>OX451217.1:8406226-8883226 GCA_949628195.1 Phasia obesa | reverse complement strand
AAAATGAAAAATTTTGAAAAAAAACGTAAAAAATTTTCAAATTTTGAATTTTGAGATGCCATAACTCAGACATTTTTTGCCTGCTAGAAATTTGTGGCATATCGGCGGAAAGGCCAATCGATTGTCTTTCCACAGATATGCCATATATCTCGATCGGACTTTTCCGTTGGGCTACAGAAGGCTTTGAGTGGGACTAT
Source organism: Phasia obesa (assembly GCA_949628195.1). NCBI lineage: Eukaryota > Metazoa > Arthropoda > Insecta > Diptera > Tachinidae > Phasia > Phasia obesa. The sequence goes on along the minus strand of OX451217.1, from coordinate 8,883,029 downwards.
ATACCGAAAAACACTAAAGTACCGTTATCTAAAAAACGGTACTTGGGAAAAATTTTTTTTTAGCGTTTTTCGTGTTCAGGAGGTCCAAATTAGCCGACCTAGGCATGTGGCGTTCTTGGTACTTTTCCAAATTAATAATTTGTAAAGCAGTGTAATCTAAAATCACTTAATACTATTGTACAATATTATCACTTGAAGATGATGTTAATACATTTTCATTGGGATATGATAATGATGATGATGATGGTTGTTGACTATTTATTGCATAATGTCCCCATGCATATGTATTAATACTATTATCTCTAATAAATCGCTTATCATCTAAATAACTTAATGCTAATTTACTAATGTGTTGAGTATATATTTCATGAATCTTTGATCTAAATACATACATAGAATCATAGTACATTTTTTTTTCAAATAAACATTTTCTAAAGTCATTAATCGTTAGTCTATTGGTTACGCATTTTTTAACTCCTTTAATTTTTTTAATTTCTTTTTCCTCTTCATCAATTTTAATTGAATACATTTTAGCGCGTAAACCAATGAACTCTTTAATTATTTTACCATTACATTCATCCTTCATCATTCCTAAAACCTTTTTGTTTAACAAGGGTATATTAAAAACATTATCTTTCGGATAAGCAGACGTATCAAACTGTAAGATGATATCATCTAGAATATCCTTATATAGATCATATGTCTTAATATCGTAAACAAAGGAATCAGTATCCATATAATTTAGATAAATATTTTCCTGATATTTAGGTTTCATGTATTCATAATGAAAATTATACATTTTCAACTTAGATAATTCTAGAACAGAAAACCCAATATAAATTGGTTTATTATATTCCGTTCGCACTCGACTCATTTCAATTACAATCAATTCTTCTTGAATCTTAAGTAAACTATGGAAATTTGGCTTAGCTATAAGAGCTCTAGCTCCCAACCTCTTACCTCTACTCTCCCATGAACAAACTATTTTAACATCTTTTCTCTTATCTACATTTTCCATTGTTTTACCGTATACCGCATTATTTAAAAGTTTAAAAAAATTTTTTTCAAATTCATTTTCGGCATTGGTTCTATGATCATTATTTAAATCAATATACCTTTTCAACCAATCCGACTGATTGAATTTAAGAATTCTATGAATTTTCTTTAGAATAAGACCATGTTTAATACATTGTTTAAGATTTCTATAGTGTATTACATATTTTGTTTTATTATTTAAATCCGTTATTAATTTAGACTGTTTCATATGTTCATTTTTTTTATTTTCTGCACAAAATGGGAAATCATTGTGATGATCGTGTATGGTGGATGGATATTCTAAATCCACTTCCAATATATACCCTAATGGTGAATCATCTTCCACAGCATTAAAATTAAAATTTTCAATGTTTTCAAACCATTCAAAATTTTTATAAGGAAGGTACTGTGACATGGCATAACCGTATAAATTGTTTACATCTAAATAAATAAGATAATTCGATTCTTTAGTAGAATCATAATCACTTACATATTTATTGTTAGCTACAGAATGTCGTTTACAACATTGAACAATTCCTCCCCTAATACCACGTGTAACAAAATTATACATGTTAATGTCAGTTAATAGTTCTAACTCTATTAGAAGAATTTCAGCGTAATACCTACTATCTTACTAAAGATAGAAAAGGTAGCAAAGGTAGTAAAGGTAGCAGCAGCAGCAATGAATATTACGAGCTAAATATACATGCAGCTGCAACAGGTAATTTTTGGTAAATAGTTATTTTATTTATTTTATTATTATTTAATCTAAATATTATTTTTTTTTTGTGATCTTTCTAGCTCAAGATACACTAAAGAAGCAACCTGACTCTTAAATGCCATTGACGACGACGACACTGAACTGAAACGGAAGCCGAAATTATTTGTTGATTTTTATTTTTTTAATCGAATGTTATTAAAATTAAAAAATGAACTATTATTAATATTTCCATCTAATAGATAAAATTAAAAAAAAAAAAAATAATAAAAAATTTAAGTAAAAAAATTCAAAAAAAAATATTTGTTATTATTTTATTATATTTTTTTTTGTTAGATAGTAAAAACATTATAATTACTCCTACACTTGATTGTAATGTATTAGTTTATTATAAATACTTGAGTTGAATAGCAATATTATTTACAATGAATCGAATAGGAACTGAAAATGAAACTTTAGTTGATTCTTTGTATAATCATCAGACCATGAGAGTTGAAATCTTACCTTTATATGAAGATTTGGACTAAGTAAATTCATCAGTTCATGATGTTCATTTTGAAAATTGTTTTAAATTGAAGCAAATTACGACTGATTCGAGTGTTATGTGTAATTGTAAATTATTTAGTCTACAAAAATATAGAATTGTTGCTAATATACATATGTTTTATAAGTATGTTGGTATATGATGATGATGAATACCAAAAATAAATAAATGTTTTGTTTTTAAATAATGTGGTTAACATTTTATACTGATAACAAATACGTGTAGTATTAGGGATATTAATATATACCGCAGTAAATGAATTTTATTTATTAAATACTAGCAAAAAAACACAGACATTCGTAAACCGCCCTAATGTAGTTTAATTCATATTGTATTAACCCTCTAAACGACGAACATTCAATGTTACGATTTCACTTCAACAAAAATAACATCCACCACGACTTCACTTTAAGCAAAACCGAACACGCTAAATATCATGGGGTCGAATGTTACGACTTCACTTCAACAAAAATAACATCCACCACGACTTCACTTTAAGCAAAACCGAACACGCTAAATATCATGGGGTCGAATGTTACGACTTCACTTCAACAAAAATAACATCCACCACGACTTCACTTTAAGCAAAACCGAACACGCTAAATATCATGGGGTCGAATGTTACGACTTCACTTCAACAAAAATAACATCCACCACGACTTCACTTTAAGCAAAACCGAACACGCTAAATATCATGGGGTCGAATGTTACGACTTCACTTCAACAAAAATAACATCCACCACGACTTCACTTTAAGCAAAACCGAACACGCTGCCGCCTCATAACACAAAATATCATGGGGTCCAATTTAACCCCATCGACCCTTAAAGGGTTAAGGTATGCACATTTTTCCTTTGCACATTTCTATCTAGAAGCGCCTTATTCATACTACTGGATTTATTTACTTTACATGTGTGTGTGTGTGTGTGTGTTTGAAAATCTGTGGTATATGTACTTTGTTGAGAAATTTTAAGCAAGTAGACGCCGACTTGAGAAATATAATGTGAAGCAAAGCAAAAAAAAAGTGAAAATCAGAAAAGAGAAACCAAAAAATGTCCAGTACAATAGTCATGAAATACACACTCTACCTCTTCAACCCCTTGCCTACAAATCTCATCTGTCTGCTCTATTTCTGTCTATTGTGAAAATTGCTATTGCAATTTAGCCCCAATGGTCCAAACATTATAGCGCTGTGGTAAAAAAAAGGCGAACGCCTCGCATTTTCTATGTGTGTACGTATGTTTTTCACATATTTTAATTGTTTTCTGTACTTTGTTATTGTTTTTTGAATACCGAAAATTCGGAAAAAAGTTCTATACTACCATAAAATCAGAATTTCACCAGACAATAGGGAATTATATTAAAATATAACATTTTCATTAAATTTTACCTAAAAGTAAAAATTTTCCCCAATAAATTTTTATTCCGATCAAAACTTAAAATTTGATTAAAATCCGAAAATTCATGAAAAAACCTAAAAAATCTCAATAATTAAAAAGGTCTCTTAAAGTTCAAAGTTTCAAAATTACCGAAAATAGAAATTTTACCAACAAATTTTTACACCGACCAAAAATTAAATTTGATTAAAAACCGAAAATTCACACAAAAAAACTGAAAACTACTAATAATTAAAAAGTTCGCTCAAATATCTAAGTTTCGCCAAAAAATCACATTTCCATCAAAAATTACAGAAAAAAGTTTTATTTTGATCGCAAATTTTATACATATATACATACATATATTTTATATATATACATATATATACTACCCCGGTGCGCTTCGCTACACCCATCCTCAAAATAGGTATACAATAAACACTTGGCAGAAAAGTATGGCCAAGCTTTAACTCAAAAAACGCTATTGTCACGACATAACTTTTAATTAAATGTTCCTATACAATCTATTTTTTGTTAGACTATGCGTATTAGCACGATAATAATATTTTACTTTGTATGGGAGGTACTATTTCCACTATCCTAATCCAGTCTGTATCTTGCGAGATTATGTACATTAGTGTAAGGGTTACCTGTGCAAAGCTTCTAGGACTCTACCTATTGTAGTTCTCTAGGTAGAAGATAAAACAAGTGCACGTAAGCTAGGAATTGAGTCAAATCAATAGGACAATAATCCCAAAAATACGGCAGAAATTGTTCGTTTATTGATCTTATATAATACAACCCACATGTTGAAAACGCTCCCTCAATCCCCGGTTCTAAATCCAATTGAACGTTTATGGGATAATTTATAAGAAAACATTATTTCACGCCAAAAAAAGTTCTTAAAGAAGTATTAGTGTAGGAATGGCTACAAATTAGATGTAGCAGATGAAGTTTTTAATAAGCAAAAATATAAATTTCACAAGAAAGTCGTTCAAAAATTGTCTTAAACACCATTAATATAAAGTAAAAAGAGCAAGGTTCCATTTACAGAACCTTGGGGAACACCGTTCGTTACAGTGGACAAGCAGTGTTACCATTTGTGTCTATTTTTTAGTCTATTACTAAAGGCCATGATTCAGTATCCTATACAATCATACGATTCAATCACAAAAAAATCTGACTGAATTCTGTCCTACTCAAGAAATCATTTCAAAATGGCGTTCATCACTATCAAACAAAACAACATTTTGACCTCTGATCACATGGAAAAATACTATTTTAAGTTTTTTTTTAAATATCAAATCGTACACACCTTTCAAAAAGTCACATACATTTCACATGTTGTTTTTGACAGATCGTACGAGTGAGTAAGATAGTTAATCATTAGCTTAAGCTGAATGTGATATAGGTGGAATGACCCATAACGAGTTATTTTTTTAAAATTGACCTGATCAAAAAATATTTATTCTTAACGAAATGTATATTAGTTAAATTTACATTGCCTGAAAAAAATATTTCGAAAAAAAAACAAGGAAAGTATTTTTTTTTACTATGTTTTTGTTGCTTACCTGTGAACAAGTTGTACATTTTTTTGCATCGTGGTGGGAACGCTGTTTTCTGCCATGAGTGAAAATAATTTCGCATATTTTAATTTGACATAAAAATTCAACGGAAAAGGTAAAAATTTTACTCTAAAACTCATAAAGAGAATAAGCATATCCCGCCACTTACATAAGTCGTATTTCTAACCTCAAAATTTGTCGTACTATAACACAGCTTTTTGGAAAGTAAGAATTGGCTAATTGTTGAACGTTTTAGCATATTTTTTTGGTGCAAGGTATTAAGGGGTGGGTAAGAGGAGGTTTTCATTTTTGTCCCACCAGTCACAGTTTTTTGTAAACTTGGTAAATGGCCTGCTTTAAGCATTTCTTATCCGTTTTTATGCTTTTTGTGATTGCTTTATTTATTTTTTAGATGAATGTTGCTGAGCGAAAAAGAGAATCTGGCGAAAATTTGAGAAGTAACGAAGTGGAAGACTGCTGTAGATAACCAAAAAATACGAACAAAAACCATGAGTAAAGAGAAAAGTTCTACATGGAAGTAATAAGGCAGCTAGAATACAGTGGAGAGAGACAGAAAGTATACGTTAAAAAAACTCCACCTAATTCATCATGGACGAATCGTAGACCCCGTACCACATTGCTATAAATCAAGTTGTTCACATTCTTCAAGAAACATCATTAAAGCTGTGTGCCAATCGGATTTATTATCAGTTTCCACAGCCCATTGATTCCGAAACGTATGATTATAATGATTAAATGTTTAATTTAAGAATATGGTTTAAAGCATTTGTGTTGATTAGTATAAGAAAGTACTATGTTGATTTTTTTCTCAAAAATTTTAATAAAAATTGTTTATTTGTTTTTGTATTGTCTAAATACTTAATAAATAATGCCGATTACGTACAGTCACAATTTATACCATCTATATTTTCTTATAAAAAATAAGCATGGTACTAATTTTTAGTTCATGCTGAAGTCTATTTAATCATTTCATGGCATACACAAAGACATCTTGCTATGTACATATAGTATTTTGGTTAAAATCTCGATTGACAGTGCAGAAGGCAGAGATGAGGTATTTTTTACTGTCGCACCAGTCACATTCCTATTAACGCTACAATATCACACAAAATAATACATGCGTTACATTTTTAAGTATTAGTTTCATAAGTTGGTTCATAGTCTATTGTAAAATATCTATTTGATCATTATATTAGATTAAAATAGAAAGTTACGAGTCTAAACAATTGGAATTGTGGAGTAAACTGTCCCACCAGTCACTATTGAATCCTCCATATCAATAAAAAAAAAACTTTTTAATGCAAAAAAAAAAAAAGATTTTTCTGATCGACGACGAAGATTTTGAAAAAAATATGGCAACACTGGTTAGGAGAAAACCAACTTACATGCAGATATGGAGAATTTTAAGAATTCACTGTTAAAAGCATTAGATACATATGCATATCCAGCGATAGTTTGATGCATTTTTCAGGGTGGGGTGGAAAATTTGCAATATGAATTTTAAAACTTTTTTCCAAGCGTGAAATAAAACACAATATCAGTTTTTACATTATCATTAATCAATAGTTTTATTTGATCATTTTCAAAATGTTATTTTATTCACTTTTTTTTCGTTTTAATTAAATTGTTTTGTGTTTCAATAAATTTCAAAACAGTTTTCATTTTACTTTTTAATCTTTTTTTTATATTGTAAGATTTTTTTATATTCGATTTGTTGTTTGTGTGATTTTAAGTGTTTCAATTTAAACTTCAACTAGACACATTGTTAAATTAGATTTTGTTTTGTTTTTTCTTCATTTTGTTAGTTTTGTTTCTTAAATGATTTTTTATTTCTTTTATTTACTTAAAATTATTGCAATTCGTTTTATTTAAATAATTAGTTTAAATGTTCTTTTTTTATTTTTTTTTTGGATTTCCTTTTTAAAGTGTTTAAAATGTTGTCTTCATTTTTGAATTTTATTTTCTTGTTATTTTTGGTTGTTGTTAAATTTGAAATTGTTTCAATTCTATTATAACAAAGGGATTGTTTTTATTTATTTTATTTAAGTTTAATTAAATGAATACATACATTTTCATATCATGTGTTTATAATATTTTCATATGTATTATTTTTAAGTTCTTTTTCCGGTTTTAATGTGTGAAATTTTTTTCTTTAAATATTAAAAATTTTTAATGCAACAAAATGCAAAAATAAAAAGAAATTACAAACTTTCATTTTAAATGGTAAAGATGATCATTAATATTTTTTATATAATCTACATATAAATTATTTAAATATATATATTTTTTAAATTTTCTTTTAATTTAATTTCATTGTTAAAATAATGCACAAAATGTGATTTGTTTTTTTTTTTTTTTGGTTTTTTTATTTTTGGGGATATTTCTTTTTTGTTAAACTTTTTATCAAAAGCTAAACATTTTTACCATCACAAATAAAAAACTCTTTTATTTGTGTCTGTACATAATTGAGTTAATTTCTTTTTTTCTATTTTAATCATATATTTTTTACTATTTAAATGATAAATGATTTATTAGTTTAACCATCTATTTTCTATTTTATTTTTTATTTTTAGTTACTTCTTTAAATAATGGTGTGGAACTATTTGGAAATAGAACTTAGTTTTAACATTTAATTAATATCCGTTCATTTGAGAGTGAGTGAGTGAGTGAATGAGCACACATCCATACATAAGCATACCAAGAATGACAGACACAAAACTACGCCATTTTAATGATTTCCCGTTAGATGACGCAATTCGCTGAATTTAAAATACACAGGCTTTTAAAATCATTCGCCCCTTAAGAGAGCTCAATTCGGAATTATGCGCAATCTTGTAACAATCATTCTTGGTAATATACAAACATACACATGCCCAACATCTTACTTAATGTCACATGAAGGCTTTTAACAAATATTTATTTTAATATCAAACTTAATTTCTTACTAAAATAAATTTTCAACACACAAATACATAAGTTAATATTAATTTGATTTATAATTAAGTTTACGATAAAAATGTTAACGAAAATTATAAAATTAATCACAGTGTCATAAAATGCTTTAAAAATATAAATTGAATTCTATTAAAAACTCAGGTATAAAGAGTTATACATACATTGGTTTATTGCATCGCTTGAGACATTTTAGTACTGGCTAAGTGCTTTTATCTTGTGTTATCTTCATGAATAATATACTATTTATGTAGTTATGTAACTTAAGAAGATGGTGTTTCTCATTTAGTCTTGCGTTAAAACACGTGACAAATATTATGCAAATAATTTACATATTACACAAGTTATAAATGTATCTGTGTAGGTGTATTTACACATAAAATCTAAATAAAAAATAAATAATTAAAAAACAATTTTAGATGCTGAAAGAATTTCTATGCACAGCAAAAACCATTTCGCGCTCTCTATTTTTCATATTGCTTTGTATTCACTGTAAAAAGATTCAAGAACTTATAAATATAGTAGTGCCCGTGTCCAGGGGCATTCAGGCCATATTTTATGCGAATTTCCTTTTTTTGAGGTACCCGTCTCTGGGTAATTACTCAGGATGCTACAACATAGGTTTTACCGTCCGTCTACATTACTCCCCGTTTCCATTAGACATTAACCTGTCTTAACAAAAGTCAAACTTCATATAAAAAAACATTATTTGTTATTTATAATTATTTATATTATATTTTTTTATATAAAGTTTGACTTTTGTTAAGACATGTTGATAGCAAATGAAGACGGGGGTTAAGTTATCAACATGTTTTAACAAAAGTCGTACTTCATATAAAAAAACATTATTTTTTTTAATAATGTTTTCTTTTATATAAATTTGACTATTGTATTGCCATCGACATGATGGCTAATGTAGACGAGGGGTTATGTAAAATTATGTTATTAATATATTCTGTGAATTAGTAACACTGTGTAAATCTGTTTTTTATCTCTATAACTTCTTAGATATTAAATATTTTTACGGAGAAAAAATAGCTAGATACTGAGGTACCTTCCGACAATTTTTGATTAAAATTGCTGAAGTATTTTTTACGTGCCTCGGACACTGTCAGCTCAAATTCTAAAACTTGGTGTCTTGTATTCCATATTGATTACAACCTGCAACAGAATCATGATTAAAAAATAGATCTAGTATATACGCGGTCCTGTTTTATTACATGGAGTCTACACGAGACATAAGTTTGAAACACAAGAAATTCTTGTGTTTCTAATTGTCAAAGTCTGTGGCCGACAAAAAATAACAGTGTATACTGCAAGTGCTAATGTTTGAATACATGTTTGGAGATCAGTGTTCAAACACAATTCTGAGCACTGATGTAAGGACATAAGCTGTTTTAATTTGATTATCATTTGTTTTACATTTGAGCGAAATTCATTGATTAAAATTTAAAAAAAAAAACAGAAAATTAAACACGACAATTTTTGTGACGTCATTTTGACGAGGTTATTTCTTGTGTTAAAAATTGCTCGTCTGGATGCAGTGTTATGTGAATGTATGAATTTATAGATAGTGAAATTTTATATGGAAACTTTAACAACCAAAACTAAATTAGCGCTTCATTATGTATGAAGCGAGCACAACCATCGCGGCAATTGCAAAATCAGAGCGCGTATTATTACCATCATGCTTTTAGGATTTATTATAACATAAAAAAATATCTGTCTATTTGTTACGGTTCAACAGATACAGTTTTTTAAAGTAAATATTGCACAATGGCTAGTACGAAAGCCTATTAATATATTAATTATGTTAATATTTTATTAAAGGGGTATAGACGCAATCAAAATACTAATTAAGCATTATGGTAGTATTTGTAAAAATCTGTTTGTCTATGTTACACCGAGGATACTGGACAGAAATATATATATATTTTTTTTTTTATCCAGCACTGTCGGTTTTACCCATACAAATTTTTTTTGGTCGTCTCTAGGGCAGTAAAACAAGTTTTTCGCGGCGTCGGCTGCGGTGGCGGCTTTTATTCAATGGAAACGGTTGAATTTTCGGCACGATTTTTTTTGTTTTTGTTTAAATAAAAGGGTTTTCTCCACCAATTTCAAATTTTTACTTTGTTTCAAACATTTTTATTCTAAAAAGGTCTTTATTTATTTATTTAACAGTACAAATTGTTTAAATAACGGCTACTTGTTTTGAGTCACAACATACCAAAAAAAGCTGCGGCGGCTACACTATTGGAAAAACAACCGATGGTGGAGCGCCGTCGGCTTTAAGCCGCTTGGTTTGTTTCTCTGGTCTAGGGCCCCCAACTTTAAAAGCTGCATAAGAAAATGTATTATAATTAAATAAAAATAAAGAATTTAAAAAAGTTTGAAAATTTTTCACGATTTTTTTTCGCTTAAGTTGTCGATTTTGTACCAATTGTATCTGGCAACTGTGAATATGAATTTTTATTATTTATTGGATTATATTTAAGGATTTAATATAATTGTTAAAAAAAGCGAATTTTGTAAGTGCACCTTCTTTACTTTTTGCCTTTATAATGCTTTTATTATTTGTAGTTGCAGCGGCTTCAGTAATACACCTTCTATACTAATTTTTTATGTCTACCCTTGAGTATTACTCTTCAAGAGGGACTCGTTGGCGCCTTTTTAAGGATTCGAACAACTATCAAATGTGTAACTAAAGCAGTGATTGAAAATCTCGAAACCCTGAAGAATAATCATACATCTACTTCATGCATTATAAAATATTTAGAAAACATTTATGCCAAACTCTGCCCTTCTCAACAGTTCGTTTAATCTCAGCAAGATTTCAATAAATCAAATTGAATTAAACAAAAAAATTAGAACACATTAGATTTGAAAAACACGGATTGAATGAGTTTATGCGTGTAAAGAACGTTTTATTTCAAGTTTTTTTTTTAAGTATTGAATTGTGAACTTAGTTTCTTTTTCATTGTAGTTTTAATTTCAATTATTTTATTATTTCTCTAAGGTTTGGTTTTTTACTCGTACTTTGTTTAATTAACAATTTATTTTAACTATGTAATGTAAGTATATTTTTGTGTTTTTTAAATTATTTTGTAATTATGTTCATATTTCGCATTTCGTATTTTTTTGGTTTTAAAAAATTGTATTTTGTTTTGATTGAAAAACTATTATTAAATCTATGAATTCTAACGTTCGTATTGTTCAAAAATTTGTTTGTTTTAATGTATTGTTAACATTATTATTATTAATATTTTATTTATTTAGTTTTTATAACTACAATTGGTTTTGTGTTTTGCCTAAAAATGTGTTTCTTTTGAGAGTTTCTGCAATTACATTTTGTTTTGATTTGTTTTATTTAAGAATTGTCAAAAAAATAAATAAAATAAAATAAAAAAATAAAATAAAATAAAAAAATAAAATTTATTTAAAATGTCTAGTAAATAATACTGATTGACCTACCGGCTAACAGCTTATAATTTCGTTGTCAGACATTTTAAATTATTATAGTTAAAAACAAGACAAAAGAAATTAAAAAGGGACACAGTTTACAAGGTGTGAGTTAATTGAATTTTGCCTAGGATATTTATAAATCTCTGAGTATTATCTGTACTCGTCTATGGTGTACATTTATTTTAATTTTCTAATATATAAAATACAGTTGTCATCAGTTAATTAAAGAACCTGCTTTAAAATAACAGGACTTGATCGAAGGACTCTCACTCACATTTGTTCCGCGTTGTAGCTCAAAAAGTTATGACCAGAAATGACATATTATAAGAATCGTATGTCCACAGGACTGTGATTGACACAGAGTCCCTATTGCTTATCGAACCCCGAATAGTGCTCAGAAGATTCAATTTCTAAACAGACTGATTATATATTCCTCATCCTTTTCTCATATACTTCAGTGAAAAGATAAAAAGATTGTTCACTGGACCCTGATTGATACAAAGCTCCTATCGCAGAATGAACTCAAGCTTGTTATACAGTACAACTATGAATATTCCCGGGGAAATTTTTTCCTTCCCAATGTTTTGTTCCCGGGAAAAATCTCCCTTATTCTAATCTACTTGGGAATAGCAGAAGAAGGCAGTGAGAAAACCAGAATCAGCTGTTTTGTTTTTGAAATTAAGTTTTGAGTTTAATAATAGAAGAAATAAGTTTTTGTGAATAAATTAATTTGTGTAAATAGTTTTGCCCTTTTTTTCAGAAGGTGGATACCAGACTGGTTTCGGAAAAGATAGTTAGATTTCCTTAGCTCAGCCACTTTTAGCAAATCATCTTTAGAGTTTTACCAGAATCTCTGAAATTCTTGCTTCTCAGATTTAAAAAACACTAGCTATTTCTGAATGCTTCTATATTGCGATCAGCGAGTGTTGGTGTCTATTTGTATTTTATAAAACAAACAAATTTAAAATCATTGTTTTATATTTATATAAATTTAATGTACTTATTAATCGCGCTAACTCCATTTCAAATATATTAGGAAAAACACTCCCAAAAACAGTAAATTATTTTCCCCTTTTTAATATTCATAATGCATACTTTTTCCCTCGGGAAAAAATTCCCCGGAAATTTTAATTTATAATAGCAGGAATGGGAGAAGGAAAAATTTTCCCGGGAAATGTTATTCATAATTGGGCTGATAATGTTCATAATGAACAGACAGAACAGACTAAATTATTATGAGTCAAATTAGTTTCAGTGGATGCTGGTTTTAGATGGAACTGATGCACAGTGGGGCATTTGCCCAAAAATTATATATGTAATTAAATCTGTAGTTTCTAAACAGTTGTAGTCAAGCTTAAGTTTTAAAATTTGGGATTTGGTAGCCCTGTCCTTAACCTGTTCCAATTTTTTATTTTTATATTTTTTTATATAAATTCTCCTGGTGGGGTATTTAAAAAAAACTAAGATGAACATATGGTAACCTCTGACTGTTTAGGAGATATTCCGCTTTCCATTATACAATTTTTATTTTTTGACCTACTGATCTGATGTAGTGACCTAGTATCGCTCGTTTGTTTTTGCACTCTATTCTTCAATTTACCTTTACAATTTACATTCTTCTCTTCGCTTAATAAAAGCAGCTAGTGAAATTACCGTAACGAAAGAAACCTTGAAATCTATGTTCAAACGATTCATGTTTGTATCGTGTAAACAATGGTTTTGAAAAGATGCATTGTCGCGGAACGATAAATTAATATTTGTTTTAATTTTAACTGACAACAGCTGTATGTAGGCAATATATAAAACATGGGGTGTTGGTTGGATGGTTAGGATGATGTAAAGTGGATTTTCTTAAAGGTGACTTAAATTTCTAAATTTCTTTTTGTTTTTAATTCTAAAAAATTCACATAAATTTGTTTAATTTATTTATTAATATTAAGTGTTTAGTGTATAGTGTTGCATTCATTTTAGCTACGAGTATTAACTATGTATGCTTATGGGATGGATGGGAGTGGGGGGTGGTGATTTGTTTGAGTGTTTCAATGTTTACTCCTTATTTGTTTTAATTTGGCTGTGATTTTTAATTTAATTAATTAACTAATTTTTCTTTTATTATTAAATTAATTTTATACAATTGTTCTTCCTATATTTGTGTATGTTTTAGGGTGTGTGTGGTTGTTTGTAAGTAGTGGGAGGGGTACAGGTGGAGGAGTTAGTGAAAGTGTTTTCAAATTTGAATTTTATTTTAGTTTTCTAATTAGTTGTTTATGGTTTTTCATTAACTAAATTTATTTAAATTACGTTAGAGATTTGTTTTGTTTCTATATTTTGTGTTACACGCTTTAATTTATTTTGTTTTTATTAATTTAAAATTTTAATCAGTTTAGTGTTGTATAAATGTTAATGCTATTTTTTCTGGATTTAATTTCAATTAATGTTATCTTTTTTGTGATTTTTTTCTTATATAAAATTAATCATCAAGTCTTTTCAGAAACAAATGCATTACGATCAAATTATGATTATTTCTTGTTTTATATTTGTTTTCGCAGTTTTTTTTTAATTTTGTTAAATTTAATCATTGATTAATTTACTATCATTTTATAACATGAGTGTTTTTTTACCATCCCTTTCAATACTTAAAACTACCATTTTTAGTACGTAATTCTTAATTTCTTCTTTATATATAAAATTGTTCATTGGGAAAGGCAGAACTCTGATGGTAAAGGACAAAGACAGATATAGAGGGAGAGGGAGAGAGAGAGGGAGAGAGAGAGTGAGAGTAACAGGGAGAAAGGAAGTTGGATTTGAAATTTGAAGGGAGGGTGCTTGACTTTGTGAAATTTTGTGGTTATAAACTTGTAGTTGTTTCAAGACATATCTATTTATCAGGTAATCGCAGCGGAACAGCTGACTTCTTTTTATGTATAAACCTTTTAACTTTCAAGTGTCAAACTGCTTTGAAAAAAATTCAAATGTCAAATATGTATAGCTAATGCGATTATCTGGTAAATAAATATTCCATGGTGTATTTCATGAATAAAGTTTTATCCTTAAGATTTTCAAACCGATCTGACTTTATTTTTTTATGATCCTTTTTTTTTTTTTGGTTTTTGTAGAATTGTTTTGTTTATTAGTTTGATTACAATTTTTATTTGAATTTGTATGTTTTTTGTTTTTGTTTGCATTTAGTTATTATTTTTTTATGTTTTTGTTAAATTTAATTTTTGGAACCGTCTTTGCGGGACGTTGACGGAGCATCGCCTAAGTTTATCATGTCTCGTGGTTTCCACACCGGGGACCCTATAATAAAATGAAAGAAAAGAAAGATGTGGAAATCATATGAAAAATGTTTTTGAAAGAATTTCGTTAATTAAAAATTGTAACTACAAAATAAATTAATAACTTTGTTTTTTTTTTTCTGTTTAACAAATAAATCTTTGTAAAAATGCAAGTGATTGTGTGTGTGTTAGTGTGTGAGTATGTGTCTGAATGTATGTAAAGATATGAATGAAAACTAAATTATTGTTTAAATACGAATTAAAATGGTAAAACTAAATAATAATTGAATCAATATAATTAATTTAATAAATATTTAATATTATTAAATTAATTATATTTAATTGAAAATATATTTAATATAAAGTAACGGAGATTAAGGTCCAATTTTTTTTAATTATTTATTTAAAAATATATGTACATCCAAATTATTATTTATTTTAAAATGCAAATCCAAAAATTAAATTTTTTACTTTATATTAAATTGTAAAATAAAAATTTAATTATAAAAAATATATGTATTATTAACTGATTTTTGTTTTTATCTAAATGCTTTAAAATCATAAAATAATATTAAATAATTTATGTACAGTGGGTGGCAATTCAATTTGAAAATGTTATTTGAAAACGCTATTCCGTAAATTAAAAAAAAAAATTAGTTTCTAAAACTTTTATAATAGAGTTTTCAACAAAAGTTTCCCTTGAATTCTCACCCACTGTGATGTTAAACTATATAAAACAAATTGTTTTACATGCCTTTGCTTTAAAACTATTAAAAAAGTTTTTAATTACTTTTTTTTCAATTAAAATAATAAATTAAAATAATCATGAATAAAATGTTGACATCGCTTGTTTTGATTTGTTGTTTCGCTTTCTTAAAAAATTCCTGTATTAATTAATTAATAATAATTATTTAAATATTGAAACCGTTTCTTTTCTTTATTTTTGCTTAACTATTTACTATTAAATATCAAGTTGTTTAATTAACACATTTAATTGTATTATCGTTATATTAACAACGTTATGCCAACATTTTCGGTTCAAGTGTAACGTAATATGAAATAAAAAAGAAAATATTGAAATGACTTGAGTTTTCAAAATACAATGACTAAATAAAATGATTGAAAAATGGCATTAACTTTCTATGGCGTTTAATTAAATGAGCCATCACTCGGCATAAATTTGCGGTGGTTGCGACGTGTCCTGACAATACTTTGTTCAAATTTAAAGGCTTTTACTTTTATAGTTCCGCAGGCATGGTTATATATTTATTTTATAAAGAGGTACCCATCTCTGGTAATACTTCGTTCATAATTAAAAAACTAACCCCCGTCTTTATTAGCATCAATATGTCTTAACAAAAGTCAAACATGTGTTGAGACATGTTAAAGACTAATAATGTAGACGGGGGTTAAGAAGCTTAAAAAAAAAATTAAAACCCCCGTCCACATTAGCCATCAACATGTCATAACAAAAGTCAAACTTCATATAAAAAACCAGTATTAAAAATAATGTTTTTATATTAAGTTTGGCTTTTGTTAAGACATGTTGATGACTCGTGAAGACGGCATCTTACGGAAGAAATTATTATCTGATGATCACACATTTTTGACTTTCAATTTTTAGTTCCGACATTCGGATAGAAGTAATTTTGATCATTCACAAAGCTTGCAGAAAGATTAAATATCTATTATAGTATATAGACTTTAGCAGAATTGCTATTACCTAAACGGTAAGACATTTCTGTACCTTTTATGCTCAAACTTTTCCATTTGCTGTCGACATTGGGTTCTATTTAGTTCTATAGGGATCTTAATGGTCTAATGATCACTCTTTCAGTTTAACATGTTTTAAGCTTAGAACAGAGAGACTAAATATAAATAATTACGTTATTTTTGTCAATAAAATTTGGCATCGAATTAATATTTAAATTGAAAACTCTGTTAAAGGCCATGATTCACTAACATACTCAGCCGTTCGATCTGTTCAAAAAGGCATTTAAGCTCAAAAAGTATGATAGTGTGGGTTAGAAGATTATATGTGTTACATATTTTTAGTTCTGGACCAAGGCGAATTCATACCAGGTGTGAGCAGTAGAGCAACAAATACAACAAAACAACAATTTTGACATTAGACTAGCAGATATGAAACCAAGGCGAATTCATATCAGGTGTGAGCAGTAGAGCAACAACTACAACAAAACAACCACTTTGACATTAGATTGGCAGATATGAAACAATGTATTTTTGACAAGACATTAGCAAAAAAACGAGAGCAAAAAGCAATCAGCTGGGCTATCAACTCCACCTGGTATGAATTCGCCTTGTATGAAACAATGTATTTTTGACAAGACATTAAGCCTAGTACTCTGTTCGAATTTGTGAAAAATGTTGAGCAACATTTATTATTTCACAAGGAAAATTTGACATTTAAAATGTGGTGTCTATCTCGCGATTTGGAAGAATTTTACGATTTTATTGGTTTTAAGTATACCACATTGTTTTACAAATGTTAACAAAAGCCAGGTGATCAGCTGTTATTTGAAAAATTCCGCATGAAATAATGCCCATTTGCTTTATTTCACAGCTTTGGGAAAATGTTGCCAGAAACATTTCAATGTTTTTCCACAGCAAAAACAGAGTACTACTTCTGCAACATTTTTTTATGACTTTTTCATACAAATTTTTTATGTATGTAGTTTGACAGCAGTCCGCATGAAAAACTGAACAGAGTACCAGGCTTTAGCAAAGAAACCGGAACAAATAATAATCAGCTGGGCTATTGATTCCACCTGGTATGAATTCGCCTTCTTCTGAATTCTGTCGAATTTTTTTGTGATTGAATCGCACGATTGTGTAGTAAATCCAACTCTTTAGCTATCAGCTGTACTATTCCACTTTGTTTTAAAAGTTTTTACAGAATAAAATTAAAAAAATTATTTTTGATATAGTGATTTCAGTTTTAGTTGTTTTATTCATTTTTACTTCCATATTTCGCGTAGTATTTTCAAGCTCAATTAATTATATCAAAACTAAATTTATATTTTAGTATTTATTTAAATCCCTATATGCTTCAATCATAATAATTATTTATTATTTTCTTTTTTAATTTAATTATTGTATCTTGAATATAACTAGACTAACAACAACTATGAATGATTTGCAAGAAAATTAAAAATGTATGTATATTTGTTAGCATGACATAAACTTATGTATATGGTGTAGATCGATAAGGGGACTTTGAAGTAATAAACGAACAAACTTTAATTGAAATGCAAACAAATCTATTAAAAAAGAGAAGAGAGAGAGATAGTGGCACTTTCTTATTGAGGGGAAAAACAACATCAATAGAAATCGGATTAAGCAAAAAGGGGAAAGGATTGTGAATTGAACGTGTTCAAATAAATAAATAAATAAATTGTAGGAAAGTACAAGAGAAACAATTAACAAGCGGTGTTAATTAAGGAAATTTTATTCTCATTTTTAATTAATTTCAATTAAATTTTGTTTAATTATTGTTTTTTTTTTTGCTTACAGGGTGTGTTAACCATAAGACATAATAATTTAAAAATATTTTGTATATTTTTAATTGATTTTTTGCATTTTGCAAGTGGTGTTATTATTTATTAGTAATTGTAGTTGTAGTAGTAGTAGTAGTAGTAGCAGTAGCATTAGTTTTAATTAGTACAAATACAATTAGTTTTAAGAATATTAACTATTTAAGTTTTGTTTTTTGCGTTCTTGAGTTTATTGTTTTAGTAATATTTATTAAAACACAAAACAAAAAACACACTATTCAAAACCAACAAAAACAAAATAAATTTTAAAAACAACAAGAAAATAAAAATTAATTGTTATAACATTAACAACAATAACATTAAAATATTAAATAAATAAATGTTCATTTAAAATTTTCAAACAAGATGATTGTGCATTTGTTTCGTTTCTTGCGCTTTAATTCATTTTCATTCCGGTTTGAATTTCAAAAATTTCTCAATAAACACTATTTTTTTTTCTCAAGCGATGCCAACCAACTACTATATAATAAAAATGATTTAAATATGCATATAATAATATTTAATTTCTTCAAAAAATAAAGTTAAGAAATTATTATAAATACAAATAATATTTATATAGTTATTTAATCTAAAACTATTTAATTTTAAATTATTAAATAATTCATGTCTGGCATCTCTATGAACAGTGGCGACGAAAAGTGTAACAGAGCAAAGAACTAGAAAAAAGCCTAGTTGTTCTCATTGGTTAATAAATTATTGATTTTAGTCTTGTGCATTTATATAGTAATTAACACAATAAAGAAATCAACCGCATGATAATTCGAGAAGTATTACACTTTCGCATTATTATTTGCAATACTCTTAATTTACAAAACAACAAATACACAACAGTAAATTATATAAAAATTTAATATTATTTAGAAACAAAAAATTAGGTCGTTTCAGCATCGCATTGTTACGGGGAAAAACAAGAAGATCGACTTCAAAGCCGAATATCAATAACGCCAAGATAATGCTATATATTAAAAACGCCAAGATAAAGCTCTATATTTGTTGGGATCATCTCTCAAGGGCTGTTAAAACCGGGTGAGACGATCACATAAAATCTATATGGAGTACAATTGGTTCACTTGAAGAGTGTAATATGTACAAAATGGTCGGAATACGACATCAGCAACAAGTTCATAATTTTCCATCATTAAGTGCTTGGCGTTATGTTGCAGCACCAGTTAGACACCAGGTATCAAAAACACAAGGTATCAAAAACACAAGGTATCAAAAATTGGCTTATTATACCAAAAGGTCTCAGAAGATAAGAAGTAGAATCGATAAATTGTAAAAAAAATCGAAAACCTTTTGCTTCCGACGTGGAATTGTTTAAATATATTATAATTTCATCTCTAAATAAATATACATTTTGCGTAAAAACACGAAGAAAATTAACATCCAAACCTAACCAATGTCAATGAGCGTGCGCAAACCCAAATAGCTCTGCGTCAACGCTTAGTAATTAGAAAATCCAATTTTGACAGAGCGTTAAGTAGTTAAGTTTAATGCAAAAAAACTGTTATTGTTTTTTTTTTTTTTTTGTTTGAGAGTGATGACATTTTAGTTACTTTTTGCTATACATATCAAGCGATTTTATCTGCTGTCTCATAGAAGGATGTCTGATCATTTTCAATTTAAAAGAAAGTAATCTTCCATTTATATGAAAATATTTGTTTAGTTTTAATTACAAATTAAAACTATAAGGGTTTATTTAAGATCTTTCTTCACTTTATTACATTTTTGCTCGTCACTGCATAATTTATATTTTAAATATGCCAACGTAATAATTAAATTAATTTTGTTTTCGATAAATAAACAGCATTGCTTTGTTTTCTGATACGTTTTGGGTGAAGCTGTTCTAATTTTATTTTTATATCTTCTAAAGATATTTTATTTTTTAACGTTTATAACCTAACTTTTTTAAATTAAATCTATTAACAAATAATCACAAATAAATATCACAAACTTAGCGGATTTTTAAAATTTCTCCTTAAATTTTAGTTTTATATTTTAACTACAATTAAACTGGCGTTTATTTCTAAATTAATAAACCAAAATTTAGACTTTATAAATTAAATAAATTCCGACACTACACATTTCATTACACTTGTATGTACGTGTGTAAAACATATATGTAGGTAGTATGTATGTAAATATATTTGTATATATGCATTAAAAAGTTTATGTATTTTATTAAAAATATAATAAACATTCCTTAAATTGCAAAGAGACCTTTAAGTAAAATTAAAATTATTTACTAAACAAACAATAAAAAACATACAAAACAAATTTATAAAAAAAATATTTTATTATACTGAGTTTAATATCAACTTTTTATATTTATATTTCTGTTTAATGAAACTTTTTCCTCATAAATCACCCAAACGTTTAAATTTGGCCCACTGTAGAAGCAATTGAACATTTTTATTTAAGATATTTTAAATCAATTCCTTAATATCTGAAAAATAATTTTCATAATACCCGTTCTATAATTAAGAGCTAATTTAAGCAACAAACATTTTGACACAAACAAGCATAACCACTAACTTGTTTGTCAAACATGCTTGCAGATTATTGATGTGCATGACCAACAATCAAAGTACCCTAAACTTCAGATATCGTCTGATAGCAATGATATACAAGAAAGATGATGTATGGTAAGGCAGTGTGATAATGCCGTGACATCTTGTATTTCCTGTGTAGTAACCCCCATCTACATTAGACATAAAATGAAAAAGATCCACATGGTTGTTAAAACATTTATCAGAAAAGCTCTTTTATGACGTGACAATGAAGTTGTTGTTTCATTTTAGTTTAATAGTTTTATTTTTAAACAGCGCCATCTGTTGCTCAACCATACTAATACTATCTAACTTGATATATGCATTCAACAACATTGAAACACAAAATATTTTGTTCAATCAGAACATGAACATAAGCACGTATGCGAACAAATTAATACCGTATGATGAACAAATTAATATCGTTGCTCTGCCCGCGTTATGTTTATGTATTCTTGAAATCAATGGCTAGTGAAGACGGGGTGTATGTTTCAGTGCTAGCAACTGCTTACTGTTAATTGTTGTTTATTACTGGACTATTGTACAAACCAAAGAAACTCTTGGTAAATACTATGAGCGGCTCTGCAATATTATATCAACAGATCGACCAAAATGGAGAATGAAGCTGAGGTTTCTGAGGATATGGAAGTCTCAACCGAGCGGGTACATCACACTTTGCGGAAACATTTGAATATAAAAAAGCTAACCGCGAGATAGATGCCGCGATTGATGAAACTAGACCTTAAGCGGAACCACTGTAAAGGAGTATTTGGCGATATCCAGAAGCAATCCGAACGAAATTTTAACCCCTAGCTTCTATTTTCTGTGTTCGAGTTTGAAGAAATGTTTTGCAGCAAACGCCTATTTTGAGGGCATTGAGAAATCTTATTATTATGAGGAGGAAATAAAAAAGAAGAAAGACGCTGAACTTTATGTAAAAGATGACTATGTTAAAAAAATAAAATCTCTCTTGAGGAAAATAATTTCTTTTGTTCAAAAATTCAGGGAATTTTTTAAAATTGTCCTCATATGTAAATTTTGCTTGGCTAAGAACATGTCTAAATATTTGTCAATCTGTCAAAAAAACAATAAAGCAAATAAAAAGATGCAGAGGCATAGAGGCTTTTATTTAAAGCCGCTTGTAAATGACAAACTTGCTTGTCAAACATGTTCAAAAGACTAATTTGGTTGGTCAGGTTCACTGGTCGGTCGATGACTGAGCTGAATGGGCTCTTAAGGGAAAGGAGGTGAAAATGACTCCAGACAAGCTAGAGAACCTTACGGCGCTATAGAACTATGGTAACTATGACAACGATATGGATGTGGACGACATGTGGTTTCAGCAGGATGGCATTACATGCCGCACAGTGAACGCTATAATGTACATTCTATACGAGTATTCTTTCCCGAGACTGATCCCTTTACAAATTTTTTAACTGTTTTTTGAAGGGCAAAATCCACTGTTGCCCTGAATGCTGGGAACACAACTGGGACGAACGACGAATTTTTGGCCGCGAATATTCGTTGCCAAAAATAAAGCCCATATGTGTACATGAAAACGCATACAATTACGACGTCGGTCGAAATTCATCATATGCGGCGAACTTTAATTAGATTTATTTCTATTTCTTACGCCGGCGTACGACGAACACAACAGTACATGTTTGGTTTTAGTCTCAGGTATTTTAGTAAATAAACGTTTACGTACAAACAAAAAAGCTTTTACTATAATAATGATTTACTATAATAGGCATTTAATGATTTTCACAAAATTTTTAACTTCTTTGATTTTTTTTTGTATTTTTTCTTTCTTTGCACAAACAGTAAGTAACTTTACCAATTATAACAGCTGTAATTTTTTCATCGTTATTGTGGTTCATACGACGAATTTACGCAGTGAATTTTTACCGACGAATTCGTCGTGTTGGACGAAATTCGTTGTTCGTGCCAGTTGTGTTCCCTTCATAAGGAAAACATAACCATAATATATGCGGCAGAGTCTTAAAAAATTTAACCGTTCGTATTTATCAATGTAGGGAGGATGTTGAGTTAGTTCGTTTTATTAATGGGTCCCCTTTCGGCAGTGGAATCATTCTTATAAATGCCGATTATATATTTAATGCATAATGCCATAAACGGTTCTTTCAAATACAAAAAGGAAATTCTCTCACTCCTTATCTATAAGTTCATTCAACAATGTCCCGCCTAAATTGGGCGTTACGATAATAAAATTATGAAGACCGAAATTTTAAAATCATGAAGAACCAAAAACTCTTTCATGTCATATTTAATATATATGTATACTTTTCTTGCAATAAATAATTTATTCAAAATTCCAAAACAACTTCATAAAAGCCAAAATCAACTCTGTCGATTAAAAAGATTTTTAGTCAGGATTTTATTTGTGAAGCCGGTATATATGTATATGTATTTGTATTTGTTTTTTCTTTTCTTTAAATATGTAATTGCTATTTTCCTATGTGTCCTTATGAATACATTTAACGGTTTTTGTTCGAGTGTAGGGTACGCAGCGATAGATGCAATTATTTATTTATTTATTTATTTTCGAAATCCAACATTTATTTAATACTTGTGCCTTTTGTGTTTGTGTGTGTGTGTGGCTGTGTAACGGTAGTTAATTTAATTATTATTTTGATTATAATTTCTATTTTCTATTTAAGTTGCACGTTTCTATTTTTTTTTTTAATTTTGATAGTTTCTCTTTTTATACTTGTAAACGATTCGAAACGTTTGATTTGCAAGTAATTTTGATTTTATTGCTGCTAAGCCATTTTTTAATGTTATTTTCATTTTTATATATTTTTATTTGATTTTTAATGACCAGTAGATCCATTTTGTATAAGTGTTTATGTTTCTGCTTAAATATTAAGATATTTATTTATATGGTTGTCTTTATGTTTTACAGTAGTGTGCAAAACTTTTGAAAAGGCAATAACGTTATTGATTTTTACTATTTTATTTTCTTGAAATAAAATTTACAACCATCATTTCAGTTCTTCTTTATCATTGTAATACTACAGAGAATAATAATTACACAGTGCAACAAATAAAATTTATTCGAAAAATACACGAACTTGACAATATAGGTTCGATTCTACTATCAAAGGGTAGTAAAATCCTATACTTAGTTTGGCGAAATTCGTGATCAATTTTTATTTATGGAGATCGAAAGATTCGGAAAATAAATTTGGCCTTCAAAAAAGATGTCATCAGTTTTTGTCTAATATCTTATTCACACTAGGCGATAGCGCTTATCTTTGTTTGGCAATAATATAGCTGAGGATTTGTTAAATAAAATCTATATTCATTTTATGTCAAAAAAATAATTTATTCCTGCACTTTTTGAAAAAAAAAATTAAAAATTAAATAAACAGGGACTTCTAAATTTTCGCTAACAATATATAGGAAAATTGTTGTACTGTGTTATTATGCTTAAAAGCTCTTTGTTGAATCTACCTTGTCCTTTGGAGATCTGACGAGATCTAACTTCTGTTCAATAAATATCTAGATTTCATCAATAAAACTACAACTGTTTAATTATTCTTCGCTGTTTTATTTCCTTCAAAGAATCTTCATTTATCAAAAGCTTCTCAAATCTTCAGAAAGTTTTTATATGTCGATATAGGATACGAGTTATATCTTGGATATTGGGAAGAGGGAAAATTTAAAGGAAGCCATAACAAAGCGAATAATATTTTAATATAGACATTCTCATGGTTAAACTCCGGATAAATCTATAGTCAATGTTCTTGTAAGTTCATTCCTTGAAGAACATGCCTTGTCTTAGTAGCTTTTCCAAAAAATATCCAGATTTCTTCAATGTTCAATTTTTCATTGATATTTTTTTAATCCAACAAAGTTATTTCAACATGTCAAAAGTTTCTATCAATCTATAAAAATTTATCATAGACCTATTTTGTTCATCGATTTCTTCGTCATCTATATTTCCGAAGAGGAGACAGGAAAGAGTCACGCGAGGCCATAACGAAGCGATTAATAATTTAAAGCGGCCTAGACACGTGTAAAATGCTGGATATCAAAATCGTATATGTGTGCTGGACGCTTCAATGTACACAAGCTGGATGACTCGTCAAGCATTCGTTTTTAATTTGATTTTCTGCTGTAAACATCGTGCTGCAAGTATTTGCAGCTTTCGTCTAAAATTTAATCGCAGCACATTTTTCTTTTTTAAACTTGTTGATTCCCATCCTGTTGTTGTTTTTATAGCATTACGATAAAAGTACATATTGCTCTTCATTTAAATTATGACCATTTAAATAAATTGCACGATTTCTTTAATTTTCTTCCGACATTTTTGGCAACTGCACAACGTGAAATCTCATTTAAAATGACAAATCTGTACGTGCTTGAAGAGCAAACACATTACACACATCAAAATATGACATCCAGCATGCTAGGAATCAAAAATTTTTGATTTTTCATCCAGAATCGTCTATGTAACACACACAAATACATTTTTATAAATACTACTACAATGCTGGATGATTACTTTGACCTTGTCTAGGCCGCTTAAGATGAAAGTAGTTGTCTTTACTAAACGTTAGATAGGAACAAAATCAATGTTCTTCAAAGTTATTTTCTCTCTCTCTCTCTCTTCCATATGAATCTGCTTATATTCTTCCATATGTGAAGATTCTACTTAAAAACGAATTTTCACTGTAATGTATAGTGCCAATCATCGGCCAATCGATCACAAATGGATGGGCTCTTAATAAAAAGCATGTTAAATGTAAAAACGTACGGGTATCGATGCCCCAGTGAGTCAATAGAGTTGCTTACCCTGTATCCAATGAGCTTCTTCGCCCTACTTGAGTAGTCGTTTTTCTCCAAAATAGACATTTAGAGTTGTATTCAATTTTTGGCCGGAAAACAACACCGCGGATGGAGTGAATACTTCACTTTTACACCGTTGAAAAATCCGATGTACTGAAAAGCTTTTTTTTAGAGAAATGAAAAAGCCAAGAACAATAAGAGCTTCCGATTTCTTAATAGTTAAATCACATTAAAAATAAGCGGCTAATAAAAATATGATTCGATTTGCACAAGTTTTGCTCACTACTGTATGTAACTCCCGACATTATTATTTTAATTGTTGTGAAGGTAAATTATTTTTATTTGCTAATAAATGTTTCATTTAAGTTCTACAATTATTTCTAGTTCTATTTTGCTTTATTTTATGTTAACAATTAGAATTGTTTTTTATATTCATTTTTATCTGTTTTTGTTTTTTTATAGGTTTGTTTTTTGAATAATGAATACTTTTGATTTGAGGTACATCAAAATTTTCAACACTGAGTCAATAAAGGTTTTATTTTGTTATTACAATTAAATTGCTTCTATTACGTTTATTTTGTTTAAAGGTTTTTAATATTGTTTTTTAGTTAAACGATTGGATTTATGTATATTTATTTTTTTTATTATTAAATGTCTGGTTTTTTTTTTATAAAATTATATGTCCGTCAATAAAAAATAAAAATTCCTGAATTATTTGAAATCTTCAATTCTTTATATTTTATATTAATTTGATTATTCAATTTGATTTAAATATTTTTCTTTGATTTTATTTAAGAGTGATGAGCTTTTACGGGGTGAAGGAAATTAACAAAATTTTTACTTATAAATTTTTAAAAATGTATTTGGATAAATGAAAAACTAATTAAAATTACAGAAATTTGCAGGCGTTATATGGTAAAAAATAGTTTTAAAAGTTTATAAATGCTATTTCCACAAAATACAATTAAGATAATTTTATTTTGAGCATAGTGCTTAAAAAGCTTTCCAAAGCTTTAGGTATTTGAAAAACTCTTAAAAAAGCGTATTTGAAAGTAAAATAGTGCTGGCAAGATATTGAGTTGGTATCGATTACCGGGTATTTGTTAATTTTTTAGTAATTTAATAATTTAAAAGTAGTTATATTGTGTAGTATCGAGTAATTAAAAGTAGCTGAAATTGCCAGCACTAGTATAAAACTTACATAGATACCCTGACACACAGTGGGGCAGAAACAAAATATTTTAGAAATAAATCAGAAATTTCTAAACGTCAGCACTTCATAAGGTTTTCAGAACTATATACAAGTGGTGAATTTACCATCTATAGTTAGCAAGTTCAACGCATTTGAAAATATAAAATTTTGATTTTTTTCAAACTTTGGACCAAAAATATTTTCTATTTTCAAAAAATTTTCTTTACTTAAAAATTTAACTTTAAAAATGGTGAATTTTTATATACTGTTAGTCATAAAGTCACTCTCAATCCTTAGCCCCAAAAAAAAGAATTTGTAAAGGCCACCATCCACGATTCTAAACAATCATACGATTCAATCACAAAAAAATCTGGCAGATTTTTAACCTAATCAAAAACTCGTTTCAAAATGGTGTTCTAGGTGTCACAATACTATAGAAAAAGAAAGTTTTGCTACTCTGATCGCATAAAGAATATATGTATATTATATTTTTTTTTTTTAAGATTATCAAATCGTACAGACTTGACAACAAGTTTGTTACCCCTATACATTTTTAATCCGCACTATCATACTTTATGAGCACACATATCATTTTTGACAGATCGAACAATTTTTGACAGTTCGAACAACTGAGTGTTATAGTGGATCAGGACCTTAATTGAGCATATAATACATATATTTCTTCCTATTTTACTAGATTTTATTTTTATGAAGACGATTGCCATATGAAAAGTATAACCGATGTGCTTAATGTATAACTTGTGGTCCTCGAGTTCGACTTATTTTTTTTACGAAATTTCAATTTTATCCTCCAAAATTGGTTTTCGAAACCACTTCTTGAGCCAAAAATCAAAGGTGGGCAAAAGTTTAGAAAACTTAAATTTTAGGATTTTTTGATATATAACCTAGAAATTGCGGGATTTTATTTCAAACTTAATTTGTATTACATTCCAAAAATTGAGAAGCAGACTAAACTTTCCAAAATTTACGAACAGGATATCGTTAAAAAAAATCTTGAAATAAACATACCATATAAATTTGTTAAATATTGATTTTTGTGGCCTTTCAAATCTGATGAAAGAGAAATAATAAAAAAATAATAAAATAAATATAAAATATTATTATTATTTGCTCTAATTTGGTATGCCTTATATCTACTTCAAAAATGTTTCAAAAGTTCGTCATTCAAAATGTTATTTTAATAGAACCATCCGTTAAAAAAGTTGCCACATTTTTTTTGTTTCTGATTCACTGTGCAACGCTTTATTACTCTTCTTTTACATTCTGAAACTTTTGTCGCTGCAATTCTTACATAGATGACGAGAGGAAAGAGAGAATATTTAAAATATTTTGTGGAAACTATATTTATAAATTAGATGGGAAGATTCTCATTTACAATACATATTTCGTGTTCCTTAAAAGCTTAAATTTTAGAATAAAATAGCGTGATATGAGATGTTATCAATAATCGTAAGTATTTATTGTTAGTGTCAGACTGTCTATCGCGTGTTAAAACTAAAAATAAAATACTGTTTCTACTCTCTTCATAAAAAATCATCAATTGAATGCTTATTCGGAAACTATAAATTCTTCAAAAACCGAAAATAATATAGAGTATAAGCATTTGTATTAGTTCGCAGTTTTATGTATTGAACGTTACTCTTTTTTAGAAGTTTTCTTTACTCGTTTTAAAAGAGTGTATTGTTAGGATTTTTAATATTTTTAATAGTTTTCGTAAAAAAAATCTTTTCCAATCAAGCTTTCTATCGAAATCCTGTATTAAATGTTAACCATAATTTTTTTTTAATTAATTTTTTTTTTAATTAATTGAAATTTGTTTCGACAGTTATTTATCTTATCGTAATTTAATTAATTATTAATTCATTTCATAGGATGTGTTTGAGAAAAATATGTAGATAAGACAAAACTGTATTGAACGTTACTTTGAATAAAATTCTTAAAGCTAATTTTCGCCTCTGGGTTTGGGAATAGTAAAAAGATTTAAATAGCAGTGTGAAAGTCTCAAAAATGTAGAGAAAACCTTGTACTCAACAAAGTTTATTTTAACGCATTTCCAATTAATGAAACAGAAATATAATTATATATGACAAAAATTTCACCTTTTTCTATTAAATTTCTATATCATTTCCTAGAAATCAAAAATTAAAAAAAGTAGTTAAGTGCCTTGATGTTTATATCTAAAAGAGAGAAGTAGTTTACTAACGAAAAGAAAGAGCGTTTAAGAGAGAACGCAAATCCAAAGTAGATTTTTTCGAAGACGATACGAAATGTCCAAACCTTTTCTATCGAAAAGAAATCTATTACTTAGGCTTTTCTTAATGTTTAAGTTTGTTAATTTTTTAAATCTACAAAGAATAATATCACGTTTTTTAGTCCTTATTGAAGATATCATTTATTGACAAAAATTTTGGGAGCCTTTTGTTTAAATGTATAATGCGGGGTCTGTTCAAAAAATGGATGTTAAAAAAATGGACTAAAGAATATGTATTAATTTTTGCGTTAAAGTGCTCCAAGGCTCTTGAAAGGTTGACTGTGGCATTCGGCGAGTCCACTTTGAGTAAAAAAAAGTGTGCTTTACAGAAGACCGCGAAGATGTTGACGACGATGAGCGTCCTGGCGTTGCAACCACGTCAACAAATGAAGAAAACATTGAAAAATTGTTTTAGAAAATCTTTGAATATTTATTAGGGAAATTGAAATCGGCTCATTCCATGCTCTTTTCTCGAATGTTTTGGGCATGAAACGTGTGGCAGCGTAGTTAGTTCCAAAAATTGCTCAATTTTGAGCAAAAGCAACGGCATTAGTAACGCTCAGGAGTTGTTGAATGACGTCAACAACGATCCAGGTTTGCTCAAAAGGGTCGGTCATAACTGGTGACTAAACGTGGGTATATCGTTAAGACGTCGAAACCAAGGCCCAATTAAACCAATGGAAAAGCCCAGAATTCTTAAAATTCGAAGAACACACAAACGTGACTAACTTTTTCAGATGTCAACAACAAACTACTAATTCAAATTGGCTGATAATGCCAACATATGACTAACACGTGTATACCAATATAACAAAAAAAAAAAAAAAAAATGTCGACAATCGAATGTGCACAGCCTGCGAAAATTAAAAATTTGTCCTTTTCTTTTCAACAGAACTCGTATGAATTAAAATTTTTTCATTTATTAAGCTGGGGTAACGTTCAATACACAAACTATTTTTTTGCTAGCGTTAAAATATTGAATGTTATAATTTTATTTCTGGATCCAATTAAAGATTTTAATTAGTTATAAATTAAAGTTCAATTAAGTTTTTAATTGATTGAGATAAATTTTAGGTTTTTAATTGATTCAAAATTAAAACCTTTAATTTGTGAATATATTTTTTTCTGTACGAAATCTACAATATTTATTTTGAATTTTAAAAACAAATATTTAACTCGAAAGATGTAAGTCAAAATGAGAATCACCCCTATAAAAAATGAGTTGCAGTTCGATACACTAAGATTCATGTTTGGAATTGAGCATATTTTTATTTTTGATGACATTTTTCTTAAAAATGTTTCACTTATGTTTATCATTTCAAAAAAATTTCAATGCAAAAAATTGTAAATTTAATGTAATTTTGTATTAATTAATTTAATTGAAATGATCAAATATTTGTATACATAAATTTATTTATTTATTTGTTTTTTCTTACTTTTATTCTCATTTAGAGAATAAAATTTCTATAAATTTCAATTAGTACGTATTTTTGTTTTGGAAGTATTTAATTAAATATTTTTTTATTATTTATTTATTTTTCTTTTGTTTAGTTTTCCTTGTGTTGTTGTTGTTGTTATTGTTTTTACTAAATATTGTTAAACGTTTAAACATGTATTTCATAGAAATCATGACAATCTACACAACCACCTGACTCATTTGGCCTTTGGACTAAAGTCGTTTGGGAATCGAACATATTGCTGTCGCAGGGTTCAGCATATGAAGCCATAACAACTGCGCCTCGTGGTACTTTTTTGCGCGTACGACTTTGTCGTACACGCGCCCTCTGCTAGGAGGGTCTTTTTTGATATAAACAATCCATGCATGTTGTATGCTCGGGTGCTGAGGAGCTCGTTTGATAGGGACGGTCATGAGGACATTGTGGTTCATGGTAAATGTTATAGGGAGTTGAACTGACATTTGTGTGGGGGCCATATTGGTGATATTGATATTGATCAGTGTTGGCGGCTGCTGCAGCTGCTGCCGCCTCTTTTCTATACGAAGCAAATGCATTTTCAGCTGACTGTGAGCGAATGGGACCGGCAGAATCGTATGTATTAATAGTGTAAATTTGTTCGGGGGAAACGCCGTAGCGATACGAACTACTTGTGGTACTGTCGCGAGATAAGGAACGTTCTAATGATTTGCTAACACGTCTAGTAGACTCCGAACGACTGTTACTATCGCGTCTAGCCGAGACATAATGGTCGCTACAGGTGCGATTGTCATAGATGGGATAGTATTGATAGTAGGCTTCTTTGCCCGTGTTAACACTATCGCCATTGTCGATGTGAGCATGGGCAGAAGCACTGCGTTTCCGTGCCCCTCCCATATTGCGGTCAGGAGAACGGGATTCGAAACTACCGCGAGGTGATTTGAGTACAGAACGAGGTAAATCGAGATTTGGTTCCGAGCTGCGACTATCAAAACTATTGCGCGGTGAATGATGCTGACACATTTTGCATCCCGATCGGTCTGGCGATAAGTACTCTATGCTATTGCGAGGTGATAAATGAGGTGAAAGCGATTCCAGACTGCAATCGTGAGAAGGCGTTAGTTTCTTTAAACAACTGCGATCGGGACTTTTGGCTTTTGAGGGACTGGGAGGTCTTTTCAGTATACCACCGGAAGGACTAGCAGAACGCTTTAGTATCCCAGTGCCCTCCGAAGACCGCCTAGGACTGGGTGTACGTCGGCCCGTCGACAGACGATCATAAGAGGAATCGCGACTTAAACTGACACTTAAACATTTACCCTGATCACTTAAACTGGTGCGAGGTGATTTAATTTTTATTATACGAACCGGCGAACTTCCCTGAGATTTTGAGCGGTCTGGAGAAACATAAATGCTTTGTCGTGGTGATTTGGTCGGTTTTGTTTTGGAACTAGCCGAGCTTGTGCTACTGCTGCCATTACTACCGCTGCTGGCCGACTTAGAGGTCTTGTAGATCTTGTCAGAGGATTTAGATTTAAAAACTTTATCGACCTTTTTGTCGATTTTAGTATGGGCAGCAGAGGAGATGACGCCAGCAGCACAGTCTTCGGACTCATCTTCCGATTTTTCGGAAGTACCTGTAGTAGTACCTGTACTATCAGATTCCACAAAAGGACGTGGTGGCGATTCGATGTCAGCAATTACCGTTTGTTGAGTATTTTCAACTACGGTCTGTGGCTCTGGCGAGAGACTAGAATCATTTTGTTGCTGATCACCGGCATCCATGTTCAAGTCAGACGATTCTATGGACGTCTCTTTTAAATTGGCCATGTAGGCCTCAATGTCACATGTGGTTTCAGTTATATTTTCCTGTTCAAGCTCACTCAAGTGTTTGTCCATGTATTGTGTGGGTTCTACAGCGGTTGTGCATATTGCCACATCACTGCTATGGCGACTAGAAGGTTTTCTGGAAGACTCTTTGGAAGAAAGGTGTACAACCGATACCTGCTGGGCTGCAGCAGTTATTTTATCAATTTCACTCTTAAATATTTCAATTACTTCTATATCTTGTTTGGGCGATTGTCGAGGAGAAAATCTATTGTTATTGTTATTGTTAATATTATTACTATAGTTGTTGTTGTTGTTTTTGGATGCATGCATATGATTGCCAGAACTAGAATCACTGTTGTGCTCTACTCTGTTACCTCCACTAACACCACCGCCAAAGCTGGGGCTAGTGAAGAGACTACCACTACTTCCTAAACTTAAATTTAAGGCTGCAGCTGTTGAAGCTGCCTGTAAATCTGACTCTAAAGTCAGTTCGTCATCATCATCATGATCATCATTACTGGCAACAGCAGTTTCTTGACATGCATATTCATCTTGTTGTGATTTTAAATTTTGTGTATTAGAGCTACTCTTACCTAAGTCTTTCATAAGAACTGGTTGATACGTTGATGGCGGATGTGATGATTGAATCAAACGTGCCTGACTTCCGGTACTGCCAACGGAAAGCGTTGAAGTCGTGCTGCATTAATTAGGAAAATAGAAAAAGAAGTTCAAATTAGCTGCTTGAGTGTTTGAATTTTGTTTTTGTTTTGCCCACCTTAATGTTAAATGATTTGGCGTTCGGCCCAGCGACGCTTTTGTTTTAATAGTTCCTTGTTGGAATTCTTCTTCGCCTTCGGATTTAGTACCAGGATCAATACGTTCAATATCACTCTGCTGATGTAGATGTTGTTGCTGTTGCTGCTGCTGATGATGATGCTGTTGATAATGATGTTGCTGATGATCAGCTGTTGCACCAAGAGTTTCTAAAATTAACAATTCAAGTGTTAGAATGAATAAAAGGGTTGTGTGTTGTTAGCGTCAGCTATCTTACCACAAGCGTCTCCAACAGTTTTGCTACGACTACGGAAAGTAGACGTATGTAATGTGTGCATATGCTGGTGCTCTTGATAGGGTACATCCTCTGCTTCCTGGCTGCCTGAGATGTTGTCATAATCTATATTTCCAGCTGAATGACGTTGCGAACCCGATTTCTTCTTAGGCTTGCCCAACGTTTGGGAACCCTGCATTATTGTTATCTAAAAAATATTCTAAAGTTGATGAAAATGAAATGAAAAAATGAATGAATGTCGTTCGTACTTGTTGTTTTGGTCTCTCTAGTGTTTGTGAACTACCCGAACAACCACCCTGCGATGACATTCCGGATACTGAACCTGAGCTGCCACCGAAATTCTTCATAGGAATAGACATATTACGAACACTCTCTCGTATGATTTGTCGTATGGTTTTTAGGAATGCATTACGGAAATCGGCTGTACTATTCGACAGCACATAGACTTTTTCGGAACGACGCTGTAATTGTGATCGTAGATGTATCAATTCCCACAAAAAATGCGAATCCATGTCTTTGGCCGAAGAAGCACGCACTTGCACTTCCGTGACTGGTATTAACACCTGATAACGTATAATTTCAACTTCATTGGGTGTAGTTTTACTTGAAACGCCCTATTGAAGGAAGAAATTTATGAATTGATCATAAGGATTTTTGCAATAACACCTACCATAAGTTTCTTTTTCTGCCTAAGACGCTCTTTACAAAGGAACACAACCGCTGATTTGAAGACAAAACACATGGCATGAAGTTCCAAGCCCTTTTTGATTTTGCCCAAAAAATCTGAAATATTTAACCACTCAACTCCGCCATAATACAAAAGATCGCCTGTGTGTTAAAAGGTTTTTAATTTAATTTAATTATAATAATTATAATTGTTTATATATAAAGTGTTTGGATAGTTAACTCACCCGGACTTAGATCAATAGGTTGTTTGCAAGCCTTCTGATGTTGTCGGAATAAATGATCAAAAATCGCTCCATACTCCTCGTGTATTCTTTGCATTTCATTAATATGTTCAGCCACCTTTTCCATGCCTTTTAAAGCCTCTGTAAAGTAATAATATTATTTTTTAAATATTTATTTTTTGTGTTGAACATTTTTACGAACTTACCGCACAAATGCAAGTGTTCATCGGCCCTAGAATCTGTTAGGTTACGCAGTTGCTGTAGCAGCAGAGGATATTTAAGTATACGTTGTATTGGCTTAATTAAATACGATTCCAAAGTACAGCTGTGCTGCTGTTTGGGATTACGAGCAGTTAGGAACTCTTGCAAAGCATGATTTCCCTCATCTTTTGTTGGTTTTTTGTTAAAGAAAAAATAAATTTTAATCATTTTTACATCATTATTCGATTTATACAGTGTGACACATCCTTTTGTACGCACATTAAATATTCTATCTCGTTTTCTTTTTTTGTTAACATTTTAAAAGATTTATTTTTGACAATCCGGTTTTTACTTTTATGATTTTCAATTTTATTATTATAAATATAATATAAAGATATAGCCATTTTTTTTGTAAAAATTTTATCGAAATTTTTTTCCGGTAAAAATTTTCTGTAAAAATTTTATTGAAATTTTTTTGTAAAAACTTTTTCGAAAATGCTATATAAAAATTTTATCGGTTTTTTTTGGTAAAAATTTCATTGAAAATTTATTGTAAAAATTTTACTGAAAATTTTTTGTAAAAATTTTATAGAATTTTTTTTGTTAAAATTTTTTAGAATTTTTGTTGTTAAAATTTTATTGACATTTTTTGTAAAAAATTTGTAAAAATTTGATCGAAAATTTTTACAAAAATTTGTTGTAAAAATTTTTAACAAAAATTTTATTGAAAATTTGTTGTAAAAATTTTGTCGAAAATTTGTTGTAAAAATTTTATCGAAAATTTATTGTAAAAACTTTATTGATTTTGTTTTCGTAAAAATTTTATTGAAAATTTTTTTGTAAAAATTTTATCGCAATTTTTTTGTAAAAATTTTATGGAAAATTTGTTGTAAAAATTTTATCGAAAATTAGTTATAAAAATTTTATTAAAAATTTGTTGTAAAAATTTTATTGCAAATTTGTTGTAAAAACTTTATTAATGTTTTTTTGTATAAATTTTATTGAAAATTTTATGTAAAAATTTTATCGAGATTTTTTTGTAAAAATTTTATCGAAATTTTTATTGTAAAAATTTTACCGTGAATTTGTTGTAAAAATTATATTAAATGATCAGACTAAACCACATTGGTGGGGTCATATTGACCCCCCACTATGCCTATTGACTGCTCCTGATTCCCAGTGGGTTTTCTGTGGGTCTATCGGCTACCTCTATGTGTATTGCTTTCTATAAAGACCTTTAATATAAATCGAAGCAGAAAAACCCTACTAACCTAAAAACAGGAAAAAATCGCCCCTCGCAGGGGTTTTTGATTCCCCGCACTCCATGCGATCTGGCGGTCGCAGTCTAATATTTATGTAACAGAAAAATGCAAAAGAGAATCATTACAACGGAAAAAATAAAACGTGAAAAAATGAAGCCTCGAATAGGATAGTCTGATGTTACTGAATTGTATTAGCGAGATTTCTGAAACTATGCCTGGCAGATTGGTGGGTTTAAATTTTCTGTATTTCTTCTTGTGCCTTGATAAAGTTTATTTCAACCCGAACGTGTCATTGTTGGGTAGGAGCTTAATGCTATACTCATCGAAAATGGGGCTATTCAAGGAGCGACTGATACTGGTGTTCAATATTGTGACATGATATTTGAGTTTCTTCGGGCTCGTGGTTTCGGGTACAACTTTAATTAAATTTTTATTTAATTCATTTATTGTTGAATTAGAATATTATTTTAATCTTTCTTGATTAATTATATTGCTTCAGTTATAAAAAATTAATCAAGTTTGTATCTGAATCCAGTTAATACCTTTAATTTGGGCCAAAAGTGAAGTCGTTTGCCTGACGTGTTATTTTATAAAATCGATAAAAATTAAAATATTTAGAAAAAAGTGTGTTTCCTGTTTACTGGATTTTCAATTGAGTAAATTTTGATACACCCTTTATTAAATATTAACAAAATTTTTTTTTTTCGTTTGTTCTCTCTAACTACTCAACAGGGGTGGTGAAGGAATATTTTTTACAAATTAGGTGATTAGTTGTTAAAGCAAAATGGAAACAATTTTATTTAAGACACTAAGAAGGCTGCTCCTCGTAACTAATAAATTTGGGTAGAGTTCAGTTGTAACCAACCCAATTCAGATAAAAAAATACGAGAACTTTCATTAAACTGAACGTGATGATTAGTTAGACGGAAGAAGCTAACTTAGGCTTAACATTGTATGTTAATAAATAGTTCTATTAGAAAAACTTTTTTCACCAATTAAAGGTTTTAATCAGTTTTAAATTAATTATTATAATTGATTAAAATATATATTTGCTTAAAAGAGAACAAACAAATTCTTAATTAAACAATTAACTGAATCAATTAATTAGTTAATTAAATTGTAATCTGAAACAAATTAAAATGTTTAATTGGTGAAAATACTTATTTTCTGTGTAATAAATTTAAACTGTTATATATTTTAACTGTCATTTGGCCAGACAAAATGTAAAATTTTAAATATTTCTAGGTGCTGTCTAATCTAAGTTACAATTTCAATTAATTTAGACTAATTAGAGTGACGGTGTTAATTTCCAAAGAAATTATTAAATTTCCTAATAAATTTATATATTTTTTAATCACTAAAGTGCGCGTGTCTTACCTTCCTTTAATTTTCTATTAATAATAAAAATTAGTTTTATTATTATTATGAATGTAAAATATAAATTTTTTGTTTTATTTTTATTATTAAAAAAAAAAAAAATTATTCACTTTCTTCAATAATAGGAAACAAAGTGCATTCAAACCGATGCCTCACACTGTAACACAATTTGATTTCGTTGTTAATGTTTCTGTTTTTTTTTTGCGCTCATGATTGAGTATGAACTTTTGCTACTTTAGTGATGCAAAGTGCAATCAAATGTCAAAATTTGTCTTTCAACTTTGTGTATTTATTTTAACAAAATAGACACACAGAGAGAAAAAAAGCAAATTGATGGATGTGTGCATGAATTTAGTTATTCTTTTTTTTCCAACAAAAAATGTTTTTCTTATACGAGGGGGAAGTTAATAAGTCTTTACAAAAATTTATTTTCTTTTTAAAATATGCGTAAAATTCCTTCTTTATTATAAACTTCGTTTCAGCCGTTCTCCAACTGATTTGAAGCTCTTCGTGGAGAAAGATATCGAAAAGTCTTCAAAATAAATTTCAAACCGATTTTGAAGTATAAGATTAATACGGCAACAATCCGTACCTTTACTAGTATACTTTTAAAAACGAAACTGCACAATTAAGCATTCGAGCAATAGCCTGAAGAAAGATCAGCTTTTTGGCTAAATGGGGCGTCTTTTCTTTAATAATAATGTGCAATATTCTCTATTTATTGTTTTTTATTTATCAAGTAGTAAATATATAAAAATCAATGCAAAACCAAAAAAAAACTCCCTTTTGCGTTTTTCGGGACGTATTCACCTGGTAAAATCCATTGTTAGTGGTGGCGCCATGGTTTATTACTCATTATGTATTAGCGAAAAATTTCACACAGATTGCGATAGGAAATCTCGGAAAAGCGTTTATTCCTTAGTCTGAGAAAAAGCGACCAAACTAAAATCACTGCTTGATTTAATATGTACAGGCCTCAATTTGTTGGTGAATTTTAACTCGTCGGTTACTTAAAACTATATCGATAATTTTATCGATTTTTTCCGATATCAAAAAACGAGGGTAATTATTTGCCAATAATTCGCGTGAAATAAACATCTCTGAACCATGTTATATCTCTAGGCTTAGTTGGCGAATTTTAACTTTTCACTTAAAACTTTTCGATGATTTTATCGATTATTTCTGATATCCCAAACAAGGTTCATCATTTGCGGATATTCCGTCATTTTTTCTTTCAAAATTACATATCTGAACAATTTGATATTCCCATGGCTTGAATAAATTCATTGTTATGAATGATATCATAAATTAGATTCATTATTTGCCAATATTTCGTGCGAAATTAACAACACTGAACCATGTAATAATTATTATAGTCTTGAACTAATTCATCAGTCACCTAAAACTATGTCAATGATTTTATCGATTTTTTTCGATATCCTAAACAAGGTTCACTATTTGCAGAATTCAGCTAATTTTTCTTGCAAAATTACATTACTGAACCATGTGATATTCCCATGGCTTGAATTAATTCATCGGTCACCCAAAACAGTGCCGATGATTTTATCGATTTTTTCCGATATCATAAACGAGGTTCATCATTTGCTGATATTTCGCCAATTTTTCGTGGAAAATTAAAGTTACTGAACCATGTGTTTTTTCCATGGCTTGAATTAATTCATCGGTCACCTAAAACAATATCGATGGTTTAATCGATTTTTTCCGAAGTCATACACAAGGTTCATCATTTTCGGATATCCCGCCAATTTTTCGTGCAAAATTAAAATTACTAAACCATGTGATATTCCCATGGCTTGAATTAATACATTGGTCACCTAAAACTATGATTTTATCGATTATTTTCGATATTGTAAACAAGGTTCATGAATTTCGGATATTCCGCTAAATGTTCGTGCAAAATTAAAATTACTAAACCATGTGATATTCCCATGGCTTGAATTAATTCATAGGTCACCTAAAACTATATCGATGATTTTATCGATTATTTCCGATATCCTAAACAACGTTTATCATTTGTGGATAATTCGTTAATTTTTCTTGCAATATTACATCATTGAATCACGTCATATTCCCATGACCTCAATTAGTTCATCGGTCACTTAAAACTATGTCGATGATTTTATCGGTTATTTTCGATATCATAAACGAAGTTCATTATTTGCGGATATTCCGCCAATTTTTCTTGCAAAATTACATTACTGAACCATGTGATATTCCCATGGCTTGATTTAATTCATAGGTCACCTAAAACTATATCGATGATTTTATCGATTATGTCCGATATCCTAAGCAACGTTCATCATTTGCGGATATTCCGCCAATTTTTCGTGCAAAATTAACATTACTGAATCAAGTAATATTCCGATTGCCTCAAATAGTTCAACGGTTCGTTTAAAAATATATCGGGGATTTTATCGATGATTTCCAAATATTTATCAAATTGTATTTAGTAGGTTTTGAATGATAGTGCAGATTTATTAGATATTCCCGAACTTTTACGTGATACATATTTACAACAGTAACTAACTTTGTAGGTTTGAAGGTATGTTGAGCAATGCTCTTTATTGGAAAAGTTGTAGATTATTTAAACTCCAACGCAGTTCTGGCGACCTCTCCACGATTTGAGTCTTAAACACAGCTAAAACATTACAATAACTGGAACAGGGACACTTCTATGGGTATAAGTATTTCCAGTGGGGCACAGTTAACTGCATATGCTCCTAGATCAAAAACATTAAGAATGCGGGGACAAATTTGCTTCCGGGGTATCATCTGATTTATAATTGATTTCATTAGTTATTTTGATTTCACGTTTATTTCTCCCGAAATAAGTACTGCCAGTGTAAGGGGGATCTATAACCCCATATACCCCTAGAGCAATAATGTCAAGAAATAGGGGACAATCATGCCCCCATCTAATTTATAATTGATTTCATTACTTATTTTGCCTTTCAACTGTATTTTTTATCTTGTATGATATTGACAAGACTTATTGACCTGCCCTCGTATAAGCAACACACCTACATGCTAATACTCTTTGCACACGCACTTAAATCCAAGTGCAAAAGTTTTTTATTTCGAAAACATTTTTCGCAAAAAGAACTTGTTTTCAAAATTTATTGCAAGTTTAAGTTTTGCTTAAAATCTGATTACCTACAGTTTTAACAGGAAATGAAAGTGTGTACATAAGTGTATGTGTGGGAAAAGGTTTGTGGTGTAATAGTTTGAGTTTATTTACTGTGTGATTTAGTGAATACTTACTTGGATGTAAAACTTTTTGAGCTTTACTATGACTGGCGCAGAATGAAGAATAAAGTTTAAAGTGATTTACATAGTAAAGAAATGCGGAACCAATTGCAAACAGAACATTCTAGATAAAAGATAAATAAAAATAAAAAATGTTTATATAGCTGTTGCTATTTTTGTTGTTCTTTTTTATATTTTAACTCATTTATTCTGTTAAACTCTATATATTTGTTGAGATGGTTTAAAGAATCTAGAAAACCTCATATGAATTTTAAAAGTTTTGAAATGGTGCAACTCACTTAAGTGAGTTTAAAACAATTTAAAATTTCCAATTTCTTTTTTTAAATCTTAAATTGACTTGTCCTGGTTTTATGGAAGTGATTCAAACAAATCAAATAAGTATTTGATTAAACTAATGACAGCATTAAAGTAACACAATTCTCATATTGAATTCGATATTGATACATCTTCCATGCAATCCCATATTGCAGTGCTTTGTTCATCTTAAGCGTGTTGCAAAAGGGACTGGTAGGATTTGGCTTTTTAATGTCTTTTTGTATTTGATTTTCCGACAATAAACAACAGTTGCAAATTTCGACCTTTCGCAGCCATCGTCAAATTGGAATATTCGGATATACAACGAATGGCTTTATGTGTCACTCGGCTTATGCTACAATAGACAACCTTAACATTACAGTTAGCCAAACTATCTTAGGCGACATAGTCTTCGACGATATATAAACGATTTGTCCCCTGTCGCTTATCTTTTTAGACAGTTTAAGAGAAATATGTCGTTTTTCACGAGACCATATTCGCTACAACGCACAGAGGGGTATTTTGCTAATCTAACCGGACATTGGGCCAATTATTAATTTTGGAAAATTTAAGTACGCAGTTCGACAGACAACAATATTCTGCATCGTATAGTGAATTTTCAAGACTTTCGCTTGAGATTTTTCGCTTTGGGACACTGTTAAATTCAGGAAAGTTGGGTAAATTGCATACGATTTTATTTACTTTTTACGATTTTGAGAGGTTTGCAATATATCGGGTGGTTAAATTTTAAGGGCCGATAATGAATGTGAACCACGCCTAAACGTCAATTTTTTTCTGCATTTAATTTGACATTTCTTAATTTTAGACTAACTCAATTTGAATCATGAAAGATACACAATCGAGCAATGGTCAGAATGATGGCAAGAAATGGCAACGTTGGATGATAAATTTTCGAAGAAAATCATCTTCAGGATGAGGCACATTTTCATCTCAGTGGATTCGTTAATGAGCAGAATTGCCGCATTTGGGCGAATTATAATCCAAGAGTGACTGTTTGGTGCGGTTTATGGGCTGGCGGCATCATTGGGCCATATTTTTTCCAAAATGAGGCCGGTCAGGCAGTTTCTGTGAATGGTGTTCGGTATCGTGAACTTTTATGACCCGAATTGGACGATATGGATGTGAACGATATGTGGTTTCAACAGGACGGTGCCACTTGCTAAACCACTAACGAAATAATGGCTTTTTTGCGCGACAAATTCAATAGCCTTGTTATCTCACGCCAATTGGCCGCCAAGATCATGTGATTTGACACCGTTGGACTTCTTTCTTTGGGCTTATTTGAAAGAAAAGGTGTACGTCGATAAGCCAGCAATAATTCAAGAGCTAAAGGATGAGATAATTCAGCACATTAACGGCATAGAACCTCAATTATGCCTCAGCGTCATCGAAAATTTGGAGCATTTGGAGGGTGTGCCGGCCATTTGGCCGATATTTTGTTCCGTAATTGAACCACACCATTATTATTTTTAAAATAAAAAGAAATTACAATAATTTCTTAAATAATTTGTGTTTTATTCAAAATCATCTTCGGCCCCTTAAAATTTAACCACCCAAGGATGCTGGCGAAGTGGCGGGCACAGCTAGTTATGAATAAATTAATTATTTTCAGATAAATTAAATACTATAAAGTAATTAATAACAATAATGACTTTTAATAATATTTTTCTTCTTCGACATAAAAGCTTAAAAATGAATATTTTTTTAGAAATAAGCCAAAAAAAAAAAATTCAAATGGACGTTTCAGGAAGTGTGATTGGAAGGATAGGGGGAGGTATCCCATTAAAAAATTAAAATTATATTTTTATGGTATTAAGGCCTATGCAAAACATTTTACAATATTTTTGCAAATAATATTTTATGTCACCGCCCACAAAAGGGGGAGGGGCGAAAAAAAGCATTTTAGAATCTTCAGAGTCCAAGTTTAGGTTTTTGAACATTTGCAGACTATAAAAGTTGCATTTGCTAAACAAAAGTGTGGGAAAACTAAAAAAAAAAATGTACTTTTCAGAGGTAGAATTAGTTCTTCTAAGGGGAACCTTTTTCACTTTGTCCCGAGTTTTCTTATTTTATAGCTTTAACAGCCTATGACCATAAAAATTTTTCTGCCAAGTTTCATTACTCTAGGAGCACACAGTAAAGCACTCAGAGCCAATATAACCTAAAAAAAAAGTAATATCCGGCTAGATTGGCAAAATACCCCCATGTGCGTCGATTGCCGCCCTGTATTCACTATTCAAAGTTGGGTTAAAATTTATTTAAATTGGACAAACAATTAGCTTTTAGAGAATCATCTTGACTTTCTTCAACAAATATAAAGTAACCATTTACGATTTATATCTGTTTTTCCTTTATACTTACTCTGTATTGACTGGGATGATCAAATTTGTGAAAATCTGGCTCGAGTTCCAAGGCTTCCACAAGATTCTGCAAGAATTGCCTTTGGAAAGTAACAATTTCGTGTATGTTGCCAAAGAGGGCATTGATTTCAGCATTCGATAAAAATGTTTCACGTTTCAAAGGTTCCAAATAGTTTTCAAGCAGATTATTTAAATGCTGAAATTAATAAATTTTAAAAAAAAATCAATCGGTAAAGAAAATGAGGAATAGTTACCTTGACATAGGTTTTCTCTGTATCCACTAATTCTAAAATAACTTTGCGCAACTTTTCGGCATCCGTTAGTTGGCGTGAGGGCGTTAGGGCTGCATTTGAAACCGAGGATGTTACTGAACCAGTGGGACTCGCTTTACGGGTTTCCTGAGGTGAACGACAAAATCCGGTAACCTTGTGTAAGGTGTTCAACGTACGTTGTGGTGGTGGTGATGGTGGTGGTTGTAATAGTAGTTGTGGTAGTAGTAGTAGTAGTTGTGTTGGTGTTGTTGGCGTCAAATGGCACATGCGAATTTTGAGCGCAAGAGTGATGACGTATGAATA
The DNA here is from genome assembly GCA_949628195.1 of Phasia obesa. Taxonomy (NCBI): domain Eukaryota; kingdom Metazoa; phylum Arthropoda; class Insecta; order Diptera; family Tachinidae; genus Phasia; species Phasia obesa. The sequence continues at coordinate 8,839,057 of OX451217.1, read as the reverse complement.
TAAAATAAAATGAAGTCAAAAAATGTTAGGAGTGCTTAGAATGTCAGGACTGTGCATGTGGATATAAAAAGGTTGTCTTGGGAAAAGGGGAAGGGGTTTTTTGTTGTGTTCATGTGGCAAGAACTCTGCATGTACCACTACTTAAAATTCAACATCTATTTTTATATATATATTCACTACTACAATTAGCTAAAATAAGAACCTTGAGAGCATTTGACATTGACAGTCGCCAGACTTCAGTTCGTGTTTGCGCAATAATGGTGCATGAACACAAATTGTAAATGAGACTCTTTAGTAGAATACAAGTAAATTCAAAATAATTGCTTGACTGTACAGTACTGTGTAAAACATAAACATCTAAATTCACTTCATATAATGAATTCAATAAATCTGTTTAATGAGATCATTCTACTTCTTCGAAAGGAAGGTTGGCCAGGTAGTCACTATAAATGGCATTTGGAAGTGCGACTTTCTGACTGACCAGGAGGATATTGATGTGAAGATCATTTGGTTTCAAAAAGACGGTGCTACTTGCCATACCGTCCCTAAGATAATTTAATTATTGCATGATAAAGGGAATTTGGTCCTAAGATCGTGTGATTTAATGCAATTTCGATTCTTTTTTTTGAGTTGCTTAATGTCAGCACTCTGTCACCACAAGCCATAAGAAAAAAACATGTTTCGAATTGAATTTTGACTTAAAGTATTTTGCAGAAAAAAATATGTAAAGTAAAGAATAATAAAATCGAAGTCCAAAACCCTTTAATGGCGAGTCCATATTTAGCTGAATAACCTCAGATGATATGTTATAACGGAACGTAAATATGAAGAAAATTTTAACGCTTAGATGGCAGGACCTATTCTTGGCTGTTTATGCTATTTCTCGGAATTGTTTCTTTTATTATTAAACTGGTAAAATATAGAATAGAGCTATAATGGAGCCGTGAAGGATATCACATGCAATCACCTGACTTGAGATACTGAAAAGAGGAGTGGCCAACAGAAAATAGAAATAATAGCTTCCTCGAATAGCTTTACTGCGGTACTGTTATTGGTGATTGCTTTAATCAGCCACGTCTTGTCGTTTTGGTTATCGTGTATAACCTAGTTATTTTATTCAATAAGTCTTGCATTGGTGGAGCACCATTTTGAACTCATTTTTCACCACTTTTTACTGAAGGAGAACCATTAAACTCAATTTTTCACTGAAGGAGCACCATTAAATTCATATTAATTTTACCTGGCTGAATTAAATTCAATCTTTTACTGAAGGAGAACCATTAAACTCAGGTTTTAACTGAAGTAGCACCATTAAACTCATATTAATTTTATCTGGCTGAATTTGGAGTCCACTTTCCATACGAAGGTATGAGTTGCGCTGTAGATTTTGGAGGAAGATAAGGATACCATACCCTGGCGCTTTGGTTTTGTACCTCTGGCATAACCTATTTTTTGTTTTAGAATACAAAAAACAAAAATATATACAAATATATTGTTAAACATGTTCAGTTTGGTCTATAATTTAACCATGAATCGACTTACAGACGAACATCGCTTGCAGATTATTGAATTTTATGATCAAAATTAATGATCGGTTAAGAAAGTCCATTGTATACTTTTTCCATTTTATGGTCAGTATGGGCGACCTTCCGCGGCGGCTATTCGGAATCTTGTGGCTAAATTTTGCACCAAATATACATTATATTCAACCACTAACATGCATACGTAGAGTGCGGACTGAGGAAAATATCCCAGCTGTATCGTTGATGATCGTGAATTATCGATTCGGCGTCGTTCACGCTACCGTGCGTTGATTACAAAATTTTTTTGTTTGCCCAAAATGGAAGAACTGGGCATGGCTGACATGTGGTTGCAACAAGACGGTGCGAAATGACACACAGCATGCGAAACAATGGTCCAATTGAGAGGCGAATTCGGTGAACAGTTTATTTTACACATTTGGGGCCGGTTAATTGGGCGCCTAGATCGTGCGTTTTAACGCCCTTAAACTATTTTTAGTGGAGCTATGTTAAGGCTAATATCTATAGTGTCAAGCCCGCACCGGTTGACGCACTGGGAGCCAATATTAAAGAATTTTTTCGCAAGATACCGGCCAATATGTTGGAGGGAGTATGCCAAAATTGGACTTAGCGTCTGAACCATTTGAAGTGTAGCCGCGGTCTACATTTACATGAAATCATCTTTAAACATTGAATTTTATAGAGATCGTTCTATAGACTCAAGTAAAGATTTAATATATTTCTCTAAGTTTTATTATTTTTTTTTAATCAAATGTAAAAGATCCTAAAAAATCTCCCAATAGCAACAAGTGTTGATATATAAAACACAAATATATTGCTTTAGCAGATTACAATTTAGTAAATTAAAATTTGGTTCTTTTATTTTTATCGCAATTGGTTTCTTGTTGTTTTATAAATAAATTTTAAATTGTGAAGAGAAAGAAATTGATTTTTAATTTTTCATATTTTTTTGTTACTTTTGTTATGCACAGTACTGTATGAGTATTTTTATGGCCCTGTTGTTACTAAATATAATTTGATTGTATAAAAATATGACAAATATGTATTTTTTTGTTTGTTTTGGCTTTTCTAGTCCTTCGAATAATTTTGTGGCATCATGTTCTTTCTTCCCCTCTAACCTGCCCCTCTATTCATTCACTTTTAACTTAACAGCGATACTTAATTATGCAAATGATTCTATTTTTTATTTTTTGGATTGCTGTTGTTATTGTTGGTGTTGTTGTTGTTGTTTTAAACATGGCTCTTGACAAAAGTAACAGTAAAACAGTTATTTTATGATTTTATTATAAAACGACAAGTATGATGTTGTTGTTATTGTTGTCATTGTTGTTGTACTTGTTGTTAGTATAATAATATTTTAATAGTAATAGATACTTCTGACTCGTATATTTTATGCATTTAGTTGACGCAAGGGTTCACTAAATAAATGACTTAGCCAGTCTGTTTAAAATTTAAGTCGAGCATCGTAGTAGTGCCATTGTTGCGGTTGTTGTTTTAGTTGTTATAGCAATAGCATATATAAAGAGACGTATATTTTTATTTAATATTACGAATAGTGTTACCACAAAGACATTTTTTCCTACCAACAAATCTTCTGAAAATGCAATATTAAATTTCTATGTAAAAAGCCACGCCCACTTGAAATATAAAAAGATTATTGTTCTTTTCAGATAACCTTACTGGTGTAGGCTGCTATAGCTTTGAAGATATCTGCTATAGCTTTAGATAAATCTGCTATAGCTTGAATAAATCTGCTATAGCTTTCCAACAATCCGCTATAGCCTTTAAAATCGAATAGTTTTGTAAATTTATATCCTTTAATGTAAAAATTAACTATATTCTTTTAATTTTTTTTCTAAAAAGTATGTTAAACACAATGATTGTGTAATAAAAAAACTACAAAGCTGTACCACTGCACAGTGGGGCAGAATCAAAATATTCTGGAAATAACTTAGCCATTTTTAAAGGGCTAGGTTAATTGATACAACATTTGACATGAGCATAGCAAAGAAGTATCTGAAGTATCTAAAGTTTTGATGCTGGACACTATGCACTTACCAGGGTGGCGCTATGTGGTCTCAAAATTTGTTATTTCGCAACTGAAAATTCTTTTAGAACTTAGCATTTCTTAAATTTTTGTTTAATTTTTCAAAATGATCTTAAAGGTCTAGGTAATACCTAGAAAATAATGCTTTAATCTATTAATTTGTTTTAAAATGAGCGAGTTAAAAGCAATTAAAAATTAATATTGTTAATGTTTTGGTACCCTGGTACAGTATTTTCAAAATATTGAGAACAAGTTTTAGCAAATTTTCTCGTAGTTAGTGAGCAAAATTTAAAATATTGTGGAAAAATTTGAAGATTATTTTTTCTGAATTAAAAACGATAATTTTCAATTTTCAATTTTAGCTTTTTAGTTTTTTTCATAGAAAAAAATTTTTCTTAAAAAATATGTACAAATTTTATATTTCTGTGTTAGCTAACTATATGTGCCTGCGGCTAAACAAAATTTCGTGTAAATTTTATCATCCCTGTAGAAGATTAAAATTTTTGATTTTTTGGTACCCTGGTCCAGTTTGTACAAAATATTGAGTACAATTTTCGACAAATTTTCTCGTAGTAAGCGAGCAAAAATAACAATGGTCTTAAAGGTCTAGGTCTCTCACTTATGTTTTCAAATGAGCGAGTTAAAAGCAATTTAAAATTAAAGTTTTTGATTATTTGGTACCCTGGTAAGGATTTTTTTTTTCAATATTGAGTACAATTTTCTCGTAGTTAGCAAACAAAATTTAAAATATTGTGAAAAAGTTTGAAGATTATATTTTTTCTGAGTTAAAAACGACAATTTTCAATTTTAGACTAAAAAGGGCCATCTTGCTTAAGGAATATATAAAAATAGTATTTTTCTGTTTAAGCTTACATCAAATTTCTTGTACGTTTAAAGCAAATTTCTTGTAAAATTGATCATCCCTGTAGAAAATAGAGGTCATTTTACCTTCGACCTATTTTACATCGAAATTTTGACTTTAGTCTAAATGTTCTAAAATCCCAAAGCTGGGATCACATCAAGAATACTGCTGTAATAAAGCTGTATAAACTCCAAAATATTTCTGAAAGTATTTTATGAGCCCCAGTCCATATGTGGGGCAAAATACTAAAAATACCAATTTTGGGATTTTTGGTTTTTATTTTGGGAATCGTAGGATTTCCTTTACCTTAATGTTGATGATTTTTGGGAATTTCGATTACTTTTGCTGTTTTTTTTAAGAAGACCCACAAATGCCAAAATCAAAAAATAAAAATTTTCAAACTATCTGATTTACTATGGAATGCCCCATATACAAAACAGATGGCAAGTCAGAATTAATTAATTGTAATGTAAAATTCAAAATAAAAAAAAAATAGGTATAAATTCATGGCTCCCAGATACTCAAAACAGGATACATTTAACTTTTAAATTAAACGTACGTTATTACTCCCAGGAAGAGACAAATAATCTCCTGTTATACCTTAAGGTTTATGGATCCATAAGTAGACCCTGGACGAGACTGAGTTACCTCAGCATACGGCAAAACCACGTTACACTTCTAAAAATGTATAACGACCCAAACAAACCACTTATTCTTGCATTATTTATAAAACAAATCTACTAGTTTTAGTCTAAATGCATCAAAGCGGCAACACTGATTACAAATGCAAGTATGATTATGTACATATGTATGTACATACGTATGCTGAAGAACACCACAACTTAAGATGAAAGTAGTATCCCCTTTTGAGCACCGCAAAATTTGCATAAAATTTTAGAGTGACAGCTTCTTGTGTTTGTTAGTTCAAGGTGTACGAGTGCAGGGATAAAATAATTCATTACGTTTGTGTATGTATAAACTGCGTGTGTGTGTGTGTGTGTTAGTGTTAGTGTGAGTGTAAGGTTTGTTGCTTGATTTAGTTTTCATAGTTTCGTCTGTCATTGAGTCACTTGCTAAGTCTAAAGCAGGAACATTTTTTCATGCCTGGGCCTATTTCCTTTTTGCTCCTTCTGTTCTTACAACTGTTTGTGTCTATTTATCTGCTGCACCTTTGTTTGTCTATCTTAGTGTCTGGTTGTCAGATGTCTGAGTATGTAATTCAGGGAGGTTGGTTGGTTGTCAGTTTGGCAGGTTGGTTGGTTGCTTAAGCTTTTGGTGCGTGGCAGATCAAAACTGGTGTAAGAATGTTTAAAACTTTGCATGGTTTTTTATATATTCTACGAGTATTTTCTATTTTGTTTTAAAAATTTATTATATGTATAATGTATTTACATATATACATACATATATGTATATATTTTTGTTTCTTGTTTTAAAAGGAGGTTTTGCACATCAAGTATCATTAAATGAAGTGGGTTTCTGCCTTCAGTGATAAGTGCTCTTAGTAAAAGTTCCAAACCAAAAGTGCATTTCGTGAGTTTTTATCCTTCATTACTATTATACATTTCACTTTCGTGTTCTTTTGTTTGAGCAACACTACATAAAGGAAGATGAATTTCCATAGGTTCCTTACAATAGTCGTCACATGTTACCAACAAACCATGTTTACACATATCGTACATCTTTTGTACATCTAACGTGTGTAGGTACAATTTTCATCCTATGTAATCTGCTGCATTTTATTTATGTTTTACTTGAGTGCCCTGTACACATTCAAACACAGTTTCACACATTTGAGGTTACTTCTCACTTCAAATCCTTTACAAAGACAGAAAACAACACAAAAAAACGAACAAACCAATTGTAATTTTTGGCCATTCATTGATGGCCTTCTTAAGTGAAGATTCCTTTCACCTATTTAAACGTTTCGGTCGACATCTTTTACTGTTTACACAGAAAAAAAATCGTGCTTGAAATGTAATTCTATTACAAGTAAAGAAAATGTTGGAAATAATCAAGATTAAAAAAATATTTTTTTTACAGATTAGCTATCATTAGCTAGCTGTCTTAATATCTTAGAAAATCCCTTTTAAGTAATTCGATTATTTAAGGCAGCATTAGATTAACATCTGAATTAAAGAAGCTAAAATTGTTATTTAAAAAAATATTACCAAAAACAAAATTGAACAAAAAATACTGTAATCAATCTAATCTATTGACACCCTGTAGTTCTGATGATTACATTTTAAATACTTTGTCATCAATATGTAATATGAAAAATAATTAACTTTGACGATACTAAGTGGTGTGTTTTAAAGACAATAATTTTAAAAAAGTTTCAATATCCCGAATATATGTCAATTAAAATCATGTATTCCTGCAGTTCTGATAAATACAATCTTCTAAGTTATTTGTAATAGGTTTATTGACACAATTCTAAGAATTATAAAAAACACGATTTTTAATAATATTTTAAGACTTAAAAAATCATGGCCAAATCTACGATAAAGTTCTGAGTGATCGAGGGGCAAAAGTGCGCTAAATTATTTAGGCTGCGGGCATAATATCTCATGTTTCAGTGATTTCATTTTTTAATCGTAGGACTGTCTGATTGAGTAGCTTGTTTAGAGCTTTTTCGTTGCAATGCTGATGATTTTTTGCCGATACATTACCATTGATGAATCATAATTTACTTGATTAAATTTTACACGATTAATAAGCCCCAAGAAAGATTAATATGCCCGAAAATTAGCTGGCTGATGGTAGAAGCATCTACATTGACTTCTTGAACAGAGATATAACAATGAGTTGAAAAAACTAAACATCATTGCTTGGCCATTTTAGCAAAGAAACCGAGAAAAAATTTTGTAAAAAAAGAATTTTTTTTAAAAAGTTTCGATGGCAAAACTACACCCATAGAGGTTTGAATTCTAGCTGCAACACCCAGCAGTACTTTTAACTGATTCCCAATTTTAAGAAATAGCAAATAGAAAGTTTGAAAATCACTGTGTTATATGGAACTCTGGGCAGTTTTGCTGTGAACTTTCTTTCTTAATTTTTTTTATATCTGAGGGTACCAAAGGTGGCGATAAAAGAGGTTAGTTGTTATTGTAACAGCTCTGCTGCTGTCGGAAGTTCTTTCCTGGGAAAAAAAATTTCCGGTTGATACATCTATTGAGTTGAAAATCTTTGGTTCCTGAGCGAAGATCCAATTATCGTGGGAACGACAGAGGTTAGAATTTGAGGTTACGGCAACCGAATCTGATCAAGAAAGCGAAGAGTAGCCAGTCCCCCCACAAGAATTATATTGTCTTGTTGACTTTTAACAGTTTGACACCAATGCGTCAGGGGAATATGGGGGAATCAGTGCCCGAGGCTATCAGGGGCTTAAAACTGGGAGATAAGAACTTTTGAGGTCTGACCAGTGTCCAACAACACTGGTACTACAGTAATCGGTAGCCCCTCAGAGATTTCCCCAACGCAACTGGCCCATTTGGGTAGTTTCGTTTTTTGCCAGTTGCGAAACCTCTCAGTTATTTTTGATTTTTTTCAACTTCCTACTATTTTTATGTGAAGGAGGTAAGGTAGACATATCGTACATCAATATATACGAGGTTTGTCTTTCTGTCACAGCTCTCTTTCTCTGGAACCGTAATAGATAGTCTCTTAAAACTTGAACAGAAGGGCGTATTAATAATGTCGAAACGTCGAATGTGACTAAAAGGGACCATTAACGAAGTGATCTGCTTTCTTATTCCCCAAATATTAATAAAGGGCATAATTGAGTTCAAAATTAAAGGATGTACCGATAGTGATCTTATTTTAGAGTATAACGCCTAACTTTTTAAATATAAATGTAATAGGGCATACCCTTGCAATTTACACAAAATATGTATTACTATGTTCGCTATACAAACAAGTGTAAAAAATAAAATATTAAAGGGTGCCCCAATAGGGAGAGTCATTGTGACGAATATGGCATAATATTTTAAACACTTGAAACTAACACAGCGTATGTAAAACTATGTGCGCTATAACCACTAGCATTAAAAATAAATAAATAATTAAAAATTAAAGGGTGTCTCAATAGTGTTATGATTTTCACTATTATGAAAAAAGTTATATTTTGAAGTTATATTTTTAACCCTAATGGGCAGCCACTTGACTTTTACATGGAGTGGTAGTACATTCTTTATGTCTACTATAATAACAAGTACCAGGAATAAAATTAATAAATCGAAGAGGGTGCCCCCTATAAGTAGCGATTTTAAAGAATATGACCTTATTTCGTAAACGTTATAGGTAGACACTTGAAAATAATGCTCGCTATAATAACAAGTATAAAAAATACAAAAGAGGGTGTTCCCATATAGAAGATAAGATTGTGACGTGAATGAGATTGTTTTTTAAACCGCAACAGACAGACACTGAAATCTTTAAACACAAGTAATAAAAATATAAAAAAAACCAAAAATTGTGTACTTTTTATTACTCATTTGAAAGTAAACACCAGAGTACCTAGGGAGCCAAAATATTACTGCTCTATTTCAACATTCTCACATAGAACAGGGTGATCCAAAATCAACCTTATTTGCATTTTGCTAAAATTACAAAATTTTTCGAAGATTTTAATTATTAAATGCTTATACCTTTTTTGCTTTAAAAGATTTTGTTATTAAATAATTTTTTTTACAAAAAATGAAGTCTGTGTCTTTCAGAAATTTTTTTTTAAAGGTCCATATTGCTTTAAAATCTCCGACTTAATAGAGGTTAAACCAGGTGAAAAAAATCTTTCACCAGTTTGTGAGCCGAACCCTCTTCTACACTCCCGTACCCCATTATGCGCCGGATTGCTACCTTGGGCACCAGAAAAAGTTTTTCTGACCTCAGGTCGGATATTATCTGCACAAATTAATGAATAAATAAATTTTACAAAACCAGTTATTTTTTCACAGCTCTGCACAGCTTTGCAACATTGCCTTTTGAATTAAAGACCAAAGTCTCACCTACAAAATGGAAAAAAACCGCGCATAAGAAATCCCCTCCAATCAAAAGTTATTTATTTTTGACCACTGTGCGTTGGTAAGCAAGCCTACGGGTTTGAGTCCGCTATGACGCAACTGATTGATTTAATTTCTTACATTTCTGGAATTTATTATAATTAAAAAAAAAAAAAAAATTAAAGTTGTTTAGCGAAAGTTTTTAAAACTGTTTTCTTATTTCATTATAAGGCCCCCACTGTGTGTCTTCAGCTACTGTCATTGACGCCTACTAAAAATATTTTGTTGTTTTTATTTCCTTTTCTGCCGCAATTTCATTTTAAAAGTTAAAGTTTCGCTTTGTTTTATTTTTTTTGTTGTGTTTTGGCTTTTTCTTCTGGTCAGATGCTCTTGCTAAATGAGGCTTGTACAATATACATAAATTTAAACACTGTGCAAGCTATGAACAAGTCATTATATCTATACATATAATAAAACAGTAAATCATTTCCTGTCTGTCTTTTGTTTTTGTTCGCATCACGTAAAAACTGCTAGAGGGATTTTAACAAAATTTTGTGAGAAGGTACCTTAGCTCCTGATTGCAATTTAGGATACTTATTTTCCGCAAAATTATCTCATTTCCAAGAGCAAGTGGAGAAAAAGCAGTGAAAGTTCGCAACTTCCGGCTTAAAGGTACTGAAATTTTCCGTTTAAAAGTGGGATATTTTTATTTTTAAAAGTGGGATATTTAAAAAAAAAAACAGCGCCAATTGAATAAAATTTATATTTGATTTGTATTTTTACTTTGTGGAATTACTTTTTTATTAAATTATTTTAAACGCCTCTTGCAGAGCTTTACAACTTTCTTGAGTTTTTTATAAATTTTAGAATTTTATCCAGCGATGGGTACCTTTATATAAAGTAAATAGATAAATTATAACTGAAACACTATAAAAGAGTCTTACAATTTATGTAGAATACTTCCAAAGTAAAATCGAGAAAAATATTGTCAGGAGGCCCACGACGTGGCGGGCACAGCTAGTTGTATATAAAAATGCAAAACTAGCGCCTAAAAGGATGTTAAAATTTTAAGCAAAGTTTTTGTTGCATATTTTGTCGTAGTTCTTGTTTTATTGTTTTACAAGTTTTACAACACCAATTGTTAAAGTTGAATAAATAATTTAAAATTTGTAATGTGGTTTCTTAATTTGTCATGCAAATAAATAGAAAAGATTTTTCTTGTTGTTTTTGTGTGAAAGAAGAAGAAGCATTAAAGGGCTGATACTTTCATGTTGATTGGAATAGCAAGTTCTTGGTTGGGTTGGGAAGTTGAGTAAATGTTAAACAGTAATGAGCTGTAAATCATAAAATAGAAATGCAAAACCAAATAACCCTTTTGCATAGGCGACCGGCCGCTGCTAAGCAACAACAAAACTTAAAACGTTTGCATTGTTGCAGTGGCAGCAGCAGTTGCTGTTGTTGGTAGTTGGTTAGTTGTGATACTGATGTATGTATGACAATGATTACCAAAATTATGATGATAATGAATATTGTGAAATGTTGTGGTTGCAACGTTTGTTATGCTTTTACCCTACTTCCCCCATCCCCTCTGTCCCCATTGGCCAATGGCCAAGTGTTTGTGGTCATGTTGTTGGCTTAACTTACCTGTTCGGCTGTTTTCAGTAGATTTTCAATTTCGAAGCTGCTTGTGCGTGACGTCGGTTTAGTTACGTTAGCCGCAACTTGAGTGACAACAGTTGGTTCAACAAACGATGGAGCAGGCGAACTTTCCGCTTCTGGTGAATATAAATCTTTGCTCGTGCCATCTGTAATCATTATTAATCGTAATTGTTTGCAATTATTAATAATAGATATTTTTAAGTAGTGTAAATATGTATGCATGTTATTGCAAGTGGTTAATTTGCGTGCTTACAAATATGTACACTTTTAAAACAAAGTGGGTACTTAGGTATAAAAGTGTCATTTTACACTTACACGCACACACACATGCACGCTAATGTATTGGCATAATAAATGCTGTAATTAAACCAAGTCTCCACTAGTATTAAATACTTCACCTATCATTATTTCAATTAAACTCTTTCCTCTTCTAGTATAAACATTGAAACATGACTGGCCATAAAACATGCTCAAGCATGTTAAACGCTCGCTCCATAATTTTAAAGCTAACAATACTGACATGTAAATGTGAGTGTAATAACCCTACATGGCATACATATAGAAAACATGTTTATAGTCATAAAATATGTATACGTATATGTGTAGTCGTATAAATAATAGTTAAACTATTTAATAATATTTAATGTTCATGTTCGTTCATGCTCGCACGAGTTTAAGTTGAGCTCTTAACTTCTTTTTTCTTACAAGTTGTTCACTTGTTTTTTGTTTCTTTTAATACTGTATTAATTTATTTTTGTTTTTTTTTTCGCGGTTGTTGTTGTTGTTGTTTTTTTGTCACTTTGTTGTTCTTCATAAATGTGCAACATATATACACACATACATACACATGTATTTATGAACATATTTAGTTTTCAACATTATGTTGCATGTGTGGCAACAGTTAAACAAAAAAAGTGCTGGCAAATTTTATTACATGGCGTCCGCACAGTTTTGTGAAGCAATAAAAATACTTTCGGTCAAAATGTAAACAAGTGTGATGGGGAGAAAACATTTCACGGTTTGCAAAACTCTCATAAACAAAAAACTTGTTTTTAACAAATTGTTAAAAAACAAGTTTTGGTTATTTTAAAAGTTGTTGTCTGTCTATTTAACAACAACAACAACATTTCCTTTTGAACTCCCCGAGTTGTTGGCACTGTGCCTGACTGTCGTTTGGCGGAATATAACTTTTAAAACAAAATTAAAAAAGTTAAGCACTTTAATCTTTCTTATTTTGCTGACCGAGTGAGTATCGAGTATAATGAATGGAAAATAATAATGCAGCAGGTCAGGCTGTCAGATTAACGTTGAATTCTGAAATTTATTTTTTGTTGTTTTATGGTAGAAAAAATAATCCTATAAATATTTACGCATTCGCTGTGGTGATGTTGCAGTAATTGAAGTTGAGTTGTTGCACACGCAATTATTGTTAAGTTTTTAATACATTTTTCACCACTCAATTTGACCTAGATTAGGGTCACAGAGTCGAAATAAGTATCGCAAATATGCCATTGGATGATAGTATACTGCTCGTGACTCTTTTAGTTTTAATGTTTAATTAATTAAATAAGAAGCGAACTCAAGACTAATCTAGGGCTTAAGTGTAAGTCAACTGACTTGATATTTTCTTCTTATTCTTTAAACCTATCCTAACATAACCTTAATATCAATTAAGATTTCAAATTTAAAGCATACCAGTATCTGTAAAAGGTTATTTTTTAAGGCAAACTACACTGCACAGTGGGGGCAGAATCGAAATATTTTGCAAATAACTTAGCTATTTCTAAGCCGATTGATTCCAAATTTGACATGAGCATAATAAAGGAGGATTTAAGCTTAAACTTTGATGCTGGGCACCATGCACATGCCAGAGATGACGCTATGTGGTGTTAAAGTTGGGTTTTTTTACAGCTTGATATTTTTTCAAATTGTTTGATTTTTAAAAATTATACACGGTCTTAAAGGTTAATACCTACACAATGATGCTTTAATCAATAAATTATGATTTTAAAATTTTAAATTTTCCGAACCCTGGACCAGTTCTTAAAGTATTGAGTACAATTTGCAAAATTTTTTTGAAATTTGTTCTCGAGCAAGCAAAAGTTATAATATTGCTAAAAAAATATTATATCTTTTTTGAATTAAAAACTAGACGAGATTTTCAATTTAAAAATTCCAAAATTATTGCATTTTTGTGTATTTTAGCCTAAAAAGGGCCATCAATTTTGTTTTTTTGATAAAAAAGATGTTCTTAAGGAATATATACAAATTTTATATTTCTGCGTTAGCTATCTCGTTATGTTCGAGATTTACATCAAATTTTGTGTAAAACTTTTCATCTTTGTAGAATATGGAGGTTCTTCAATTTGACATATTTTACATCGAAATTTTGACTTAAGCCTATATGTTCTAAAATCCCAAAGCAGGGATCGGAAAATGAAGACTGCTGTAATAAAGCTGTAATGGGTGATTTTTTTGAGGTTAGGATTTTCATGCATTAGTATTTGACAGATCACGTGAGATTTCAGACATGGTGCCAAAGAGAAAGATGCTCAGTATGCTTTGACATTTCATCATGAATAGACTTACTAACGAGCAACGCTTGCAAATCATTGAATTTTATTACCAAAATCAGTGTTCGGTTCGAAATGTTCAAATGTGACAAATTTTGTTCAGCGATGAGGCTCATTTCTGGTTGAATGGCTACGTAAATAAGCAAAATTGCCGCATTTGGAGTGAAGAGCAACCAGAAGCCGTTCAAGAACTGCCCATGCATCCCGAAAAATGCACTGTTTGGTGTGGTTTGTACGCTGGTGGAATCATTGGACCGTATTTTTTCAAAGATGCTGTTGGACGCAACGTTACGGTGAATGGCGATCGCTATCGTTCGATGCTAACAAACTTTTTGTTGCCAAAAATGGAACAACTGAACTTGGTTGACATGTGGTTTCAACAAGATGGCGCTACATGCCACACAGCTCGCGATTCTATGGCCATTTTGAGGGAAAACTTCGGAGAACAATTCATCTCAAGAAATGGACCGGTAAGTTGGCCACCAAGATCATGCGATTTGACGCCTTTAGACTATTTTTTGTGGGGCTACGTCAAGTCTAAAGTCTACAGAAATAAGCCAGCAACTATTCCAGCTTTGGAAGACAACATTTCCGAAGAAATTCGGGCTATTCCGGCCGAAATGCTCGAAAAAGTTGCCCAAAATTGGACTTTCCGAATGGACCACCTAAGACGCAGCCGCGGTCAATATTTAAATGAAATTATCTTCAAAAAGTAAATGTCATGGACCAATCTAACGTTTCAAATAAAGAACCGATGAGATTTTGCAAATTTTATGCGTTTTTTTTTAAAAAAAAGTTCTCAAGCTCTTAAAAAATCACTCGTTATAAACTCCCAATTATTGCTGAAAGTGTACTTTATGCGCCAAATGTGTACTTTATGCGCAAAATACTAACAATTCCAGTTTTGTGATTTTTGGTCTTTATTTATGGGAATTATGGGATTTCCTCTACCCTAATGTTGTAGATTTTTTACTAAGTGATTTTCGATTACTTATTATATATCGACAGAAAATTTCATTTGAATCGTTCCACTTATAAAAATTTTGTTGCATATTTAATGAGTTATTTCCAAAATATTTCGGTTCTGCCCCACTGTGCACTGGTTAACAAAGATTTTGTCCTAGATACCTGTCCTTAGATTCTTTCTATCACGTCTAGTTTCTTTGGGATATCTCCCTCACTCAGAGGTAACCACCGGCAAAGATTTAAGAAATAATCAAGTAGTACATCTGATAATTTAAGAACTAGGGCTCAATTTAAATTTGTCCAGAAAGCAGACCGTTCTCTTAGGTTCACGATTAAAGTTTTGGAAATTGCGAAATACAAAATTTTCTATGTCTCGATCTTGCCATGAGGAACTTAAATGACTGTTTTCTCACAAAACAACCTTAAGTTTTGTAATGATGTCCTTTTTCAGTTTTTGGTCGATCTAAGAATGTTCTTTTTTTTAATTTATTAAATTAGGACCCTTTAAAAATTTTGTGAAAGTCATGGACAAAAATGGTTTTACTTATTTTAAATACAAATTCCCTAAAATCAGTGAGGCAAGGATCTAAAAAGGAATTTTTATTAGGTCTCAGATTAGGGTAGTATCATACCGTTTGATATATCAAAATGAAATTTGGTATGTGCCTTTGGTGTATGGAGATGAAGAGTTGTGTAAATTTTGGGCGTAAGCGGGTAGGGGCAAGGGGTAGTTTACTTACTCACAAATTTTGTCAACGCTCTGCATATGACATATCAATATAAAATTCAGTATATGTATTTGGTTTATGTAGATAAAGAGCTGTATAAATGTTGGGCATAATCAGAAAGGGGCAAGGGGAAGTTCACTCAATTACCCAAACCGAAAATAATTAATTTTTCGACTCATTTATACTTTGAATTTTTATTCTTTATGTAATATATCTATACAAATATTTGTTTCCATTGGGTATGGTAAAGTTGAGTGTAGGCCACTCCATACAAAAGTGTTTTGAAAATTATTTTAAATGTACTCTTTTTTAAAAGTTAGTTTTCTTAAAAGGTACTTTCCAAAAAAAATAAAGTTCTATTTTTTAAGAGGTATTGTTTTAAAAGGTTACTCTTTTTAAAGAATTTTTTGAAGGTTTATTTTTCTAAAAAAATTATTTAAAATTTCCTATTATAAAAGGAACTTTGTATTCAAGTTTAATTTTAACCATACTTCTACCAATTTGTATTTGTAAATTAATGCTTAAAATCATTCCGCTAAGGTACTTTTATTTACATAGATGCTGTTATTAAAAATAATAATTTTTTAAAGCATGTTTTTATTTAAAAAGTAACTTTTTTGAGTTGTCCTTTCGAAATATACTTTATTAATAAGAATAACTGTTTTGGATATAATAGGTTAGGTTGAGAAGAATTGTGCCAAAAATGGCATCTTCACTCGGAGACCCATAGGGTCTATTATATATAAAAACATTCGAAAAATTTTTTTCAAAAGATACTGTTTTTGAAAAAGGTACTTTTTTGAAAAAGGTACTTTTTTTGAAAAAGCTACTTTTTTTGAAAAAGGTACTTTTTTTGAAAAAGGCACTTTTTTGGGAAAAAAGGTACTTTTTTGGGAAAAAAGGTACTTTTTTGGGAAAAAAGGTACTTTTTTGAACAGGATTTTGAAAAAGGTACTTTAAAAAAAAGTATTTAAGGTTCTTTAAAAAATACATTATTTTAAAAAAGTTGTTTCTTCCTACTCTAAAAAGTAGGTTTTTATATTAAAACTGTTTTAGGAAATTTATCAAACGCTTAAAAGGTACTTATTTATATTATTTATATTATTATTATTATTATTATTATTATTCTTATTTTTTATTTTTTTTAAAGAGTTTCTTAAAACAAAATTTTTCAAACAAAAGGTACAATTTAAAATAGTACTATTTTAAAAAGTATTTTTTCAAAGAAATATTTTTTTTGTAAAGGATTTTTTTAAAAAGTCTTTTTAAAAAGTAGCCTAAGTTCTTTTTCTCAAAAAAGGTACTTTATAAATTATTTCTTCAATTGAAATATAAAATAATTAAGTAAAACTTACTCCAACCAGGGGCTGGTACTATCAAGCCTGTAATCATTTCTTCGCTCATTACCGGCGGATCCGATGGTGGCGGTGGACAAACAAGCGAATCAATCATGTCATCGGTAACACGCATTATGCCACCAAGATCTGGTGGCTCAGTACGTGATGAGCTGCAGGAATAAATTAAAAAAGGAACATTTACATTTTATACATTCGAATAAATGTAATAAATGTTTAAAGAAGCTTCATAAAATGTATAAAAGAATAAAAAGAAAAACAAAATACTACTTACCGCATCATCATGCTTAATGATTGTTCCTCCTGTAGTACACTCTCCAGATACATCATATCTAGATCGGATACAATAGCACCATTTATGACCATTATTTCATCTCCCTTGATAATGCCTTCGAAGTGGAAATGAAAAGGAAAATAGAAGAAAAGAAAAAGAAGAAGAAGAATAAGAAACAGGAAATAAGCACACAAGAAAGTTTCAAGAATAAGCGGATGTTGTTTTCAAATTTTCTAATTCAAATTGAAATTTACAACAATAAATACATGAGAATGTATAGCAAAAGCATAAAATCTGTGCTTGCTTATGTGTGTGTGTGAGTGTGTGTGTGTCAGTGTGTGCCGGGTGTGTAAATACCCTGCAGTCAGCCTGGGGCCATGTGTCCGTTTGTCAACACTCTTTTCTCTAGAAACAACTGCACTAGTGAAAAATTCGACAACATTTCTTCTACGCACGATTAGAAACTAGCTGCAGACAACAGATCTAGTAAATTTCTGGTGACACTGTCAACGAAGTCGTCGACAGTTTGTGTTTTTCTATTTTTTTTTTTTTGCTCTTTCAATAGGTACATACATATTTTTTAACTGAGCAACAGTTTTTCTCTTCTTGCATATTATTGCGTCATATTCTTTTGTTGATTAAACACGTGCTCGCAGTGAAAATAAGTTTGTTTTTAGAAATTGTGCAATAATTAAAAAAAAGGTGATTAAAATAATATTGTTTATAAATAAAAATAAAATATAATATGAGCAAAAGAAACTATAAAAGACAAATTAAAAAACAAACCATTTTATACAAAAATAGAGGTTTGCAACATGAAATCGAGAATAATGAAACAGTTTTCAGTGATATTGTAGAAGATGCAGAAGTTTTTGCGGAACATTTTGAACATTTTACATGTCCAAAATTGACGTTGTGCGAAAAACTAAAAAGCTGGCACATAGAAACAACTCCTTCTAGAAGATGTGTGGAGAAGCTGTTGTCGATATTAAAGGAGGAAGGCCTGGAGGTGCCGCTTTCTGCAGAAACTTTGATGGGCAAAAGAAATAAGATTTTCGTTAAAAACCTTTCCCCCGGAAGTTACTGTCACATAGGGATAGAATCGCAGTTAAAAAAAGTTGAGCATGTTTTGCAAAACTATAATGAGGTGGAATTAGACATTAATATTGACGGCATTCCATTGTTTAAAAGCTCGCCAATTCAGCTGTGGCCAATTCTTTGCAGAATCGTTAACGTAAAGGAAAAAGTACAACCTTTTGCTGTTGGGATATACTTAGGGAAGAAAAAACCAAATTGCGTCAAAGAGTATTTGAAAGATTTTATTGCGGAAGTACTTTTTTTAAAAGATCGATTTATGTTAAATGAAAAAAACATGAAGTTAAAGTTTCGCTGCTTAACATGCGACACACCGGCTAAAGCTTTTATTTGTGGCGTTCCTGGGCATACTTCAAGAAATGGCTGTACGAAGTGCACTCAAGTGGCGAAAAAAATTGATAAAGTACTTACGTATAGCAGTGTTAGTGGCTCCTTAATTTCGGACGCAGACTTTACTTTAAGGAAATATCCAAAACGTCATTCCCAAATCTTTAAAGAGGAGAAGTCACCCCTTGAAGAAATAGGATTTGATATGGTATCACAAACTCCACTTGATAGTATGCACCTCGTCGACCTGGGAGTCATGAAAAAAATGCTAATTCGAATAGTTTACAGTAAAACAAAAGAAAAGACTTCAAAAAAAAATATATTACAAATATCTTCTGAGCTGGTGAAATTAAGAAATTTTTTTCCTAAGGAGTTTCCAAGGAAACCCAGGTCATTAGATGATTTGCATCATTGGAAAGCGACTGAATTTCACCAGTTCCTCGCTTATACAGGCATAATTGTACTGTTTAAAAACGTGCACGAAGACATTTATTACGAATTTCTAATATTGCATTGTGCTTATCGGCTTTTAAGCAGTCCAAGACATGTGAATCAAAATATTCAGCAAGCCAATGATTTGCTTGAATTATTCGTCGAGAATTTTTCTATTGTATTTGGACCAAACAGCGTTTCTTTTAATGTCCACAATTTGCTACATTTAGCTTCTTGTGCAAAAACATATGGCCCCCTTATTTCGTTTCCGGCGTACGACTTTGAAAATAAACTGCAAATTTTAAAAAGGCATGTCCGAAAGCCATCCTCGATCCTTCAACAAATTGTACAAAAGGAAAAGCATACAACATACGTTGAAACTAAAACTAAAGAGATAAAGTACAAAGCAGATGTGATAATTGGGGCCAATGTGAATGATTGTTTTATTTCTTGGAAAGAACCAAATAATATTTGTTGTGTGAGATCAAATATTCCCATAAAAATTGAAAATATATTACAAGAAGGTCAAATTTATATTGAAGGAAGGCGATTGTTGGTCTTAGATAGTTTTTTCCAAGAACCCGTAAATTCTTGTGAGTTAGGTATTTTTAAGACCAATCTTGCGTTAGGTGAAAAAGAGAAATTTTTGATAACAGACGTCCAGTTCAAATTTTTATGCCTACCATTGCAATCTGATTTTTTAATAATACCTATTTTACACACGTGTGTTCCAGAAAAATGTCGGACAAACATGCCAATCCCTCAAAAGGAAAAATAAAATATTTTCCACCCCAAGGTAAGTTTTAGAATTGTTTTAACTGCATATTTTTAGTATTATAAATTTTACTTTTTGTTTTTTATTTTAAGCAAATCCAAATTGTGCTTGCTGCAAAGAAAATTCAAAAAGGCTTGACACATTTGAAAAACAGCAAAATACTATAATTGAGATTTTGGCTGAACACAAAGTTTTACTGGAACGGTTGGTTTCTCAAAATGCTTCCGTAGAAAACATCATGGGAATTTTTCCAATAAAAACAGAGGAGAAGCTTAAAGAATTTGACACTCTTTTAGCTACACAATCAGACCCATATGTAAGCATTTTACTTTTCCACACAAAAAGAAAACAAATTTAATTAATAAATTTAACTTATTTTTTAGAAAAGGTATATAAAAACTCTTATCGGTGGTAATGTCGAGCGCAATTTACATCAAGTATTTGGTCAAGGGATAATAATAAATTTTAATGTGGACGGAAATTTCGGTAAAAGGAGACTTAAGGATTTCGGGAATGTTTTTGCAGCTATAATAGGTAAAAAATTTGTCAAAAAAATATTTTTGAAGAAAATCGTTGGTGTAATATATGTACACATATTATTTTTTAAATAATAACAACGGATTTCTTTTATAAGTAGTGTAATTCTTATTGAAGTTAGTTAAAATTTACACAATTTATATAGTATATAATTAGACTTTGTTAAAATTTAATTTTCAAAATTTTATATACTCGTTTAATTATAGTGTACTTTTTTCCAATTCATAGATGTAATATCATCATTCAACAACTCTGCCGATAAGACTTTAAGAGCAGCTTTTCAACGACAAAAGAAGAAATATTTTAAGCAAAAAAGTCGCAACAATTCCAATAATAAGACGAAAAATGAAAATAAAGAAAACGAAAGCATCTCTTCTGTCGAAGAACAATAAAATTGTTCTTCTTTGTCTTCACCCTAATATACTGCTGAGCTATCTGTATTCTGTTTTTTAAGCACAATTTTTGAAAAACGACAAACAAATTTTTTTTTATAAAAAAAAACATTATTTGATATGTATGTATACATATATATTTAGTAAGGTTGAGCCAGCCTTGAAGAAATTGAGCTTTAAAATATCCAAAACAGACTGATGTCAAAAATTTAAAATTATTTTTCAAAAATAGTATGTAATTTAAAATAACTTGTTAAAAAAATATTTCATGTGGGTTATTTTATATCTATATTTAAAAAAGGTTTAGCCAGCCTTTAAGAAAATGAGCTCCAAAGTATCAAAAACAGACTGATGTAAATAAATTATAATAGTTTATTTTGATTACTTTTAGAAAGGTTAAGCCAGCCTTGAAGAAAATGAGCTATAAAATATTAAAAACAGACTGATTTAAATAATTTTTAGTTGTATAAGGTTCTATTTAAAAACTATGTAATTTAAGCTTTTCTTAATAAAAAAATTTCCTTCAGACAAAAAATATATGTGTTTAAGTGTATCGCCTTAACCTCTGTAAAAATCTAGCTCCAGAAGCGCCAATTATGTAGACCAGAGTTACTACAATGCACTAGTGAATCTGTGGTTCAAATGTCTCCATGTGGTCCTAAAAGAACTACCACGTCAGTAGTGATAAGGTCTACTGGTGGATTTTCAATGACAAGCCTGTGTTAGATGTCAATAGTAGATTACATTGGCTGGGGCATAGCTGGTCAATAGTACTGGTGACAATGTCACTAGTACAACACTACAGTTTTACTACTCACATTCCCTGCAGGGTATTGATCAAAGATAATTATATTTAAGTGTTTATATGAAAGTGTGTGTGTGAGTGTGTTTGTATGTTTGTTGAAAAATAGTTTTCATTGAAATCCATGAAATGTAGTCACAGTCTGTATTGTTAGTATTGAAATTTAAATACTACGAGTACATTGTCTTTGAGAAAACAATATAAAATCTATTGTCCTTTTTTATTCTATGATGATTGTATTTTATAACAAAATATTTCAGTATGTTGTTTATGTGTTTGTGTGTGTGTTACTTAGATCTTCATACTTTCCTAAACACTATTTCACTTATTCAACTATACTTATACTTATGCATATGCATAAACACACAATCATACATACATACATACAGCCACCCAAGAGAGTTGGACAGTGTGCTTCATTTTATTTTTTCATTGTAGTGCAAGTGTGCATTGTTTGTCATACTCTCTAACGACAAGTGCATCTATTGTCATCGTTTTGTTTTGTTTTGTTTTGTTTTGTTTGTACACCAATGGTTTTATTCTTTTTGTAGTTATTGCTCTGCCGTTGTTGCATCTATTTTTTATTTTTATTATTATTGTTATTGTTATTATTATTTAAACCTTTACAAAAAAAAAAAAAAAAAAACAACTCTACCTTTATCTTTTGTAAATTGTTGTATGTATAAGTTTGACGCTTTTCCTTTTTTCACTTCGATTTTGTTCAACCATAAATTTAAAAAAAAAAAAAAATTCTATGCATGAAATAATAAACAACTCTATTTCAATGTAGTTCTTTGTATTGAAATCTAGTCAATATAGATTGTTGCATACATACCGCCACATTTACAGTTGGGTGCTAAATAAAGCAGTTATCGAATATTAAAGAAAGCTCGTAAAGCTTCGCTCAACGAAGTAAATGTTCATTAAAGAAAAAATATGTCAAAATAAAATATATCGTTTTTTATACCCTTCACCACAGGTTGAAAGGTTTGTCATTCCGTGCCCATAGTATATACATATAATATATATAATGGATCCTTATACATAGAAAAGTTGATTAAACAATGTCTGTATGTCCGTCTTTTTTCGGGTTGAAATCAACCAGAAGAGATAAAGAAAATTTTTAGCCCACCTTCCTGCCAGGCACAGTTGCGAAAAATTTTCTATTGCAATTCATCAATATCAGACCATTCCATTCGAGGCAGCGACAGCAAAAAACCATGCCCACCTATATTTTTTCGCATTTTCTCAGATCATTTTTATTTTGTTCGGTTGTACTGATTTTCGTATGCTTTTTTTTTGTTACTAAATATTAGACGGCAACCAATAGATCGCATACAGGTCTCGGGTGGCAATAACCCACTGGGAGGAGCGATTTTGTGTTTTTTTTTTAGGTTGATAGGGTTTTTCTGCTTTGCTCTGTATTAAACGCCTTTAGAGAAAGCAATAATTATAGAGGTGAACAATAGACCCACAGGGTGGCCAGTGGAAACCAGGAGTGATCAATGGGATCTTTAAAAAAGTTTTTTCTTCCTTTAGTCTGACCATTCTAAGGCAATATAGATTGTAAGACGGTCCTAAGGTCTCTTTTCGGAGGGAGGTGGTTGTTTGGGTTTAAAATTGAGTTCGTTTTTCTTAGGCTTTGTCGTGTTTGGTTATTATTTTACTTAGGTCTTACCGTTTTTGTACCAATGTTTACAGCGAGGACCAACAGAAGCCGAGATGTGGGGCCTCCTTTTAGTAATAGGGCATATTAGATTCGTTTTCTTCTGTTTTTTATGTCTTTTTTGCTTTGATCATGGTCAGTAATAAAATATAATTTTTAAGACCAATGAAACTCAGCAGCCCCCGGTCATCAACGGTCAAGTAGGGTAGCTGAGTTGTATCAATATAGGGTTCGCTTTTTTAAAGATTTTATCCCTTATTTGCTTTAATATGACCATTGTAGGCTTAATTAAGGTAAGGCGGTTGGAAGGGGGGGGGGGGGTTGTGTGTGGAAAAACGGTACTCACCGTGGTAAAGGGTATATAAAATTCGGCATGGCACTATTGCTTTCTTTGATTTGGGTTTTGGCTTAATAATTCTCCTTAAGAGACAAGTTAAGTTTGAACGTTTTTAAGTTGAATGGCCTAATGAATTGCATATACCAAGGGAAATTGTTTCGGACTTAATCCAGGCACAGAAAATATAAGATTTTACTTAGTTTCAGATATAAATTTAATTAATTTTATTTTTAGTTTATAATAATTCAATTATAAACTTGATTAATACCAAATTAGCCAAACTGTTTACTGTTTACCAGGAGATATAAAATTGAGATCCTCAGATTACCATATCTGAGTAGGTGTCCTGGAACTTGTAAAAAGATAAGAGGAGGATAATTAATAATTACTCTTTGGTGTAAGTAATCAACGTCTCCCAAGTCATAGACCGCCAAGCTTCTACTCGAAAATACATGTTTAGCCTTAGAGAACCTTAGGATAATTAATGGGGGGTATATTTTGAGGAGTGCCCAATCTGATTGTCATTTAACACCAAGCTGATACGTTGACATAGATAAATATGTTCATAAATATGAAAATTCTTATATTGAAAAGAAAATTTAATTTTACTTTGTAAGGGAAGCGCAAGTCTTTCCGTATTATACCACGAAGGTTTTAAAAAAAGCTGGAACAAATTATTTTTTACATAAAATATATATAGAATGCATTAAACGAATCCCCGGCTACATTATTTTCGAAAAAAGTGAAGCGCAATCACTTATTTTGAATAAGATATTGGACAAAAACTTACAACACATTTTTTGAACGGCCCACTGATTTCCGAATTTTTCGAGGCCCATAAATAAAAATTGGTCACCAAGCTGAATAGAGGGTTTTACTATGCTTTGGTAGTAGAACCGAAACTACATATATGTACTGTCAAAACCGTGTACATTTCGAAAAGTTCTTATTTGTTGCACTGTGGTACAAAAATTAACCAAAGACTTTTACTAACAATATTTCAAAAACCATTAATTTAAGAAGAAGATGAAATTCATGAGTTTTATGTTGCGAATAAAAGGTTCGTTAAGCAGTGTCGTAATAACGACAACTAGTAACTGCTATAAATTTGTGCACAGCTGTGTTAGAATTTATTTTATTATTTTAACATCCATCCATACACAATATGTTTGCATTTAAATATAAATTGTTTTTGCAACAGATACAATGTGAATGTAAGATGTATTTATTTATTTATTTACGTTTAGATTCAATCTGTCCTTTTGTATTTTTATTTAAAAATAGTAAATTTATGTTTATTTCTTACTTTTGTGTGTAGGTTTTTCTATTATTGTACTTATCAATAGATACCCGTGTTTCTTTTTTATACATACATACATACATACATACATACATACATACATACATACATACATACATACATACATACATACATACATACATACATACATATATACATACATACATATCTTATAATAAACATTATTTTATTTATCAATTTATTTGTGTTTTTCTTCTTTAGGGAAAAACCTTAAGAGACACCTGTGCATTGATTTTGCAAAACGTGGCATGTTATAGTCTGTTTCACTTGTTATTGTGCTGCTTTCATGTCTTTTTGTGAACAAAGAAAGTACAAACCACAAACATGTTACATTTTTAGACAGCCCAATAATGCATTATTGTTTCCTGCTTTATCTGTCTTTCGAGGTGTAAAACAAAAAGCAAAAGAAAAAATCTATTTAAAATTTTAAGCAAAATTTAATACAAATAGAAATCGTATTTGAAACCCGGCCAACTAGGATCATCGTTACCAAAGCCAAATACTTTAGCTCTATTACATGGTCATGTAAAGTTACAATGAACTTAAATAACCCATTTACAAACTACAAATTTATTCCATTTTTTTCTTCTCAAATCCCCCACTGTGTGATGTTTTAATGGAAATTCCTTTGAGAATTTTTTTTCTTCCCAGTTTTCCTTTCCTTTCAATTCAATTCAACTCATATTGAATATTAAACTTTATCATCATTTCTTATTTGTTAATTGTTGTCATCTTACCATTTTGCATTGCTACACTTTTATCTTCCACTCGACTGACATAACAGCACAGCTCATCTTGTCTTTCGGCATTTTCAATCAGTTCAGCTTCAACCGAAAAACCCCACATTTGTTCCAAAGTCGTACGATGTAATTCGACTTGATATAATATTTTCATGCAAACTTCTACAAATTCATGATTGTGTAACTGCAAGAAAAATACAAAACGAGAAAATCAAAATTAAATTCATGAATCAATAGAAGAACGAGTTTTCAGCGCTACTCGTATAAAAGAAATTAAAATAATATAAAGTTTGTTAGTTTGTATGTAGAATAAAATTTCCCTAACTTCTCATCCGATAAAAAAATATATAGAGTGCCAGTGCTATAATTTCGCAATTTTATATGTTGCACAGAGCCTTTCGATGAGGCTGTTGACGAAAGTGTTCAATTCGATTCTTCATATTGTTACTGCAATACAAAGGAGTTTTTGTTACTGTAGACGAAACATCGATCCACCACAACATACCAGAGCACAAAGAACAACAAAAAATAATTAAGGTGAAACGAAGGAGGCTTTGTTGGGTCCATAGGCCAACAAGGTCATATTCAAAATTTCCTTTTTTTATGATTGCGGAGCATTTCACATTGATTTCCTTGAAAAGTCTATGACGATTACAGGCGATATTATTCAGATATTTAATATTGCTTTAAAGCAAAAGTGACCTCATCGAGCATAGGAATAAGTGCTGTTCATCAAGGTATTCAACGTATGCACAACTGTCTAGTCCCTCTAATAAAAATTCATGAATTGGTTTACCAACTGCTTACGACCCCATTTCCAAATTTGAAGTAATTGCTGGTTGGTAAGACTTGGATCAAACAGATAGTTTATTATTGAAACACACCTCTTAAACATTAAGAGGAATTGAATAACTGGAAGAAATTTGTATTAAATATACCTAAGGGTAGGTCCCTTTCGAAATACATCAACGTAATGTATAGAAACAATCTTTTAGTGCTGACAAAGTGTTGAGTAGTGGTTACCGAGTATCGAGTATTGGACCATTTTCTTTAATACTCAGTAATTAAAAGTAGTTATTCGAGACTTTTAGGTTTGAGTTTTAAATAAAATTACGTATAAAAATATAAGTTATCCCGAAAACATATCGAAATGTAAACCAAACGCCAATACTATATTTAATTTTAAGTTTAGTTGATATCAGAAGGTAGTTAAAATTGTTCAGCGGTAAAATCCAATTGAAATTATATTGAGAATAGCAGTAGTAGAAATTGTCATCACTGCAACCTTTAAATGGCTTCTTTTTTTTACTAGCTATGCCCACGAACGTTGTGTGCGTCCTGATAATATTTTGTTCGGTTTTGCTTTTTTTAAGACTCTTACGTATTTATGTTATATATAGGTACCCATCCCTGCATAAAAGTCTATAATTTATATAAAATTCTAAACATTATTGTAAAGCTCTGTAAAAGGTGTTTCAAATATTTTAATAACAATGTAATTCCACAAAGTAAAAAAAACAATTTCATTTAATTGGCTATTTGGCAATAAGTAATTAATATTTTGTCATTATTTTTTTAAACAGCGCAGTCTGTTACGCAACCTTTAGTACCTTTAAATCGTTAAAAAAAATCGGCGTACTTTCACTGCTCTTTCTCAACTCAAATATCCTGTATTGGAATCAGGATACTAAGCTATCTCCTCACATGGATTTTATTAAAATCCATCTTATAGTCTTTACGACAGACATACATACAGACAGACAGGAAATGAGTTACAGTTTTATTATCTATATACATAAAAAAAATTTGCATTGTGTTAGAAATTGATGTTCTCTGGAATGCGTCAACCGTCTGCAAAGTTTTTATGTACAAACGGTCTCTGTATGTGTATTGGTTCATGAGTTATAGCCGGAATATCGTGTTCCTGGCGAACTGCAATAGATAGTGCCTTGAAACTTTGCAAGAGTAGCCTTTGTGCTAAGGCGCATAGTCTGCCAAAATACAGATTGAATTGGGACAGTGGGCGTGGTACCTCTCATACAAAGTGAAAAATTATTATTTTGTATATAGAGAACTATAATAGGTATGGTCTTCAATGTGGGTACAAGTAAGCCCCATATCCATGCGGATACTCTAGAACAACATAGGCTGAATTGGGACAGTGAAGGTGGTACCCCCCCTGCAAAGTAAAAAATTATTATCTAGAGAACAGCAATAGGTAGCGCCTTGGAATTTCGCATCAATAACCTCCATATTAAGATACATTGTGTAGAGAAACACAGACTGAATTTAAATGGAGGGCGTGGTACCTCCTAGTGACAGTGAGCGTGTAAAGTAAAAAATTATTTTCCTGTATCTAGAGAACTGCAACAGGTAGCGCCTTGGAATTTTGCATCAGTAACCCCCATATTAAGATACATTGTGTAGAGAAATACAGACTGAATTTGAATGGAGGGCGTGGTACCTCCTATACAAAGTGAATAATTATTATCGCGTACCTAGAGAACTACATTAGGTATAGTCTTGCAACTTTGCAGAAGTAACCCTCATACTAATGTGCATAGTTTAGCAAAATACAGACTGGATAAGAATACTGGAAGTGGCACATCCCATTAAAAGTAAAAACTGTTATCGTGTTAAAACGTATAGTCTAGCAAAAAACAGGTTGGATGCGAACATTTTTGACTTGAGAATAGCGTGCGTTTTCGCGTTAAAATTTGGTCATACTTTTCTTCCAAGTGTTTATTGTGTTTTTTGTGGATGGGTGTAGCAAAGCGCACCGGGGATAGCTAGTATGTATATAAGATAATGGATATAATCATAGACACCCACGCAAACCCTTCAGAGTTCTGTGTGCACACACACAATCCCAACGAGACTCTCACAAAGAGAACAAAACATATACAATTTTTAATCAGTAGCATGTCAACTTTCAACAAAGCAGGTTTATGTCGCATTGTGTAATAAAATAAGTACACTGGAAATATATAACCATAATTAACCAAAACCATTAGTTAGAAATAATATTTATTATTTAAATATATAAAATATTTCTCTTAGTTTTCGTATTAGATTAATATATATCACGCTTTCATTTAAAAATTTCAAGGCAAAGCATTAAACGTTACATTTATTTGTTTTATTTTCCAAAAAATGATATACGAGTACGTACGTATGAGTAGTTTATTAATTTGGAAAATATGATATTAGTTTTAGTTTTAATAGTTCATAGAATAAAAATAGAATGAAAAATAAATTAACGTAATTATGTTTTATGGTTAAAAAAAAAACTTTACACAAAAGGCTCTTTGACAGCATTTCGTTGATGGGCATTTCTAAACAAGCGCTATTGTATTATGTGATTTCTCTACCTGTTAGCATTGATAATGAATATGTTAAATTATTTTCATAAGAATCGCTTGTACGGAATTTTCACAACATACACACATACGTATGTTACAATTATTGAATATTTCTTAACTCCAAGAATCGTAAGAAAACTAATTTAATTATACATAAACTTAATATTGTACAAAAACCTTTTGTGTGGAATTTTCAAAACCATAAAATATTCATATGCTACCTATTTGTTGCTACTTTTTAACTCTATCTTAACAGAAAACTTGAATTAAAAGTTGGTTAATTCATTCAAAATTAAACGCTTTTGTATTTACTAATGTTAAACAATGTGATTTTTTTCAGTGCAAAACACCAATACATTCTTATTTTAACCAGTTTTAACAACTTTCTCTGGTTGGGTATGCTTGTATATAATAAAGACAGTGTAGATGTTTTTATTGTCTTTCTATATCGGTTCATCGGTTCATCGTGCCATCATATGTCAATCTTTAATTTCAATTAATATTTTATTATATTTTTAATTTAATTTTATTACTTATTGTAATTCCGGCCATAGTAATACACCTTTTGTGAAAATTTTCTGTGTGATTCTATAATGATTCAAGCGTGGAGCTGTGTGACGAAACACTAACAACTTTTGTCTACTTATAAATCCTCCTTATGTTTGAATTAGTTTAAGAAATATTTTTTTCTTTCAGTTTTATATATATTTCATTTTAATTCTTATACATCGAACTATTCAAATATAATTAAATAGATAATTTAAAGTTTTTGATTTAATTTTAGTTAATTATTTTCTGTTATTGCAATTTTGATGATTTGTATATTGGTTTGTTTCTACGGTTTTGTTGTTGTTGTTGTTGGTGGTTTGTTTCTTTGTGTTTAAGTGTATTACGTTTATGTACATATGTAAGAATGTATGTAGATAAGCACTTATATGATTGGTATATAATATACGGTACAGTTGAATAAGACACACAAGATCTGTTTAAATCGTACTCGCATTTACTAAACCACAAATTTAAATTCCCTGACACGTATGAGTTTTATTACTTTCACACTGATTTAATATTACGCATACGCTACGATATGAATTCATGTGGCGTGGCCACGTAAATATGGATTATTTCATTTATTTTATACATGGCAAAAGGCAAGTTAAACGTGTTATACATTAATGTTTAAGAAATTATAGAAAAAGTTTTTCAGAATTTAATCATTTATAGAGGCATTTTGTAAAAAAGAGGGAAAATATTTTGTCACAAAAATTTTGTGCGCATTATATTATTGCTATTGCTATAAAATATTTTTAATAAAATTTATCAATCATATTAAAGAGGCTGCATGCAAAATGACCCTATGAAAAATCGCCCAAAAGCATAAATGAAAAATTGCCCAAGAAATCTTCATACCAAATTGGGTAATATTTCATATGAAAAGTAACCCAAAAA
Organism: Phasia obesa; assembly: GCA_949628195.1. NCBI lineage: Eukaryota > Metazoa > Arthropoda > Insecta > Diptera > Tachinidae > Phasia > Phasia obesa. The sequence continues at coordinate 8,808,817 of OX451217.1, read as the reverse complement.
TTTTGGGTGTTTTTACGTCATTTTTGGAGAATAATTCATTTTTATATTTTTGCTCGATTTTCCATAATGAAAAATTGCGTAAATGTTTTAATGAAAGATCACCTATTTTTAACCGACTTCAAAAAAGAAGGAGGTTATCTATTCGTCTGAATGTTGCTTTTTTTATGTATGTAACCGCAGAACTCAGCCATTTCTGAACCGATTTTAAAATTTTTTTCTTTATTTGAAAGGTTATGCTTTCAGGTTGGTCCCATTTTAAAAACAGTTCATTATATTCAAAATTAAAGGGTGTCCCCATACAACATACATGTTTTTTACGTGTATTAAGAACCGTAAATGGCAGCAAATTAAAATTTTAAAAAATTGCGCGCCACTATAGCTCCCAACAGCAGAAATTAATAAAAAAATAAATTTAAAATTTAAAGGGTGTCCCCATAGGTGACATAATTTGACCTATTTGGGTCTATCTTTTGAACCGTTATAGACAAAACCTTGAAAATTTGACAAAATGTCGATTACTATTACCGTTATAATAAAATGTATAAATATTCAAAATTTTAAATTAAAGGGTGCTCCAATAGTTCATTTAATTTGATGTATATGGCCAAACTTTTGAATAGTTTTTCACAGACCGCTGAAATTTACAAAAAACCTGTAGTGCTAAGTCAGCTATAACAAAAAGTATAAAATTTTGAATTTGGAACTAAAAGGGTGTCCCAATAGTTAATGTAATTCTATGTATGTGGCCAAACTTTTGAATTGTTAGAAACAGACAGCTGAAATTTAAAAGGAACCTGTATTGCTAAGTCCACTACAGCAAGTATACAATTTCAAGTTAGAAATTAAAGGGTGTCCCCATAAATTACGTAATTTGATCTATATGAACCTATCTTTTGAACCGTTAAACACAAACACTTGAAAATTAGGCAGAATATCCACTACTTTCGCTGGTATGATAACAAGTATAAATATTTGGAATTATAATGTAAAGGGTGTCCCAATAGTTCATGTAATTTGATATATATGGGTTAACTTTTTAACCGTTATAGACAGATAGTTGAAATTTACAAAGAATCTTTGTGGCCAAGTCCTCTATAACAACAGGTCTTTAATTTAACATTGTAAATTAAAGGGTGTCCGAATAGGTGATGTTATTTGATCTGTGTGCCCCTATCTTTGAAACCGTTATAGACAGAGGCTTGAATGGTGTCCCCATACAAGACGGATACTGGTGAAAATAGCTTAACTTTTGAACAGTAATAGGGAGATGCTTGACATTCAATAGTCTTTATTTTTTTTCTCTCTAATTTTGGCGCATCTTTTATTTGGTTTAAATCTAATTCTTACAGATTACTTCTTACATTTTTAGTTTAGAATTGGTGCCCTTCTATCTGTTTTGAAGTCGGTTTTTTTTTTGCAAAAATTATTGATAATAAGAGTGAATAAAAATAATTGTTTGTCTTAAAAGCGATATATTTTTAATAAAAAATTATCACTAATAATAAGTAGTTATAAAGTTTACCTTATACCGCAGAGGTGTTAACATTAAAGCAACCCAGTTTCTGTCTGTTTTTGCAAAAAAACTGATTCATTTACAGAAAATGTATTGACATCACACTTAAGGTTATATCAATGGCAGTTTTCAAAAAGCTTCTGATTATTTAAGTAAATTGTTCTGCCGAAAAAGTACAAGCTGCTTTGTTTCTTTTATACTAGTAAATATTTCTAGTTATGTTGTTATAAATAAGTTACTAATATGAGTTGAAATATATAATTATTGTTATTAATGTGTTTATTGTTAAACTTTAGAATAAGGCGCCGCAGTCAAAAAATTTTTATAAAATATGAAAAATCGCGCGATTTTAAAATTTAACAATAATTAATTTATTAATTTAAATAATTAATTTCAACTCATATTAACAAACTATTTGTACCTTTATTATTTTTTTTATTCACATATATTTCCTTACATATTTTATGCGTTCATTAAGAACGCATAAAATATTTATTTGCGTACATTGGCAACAATACATATATTTAATTCGGTACCAAAACGTTTCCTAACAGATTGTGATCACAGAATACATACAACTTCTTCTCAAAGCTTGCTCGATGAATTCAATCAACGGTTCAATTAATTTAAATCAACGATTTAATTTAGCAACGTTTGTAGCGACCACGGTTACTAAGAGTTCCTTTGGCAGCACCCCCAGGAGCAGCAGATGTCACAGCTTTCTTGGACTTTGATCAAGGATTACATGCAGAAGTTGCAAGCTGAAAGCTTTCTCGATAAATTAAACCAATATCAATGCCCTTACTAAAACTATTGACATTTTTATATTCAATAAGAAAACTATAAATCAATTTGGGCGATAATTCATTTATATTTGGGTATTTTTTCACAATTTTTGGGCCAAATTTCCATTTTTCTTTTTTGGGCAATCTTGCATTTCTTTAGGGTGATTATTAATTCGGCAATTTTTCATTTTTGTTTTTGGGCGATTTTTCATAGGGCCAATTTGCATGCAGCCTATTAAAGAACTATTGAGTAAATGAAAAAAAAAAAACTTTATGAGTGACTTTACTCCCAAAAAAATTTCTAAAAATTCTAAAAATGGGATTTTTTTCAATATCGTACTGGAGGTTGCTTTTAAAAGAAAGTGCAAACTTTAGCAAAATGAGAGGAATAGAGAAAAGGGTGGAGTTCCCAAGGCAAAGTAGTTAACAAATATCTTTATTTTATTTTATGACGATGTATTTAGTGAGGCAACCGGAATTCGCTAGTATTTATCATAAAAATTCTTTTCAGAAAAATAAAACCTTTTATAAATTATGGTAAAAAATTTTTAAAAAGCAAACAAGAATAGTTTTAATTTTTCTTCAAAAAGCTGATATTGACCTTTTTTATTTTCTAGTTTATTTAATTAGAAAATGTAACAAACAATTTAAATTTAAAATTTTCTTCTTTTTAATAACAAAAAAAAAAAAAAAACGAAAAAAATAAAACTAGTTTTAATTATTTACTATTATGCTAATTACCCATAACGTTTTATAATAAAAATGCATTGTATTTGTTGGGGGAAAAGAGCTAGTTTCTAAACGTTTTACACTGGTTGCTCAGTGAAAAAAGCCATCCAATTGTAGAGGGTAAGGAAAAATAAAAACTAAGTTTGTTTGTTGGTATTTTGTTGAAGCATTAATATTTTGTAATATTATTCTATTAACATGCATATCGCACTTAATCAACAAGAGGGTATTAATTCAAAATTTTTATATTTTCATTTTTTGCAAGAAATCAACCAATAACATCAATATCCATCTACTGTAAAAATTTCAACGTATTCTGATTACTCTTTCATCTCCAAAGCCGCATATGGGACCATTTTCGAGATATATGTTTTGTAAATAAAATTTGCTTACTACAATATGTTCGAATTTTTAAATCATCTTAAAATGTAATCACCAGCAGTTTTTTACCGCTACTGAAAATTTTAAAATTTTGTGTAAATACCCTCTTGTTGATCAAGTGCGATATATGTACACTTCGCACTGTGTTTTTTTGAAGTTTATGACTTGTAGAGTATTTTTGACTTCTCTAAAATTAGGAAAAATGTTTCCTGATGATCTGGCCTGAGCAACCAGTGAAATACGTATAGGAAGTAGCTCCTTTCCCCCAACAAATAAATTGCATTTTTTATTACAAAACGTTATGGGTAATTAGCATAATATTAAATGATTAATATTTAAATTTTCAAAAATTTTATAATTAACCAAACAAGTTTTAGTTCCCCTATTAATTCCAAAAACTTGGCCTAAGTAGGTAAAAAAAAATTGTAGGAGGCAAGCCCTATACACATGTCCCAATTTTCTGTTCGACTACACCTCGTATTTAGCCTTGTTTTAAGTGAAATCAGGCTACCCGTGTAGGAACTACAGATTTAATTCCATTTTTTTTACAAAATTTCCCACTCTGTGTCGCAATCACTAGTTAATTGACTTGATTACTTAATATCTTGTAGCAGATAATAAAATATACTTTAGTAACATAAACAATAACTGCAACCGTTTTTTAAACGATTTGGTATTTAAAAGCTTTTACCAGAAGATGCTCTCGTTTAATATAAAGGGTCCTGAATAAGGCGCTTCCTATCTCTTCTTTCCTAAGAAAACAAACTGCGTGTGTCTGAAATATCGTGTAATTTTGTATTCATTAAAAAAAACTAATTTGGTAGGGATTAGAAAATCTTGCATATCTCCTTCTGGGCTTCGCTTCATTAAATCTGGCGTAAAATTCTGGCTGAATTTACCCTATAGCAAGCGCTATGTTAGCTTTGAGGACCGCTGTGGTTTATTCGCTAGACCGGTTACTTAAGAAAACCTCACAAGAAAAAATCTTACGGGGTCAAATCGCACGATCTTACTGGAATTTTTTTACATAATCTTCAGGCGACAATGCACTCAAATGTTTCGTGCAGAATTTACAACGTGACACGCACGTACTGCCATCCTGTTGAAACCACAAGCCGTTAATGTCCATATCATCTAATTTTGGCCAAACAAATTTCGTAATCATCGACTTATAGCCTTCACTGATCCGAGTACCTGGGATTCTCCTGCACAATCTCATTAACAGCGACGTTGTTTTCAGCGAATCTTACATTTCCTTGCGGTACATGTGTTGGTTTATAGTTTATTGAACCAAATATACCCACCACACTGCTAACAGTCCTCTCGTTAGGACGATTTTAGCGACAAACAGGGCAAAGCGGGTGGAATGATGCTCAAACAGATCATCCACTTTGAGAAAAATATTTTGTCATTTGCAAGTATTGTTGAACGATATATATCCATCCATGGGTATTCGGAAGTCTCTACTGAAACATCCTTTACAAGGGACTGAATTTTAATGTAAAAGATCAAAAAGACCGTGATTTTTGCCCAATATTGCAGGCGGCTAATCCATATCCTGTGTTGCTTTAAAAAGTATTACAGGGGGACATATTCGATATTCCATCGATATTGAATATTGCAGGGGACTTATATGATATTCGATCGATATCAAATATTGCAGATGGCACATTATATTAATGCCAACAAGTTTTCTCATAAAACTACAACTTAAATCAGTGAGCAGTTTCTTTCACTTTTGGAAGTATTACAGGGGGACATATTTGATATTCGATCAATATCGAATATTCGATCAATATGGAATATGACTAATTTATAGTAATGCTAAAAAGTTTACTTAAAATATCTACCCTTTTGAATCAGTGTCCTACTTGGTTTTAAAAAGTACTACAGGGGGACATATACGATATTCGATCTATATTGAATATCAAATATTGCAGGGGGACTTGTATGATATTCGATCGATATCAAATATTACAGATGGCTCATTTATATTAATGTCAACAAGTTTTCTCATAAAATCTACAATTTAAATCAGTGAACAGCTTCTTTCATTTTTGGAAGTATTACAGGTGGACATATACGATATTCGATCGATATGGAATATTACAGATGGCTCATTAATGGCAATGCTAACAAGTTGTCTCGCAAAATCTACCATATTGAATCAGTGCCCAGTTTTGTTTTAGAAAGTATTACAGGGGGACATATATGATATTCGATCGATATCGAATATTGCAGATGGCTGATTTATGGCAATGATTACAAGTTTACTTATAAAATTTACCCTTTGGATCCAGTGCCCATTTTGTTGCAAAAAGTATTACAGGGGGACTTATACGATATTCGATCGATAACGACTGATGAATTTATCCCTTCATTAGTACTAATTTTTGATGATTTAAAAGAAATTGGTTCTCAGTACCATGACTGTTATATAGGTATAGACAAAGCTGACAAAGAATAAAAAGTAAAGCGTTTTTTAAAATTATTTGTTCCTAATTTTATATCTTTATTTGACTTGTGATTGCTATTTAAATAAGAGTTTAAAAACTTCTTTTTTAAAAGTTTAACAGAAATAACACAAGCTTCTTTTTTATTGAAAAGAAAAGTAGGAAGATGTGCGCGATGAATGAAAACAAAAAAAAAAAAAAAAAAAAATTCAAATGCACTCTTTCCTTTGCACAACTCTATATGTCCATGTTAATGGCAAAATAGTTAGCTGGTGTGTATTTGTATGTCTTTTACGACGACGGAAGTTAAGCTGCCGTTTGCATCAGTGATTGTGATTTCCGTTTTGTTTGTAGAATTTTACACTTCTCTGGTACTCACACACACACACACACACACACACATTTACATCGTCTTACACATTCTTTAAACGAATTGTTGTTTGCAAAAATTGTTCATGCTAAAGTCAGGGTAGCGAGGAAACTTTAAACTCCCATAGCATGTTCATTAAAGTAAAATGTATATTTTGTGAAATGTGTTAAGGTCATTTATATGGACTTTTTGAACTTTTCTGTTTTTAAATCCCAAAACTCATTGGCCCATTGTCGCATGCGATTAAGAAACAATATGAAAAATGCTTGAAAATTGTTGGATTTTGTCGCAAAACTTCAAAACTCATTCAGAAACAAAATTACATTGTTGTTGCTATTGGTGGTGTTGTTGCTGCCTGCATTGATTTCTAACTTGGTTATTTTTTAATTTCAATGTTTATTTTTTGTGCTACTGATTTCGGTTTTTAGTTCACTGGTTTCAGTTGTGAAATTGTGGTCGGTGTAAACTTGTTGCCATGTTCATATCTACTCTGATTACCTATTAAGGGTAAAAGAAACAGAAGGTGGGGGGAAGAGGGGTCTAATGGGAATAGTCAGTCAAATGTATTTATGTATGAGAAGAAACTAATAATTAATGTTTCACTTGTGTTCACTTGTGTCACAACGACAATGACATTGTGAAAAGTTTTTTTTTTTTATCCAAATAACAAACCACTGTCCGTGTGTTACATGTGTTTTGAGTGGCGGATTTTTTTTAATGGCAACCGTAAACAGTAAAGGTAAGAACTAATAAAATCTTGTTCCTTTTGTTTCTAGTGCTGGGTAAACTTAAACGCCATATCTCAGGAAACTAACATACAGCGGATGTTGTTACAACATTAAAAACACAGACAAGAACAAACTTCCACCAAACACAAATACACAAATACACAAACACACACACAACATACTTCAAAGACCTTATTCAAAAAAAAAAAAAAAAAAAAAAAACATCTCTCCCAGAAAACACGAAAGCTGGACCTTAAACTGAGACTGATTTATAATAAAATGTTTTCTCGAATCGCAATAGCTTGAAATTAATTTCTTATAAATTATTTATAAATTAATTACATATAATTTGAGAATAATAGCTTTCTCAACAACAAGAGAAAATTTGTTCTTAAAATTGAGAAATGTTTTAAATATCAAATTGTTCTCAAACCTTTTTCTCTAATAGGCTCGTGGGACATATTGAGAAGTCGCTAGAGCATAAAAACTACACTGTGGTAGCCTTCATGGATATTGAGGGAGCCTTCAATAACATCGAACCGTTGGCAATAACTCGATCTCTAAGAGAGCTGGGGATTGACCAATCGATCATCAGGTTCATAACGAACCTGCTAAGTAACAGGACGATAACGTCTACAGCGAGTCTATATAGAGGAATTTAGAATCAAGATGTGTTTCAGACTCCCAAATGAATGTAATGTTGTACAAGCAGAAATATCTGCTATCCAAAAAGCGGTAAACTGTCGGTACAAAACTGGTCCTGGGATGCCGGACATCCTTAAATGCGATGGCGGAAAATTCAACGGTCACCCTTAAATGGGTGCGGGGACATGGGACTACCTTAGGCAACAATGTTGCTGATGAACTAGCAAAGAAGGAAACTCTGCTTCATGATGGCGCCATTAACGTCTATTGTGGCATTCCCCTCTCTGCATGCGGGCAACGAATAAACCTTGCTCTTTATGACCTGGCCCAGGCCAGATGGTCCGATGAGTCAACTTGTTTGACGGCAAGGACGATTTGAAGTAAAAAATTCAGTTTTTTCATTTTTGTCAAAATTATCGAGATTATCTGCTTTCAAAGGCTATCAAAAATAAACTAATAAATCCAGTTTGCTTAGAATTCGACAGTAATCCAGTAAAAGACAACAATTAGGGGGCAGTATTGCATTGAAAGTTAATGCCCTGGAAAAACTAAAATTCATGGAATTATCAACCTGCCCTCGTTGATTTCTAAAGTTTTGTATGAAATCATTTTTCACCTAAACGACTTTTTACGGCCAGTTTTTGCATAATTTTGTTATGTCAAATCGAGAAAAAGGGGTTGCTAAAAGACACAGTATTTTTTAGGTTAGAAAAAATAATGTAATAACTTCGAAAAAGAAATAAATTGTTTTATTTTCTGTAATAACATTTATTATCAAATTATGAAAACAAAATTTTTTAAATATTTTTTTTTAATTTTAATTATTTTTATTATTTTGAATGAGTTGAGATTAACATTTGATAACAAGTTAAAAACAGAAAACAAGTATTTTTGATTGAAATAATTTTTCATGTAATCGACTTTTTATGGCCAGTTGTAGAGAAAAAGTTAGTTTTAGTAAAACCCAGTCATTTTAGGTTATAGAAAAACTTTGTAATAACATTTAATATCAAATTATAGAAGCACAATTATTCAAATATATTTTTTTAAATTCAATTTTTTATATTTTGAATGACTTGATAACAAGTTGGGAACAGATAACATGAGAAGTATTTTTGATTTAAATAATTTTTCAAGTAATCGACTTTTTACGGCCAGTTGCAGAGAACAAGTCGTTTTTAAGAGCCTCAGTCTTATTTGAGGTTAGAGAAAAACTTTGTAATAACATTTAATATCAAATTATAAAATCACAATTTTTAAAATTTTTATTTAAATTCAATTTTTTATATTTTGAATGATTTGAGATTAACATTTGATAACAAGTTGAGAACAGACAACATGGTAAGTTTTTTTGTTGAAATCATATTTCAAGCAACCGACGTTTTACACGGCAAGTTGTAGAGAAAAAATCGTTAAAAAAACCAGTCTTATTTCGGGTTAGAGAAAAAATTTAATATAAAATTTGATATCAAATTATAAAAGCACAATTTTTGAAATATTTTTTTTAAATTGAATTTTTTATATTTTAAGTAACTTGAAATTAACATTTGATACCAAGTTGAGAACAGATTGCAAAAGTTTTTCAAGTAATCGATTTTTTTAGCCAGTTATAGAGAAAAAGTTGTTTTTAAAAAACCCAGTCTTATTTTAGGTCAGAGAAAAACTTTGCCATAAAATTTGATATCAAATTATAAAAGCACAATTTTTAAAATATTTTTTTTTTTAAATTCAATTTGTTATATTTTGACTTGAGATTAACATTTGAGAACAAGTTGAAAATAGACATGACAAGTATTTTTTATTGAAATAATATTTCAAGTAATTGACTTTAAAAAAAAAAACAAAATTTTTAATGGTTTTTTTAATTCAATGTTATTTTTTTAATGACTTGAGAATAACATTTGACAACAAGTTGAGAAAAAACAACAACTATCAACTATTTGATAATAAATTTGACTTCAAGTAATATATGCAAACATTTGCCTATATTAGAAAAGGGTTCATGACAAATGAAATGAAAATCAACTTATTTCAAAGGTTTGATTAATTGTTTGCTGGGATGCCATCGACCCCAAGCGACAAGTATAAATTGTTCAAACACTCAAAGATTTTTACCATCTTCGTTTATTTTCCTCTTTGTGTATAATTTTTTAGTTCAATAAATACACACACACAGACCTTTGCATGTATGTATGTATGTGTGTAGTATTGCCTACTGTTAGATACACAAGCACTTATTTGAATAATTTCTTTTAAAGGGGAAAAAGAAGTTTTTAACTTTCACAAGCAGAGCCTGTCTCTGACTTTAGCAAACATTAGCATAAAGTCAAATAGGTTCCAAGAAAAAAAAAAAAAAAATGTAGTCAACTGACTTGTTGCCGATGAAATAAAACGTTGAATAATTTTTTTTTTGTATTTAGGAAATTAGTATACTTGTTGTTGTTACATACTATAATGCTTATTCCAATTAAATTTTTATCTCAATCTATTATTTATTTCTTATTGTGGTACTTACATAATTTTCGATTAAATCATTGCGATGTGGCACAAAGTAATTGTGATCTTCCATGTCACGTCGTTTCTTAACACGTACAAAATGTTCCATGGGATTGAGATTGCGACGGGCGCAAGCACTCGCTAGAAACTCTTCCACTGACATCGCATCACGTAAGTAAACAGTTGAGTAAGCATTGTCAGGCATTGCAACTTTGAACGTTTTTTCTGGCTCATCACGCGAATTCATCTAAAAAACACACAAAATTGATTAAATGAGGAGAGAAAAAAAAGAACAAGAATAAGAATAAACGAACGTTCAGCTGTCTGTATAGAAAATGACAACTTTAACTTAAAAATTCAATAGCAACATCTTAATCTTTTGCTTTTATTTTTCAGCCGAACGGTAGATGTGAAGGGCAGATTTAAACAATTATTTTAAAAATGAAGTAGACGGATTGAAAATATTTTTTTTTCTGTTTGTGAATGTTTAGGAAAAGCATTTTGAACACCTGCGATTCTTTGCCCAGGTTTATAGTTTGATGAGCGTATTTTTTGCCTTGACTTTACAACCACTTTTAGTTTGTTAGAATAAATCTATACATAAATATAATAAAATAGTAACTTATTTCCTGTCTGCCTGTGTTTCTTTTTTTTTGTGTTCACATCACGCTTAAACTACTGGTTGGATTTTAACAAAATTTTGTGAGGAGGTACCTTTATATCTTGATTCTAATATAGGACACTTTTTTCGCAAAAATATTTTATTTCCAAGAGAAAGTGGAGAAAAAGCAGTGAAAGTACGCCGATTTTGTTTTACCCATTTAAAGGTACAGCATACTTTAAGGCATATTTTATTTTTGAAAGCAGTATATTTTAAGCAATGTTGCGCCACAGATGGCACTGTTTCAAAATAATGAGAAACTCATTTCCTATCTGTCTTTTACAGAGTTTTACATCGGGCACGTTCATAAGTCGTCACTTTTGCGCAACGGTTGAGTGTTTGTCATAGAAACGAGTTGTTGAGTAGTTTCGCTCAACTCAACTGTTCGGTTTTTTTGCATAAAATATTTTAGCTAGAAAGTTATGCCGTTTCGTCTCTATAAGCTAAAGCTAAGCTAAAGCAATTAATTTGAATTATTTATTTTGTTCCGCTGTTATTTTTTTTCACTTGTTCAGCTCTTTATTTGCAGTATATTTGTCAAGCCGTTTCTAAGATGTAACTGTTGAGCTCAACTGCTATGAAACTGTTGGCAACTGTTGATCTCAACAGTTACGTCTTATGAACGTGGCCATTAATTACTTCTTTCTTTTTTTTCCACCGATTTAAAGGTACTACATACTTAAAGGCATCTTTTATTTTTGAAAGCGGTATAGTTTGAACACGGTTGCGCAACATATGGCGCTGTTTTAAAATAATGACAAAATGAATTGAAAGCGGGATATTTTAAACACGGTTGCGCAATAGATGGCACCATTTTAAAATAATGACAAAATATGAATTACTTACTGCCAAATAGCCAATAGAATAAAATTTGTATTTGATTTGTATTTTTACTTTATGAAATTACAATGTTACTAAAATATGTTAAACACCTTTTACAGAGCTTTACAATAAATTTTAGAATTTTATGCACGGATGGGTACCTTTATATAAAGTAAATACATAAACCATAACTAAAGCACGATAAAAGTAAGAATCTTACAATTGGTGTGGAATACTTTCAAAGCCAAATCGAGCAAAATATAGTCAGGACGCCCACGACGTGCTAGTATTTAATAATTTTATATATTTACCAGTGTATGAAAACGAACAAAGCGCTGTCTCTCAATATCTTTCAAAAATATAAGCTAAACCTCTACCGATTTCATACATTCTCTAACATAATGAACAAATCATTAAGCAAACGTTTGTGAAACGATTCTTCTCAAAACGTTTTCTCTTAAAACGTTCTCATTGTTTCTGTTTTACTCAAGGGAAGGAACAGCATAAAACGAAAGCAAACGTGTCATTTTGTTTACTTTCGTACTCTGAGTGGTCAGAAGTCGTGTTTTTCCCAACACTCAAAAAATGTGTTTGAGGTAACCATATGTTCATATTATATTATGGTTGCAATCAAATCATATTATACATATTAAAAAAATTAATAACTTTTCAGGCTTAAGTTCATTCTATAAAGAGATAAAGAAAAATTAGAAACTAGCAAAATATCTATCTACAAGGTAGTTTCCATTGTAATCGTTTTTCTATTTAAACAACTTTTATAGAGAAATAGAATACGAGAAATTTGTCAATAATAATTATATTTTTAAAGTTGGAACCATGGGTGCCTCGGTGCGGTTAGTAGGTAGTATGCTAATCTATGAGTCCGAAGTTGTTTGTTCGATTCCCACCAAAGACTCTGGAATTTTTCAGTACAAGTAGGCAGAAGACCAAGAAGGAGGTTGGATATAATCTGGGTGCCTCCAATTGAATAACTGCGCTGGTGACAGGTCACGGACTCTCAGGTGTTATCTGGTAAGGTTAAAAATCGAAGTAAGACGATACTTGCATACTGTGCCTGGAAAAATGCTAATATAAAAAAGGCTTTGGACCACGGTCAGATACATATTAAATGGAGATGCTGTGAAGACCTTAGCCATAAGCAAATGTTAGCAGTTAACAGAGACTCTGTGAAGAGGAAGAATGTCGACATGTATCAGTCGCCAGTCGGAAATTATTACAGTCATGAGTAAAAGGCTAGTAACAGCACAAGTCTCAATAAAATTAAGATATTCGTAAATTCGTGTAGGTGTGTGTGATTAGTCTACGATTTGATAACCTTTTTCAGAAATATTCATAAAATATTTTTTTCCCATGCGATCAGAATTGCAAAATCTTATTTTTGTTTAATAGTGTGGCCACCTACAACGGAATTTGAAACGATTTTTTGAGTAGGACAGAGTCTGTCAGACTTGTATGATAATGAATTCTGGCGTTTAAGTAAATCACCTGATTAAGTTATTTAAATTTTGCTTAACAAAAAAAAAAAAAAAAAAATGGATTATAAAAAAGTTATCGGCAAGATAAGTCGCGCGTTTGTTCACAATTGAAATCCACAAAGCTTTTCTGTCGCTAGTTCTGATGATTTTTCTCTAATCTCTATGAACAGTGGATTTCACTGCCCAATAAAGCGCTCCCAATAGTGTTTTTTTGTGGAGTCTTTTGAATTTTTATCTGTCTAAAAGCTGCAATTTTGCTCACTGACATGCCAGTTTTTCGCTGCAATAATATTGTAATACGTGAAATACAACATGTAAACTTTTTCAACAAATGTGTCGCAGGTGAAGAATGAAAACAATAATGTTGCAATAAATTAAAGAAAACACTCAAGAATTTTCTTTAATCTAGTAAGTGGATGAATATCCACAGCAACAATAATATGGCTGATTATTAGCCCTTGTTTACATTAGTCATAAAATGATAAACGTTGACACTAGCAGTACAAGTACGTGATGTGTTTCCCACATCTTAACATGGTTGTTAAAACATTTGTTATAAAAGCTGTTTTATAAAATATTGACGTTGTCGTTTTCTTTTAGTTGGAGAATTTTATTTTCAAACAGCGCCATCTGTTGCTCAACCGTACTAATATTATCTGTTTTGCTATAAGCATTTAAACAACATTGTTGGAAAACAGAAAATTAATTTCAAACAGAAATTGATATAAACACGTACTCGCCCCCTATAATAACATGCTCAAATAAATTCCGTTGCTCTGCCAGCGTTATGTTTATGTCTTATTTAAATCGATGGCTAGTGAAGACGGGGTGTAACACTATCATGAAGTTAGTGTTAATGTTTTGCATTTCATGTCTATTGTAGACGCATGGTTACGCTCTTATTTATGTTTATCATGGCGGTTTTAAAGGTTTAGGCGTTAGATAACGTTGCGCTTAACGCGCTGATTTAGTTTTGACTTGTATAAAACACACCTTAGTAAAATATGTAAAACTCTGCCAATTAGTAGTTACTAGTTTCTCAACTTCTAAACGAATAAAAAAACTTTATTGAAAATATTTCCTATTTATTTGGAATATTTTCAAGCTATTAAAAACCGTTTATGGTTTATTTGGTTAGAGTTATGTGTGTGTATGTGTATGTGTATGAGTATCTTTCATTGTATAATACATTTTACGATGTAAATACGTAAATACATAAAATACGAATGTAAAATTCTATGCATAAAATTTCTTTTACTTAAATATAGATTTATTAGAAAATAAATACAATAAATTGCATGATGAATTGTAATTGTGTATCGAGAGTCAGTGAGATGTAAATTGTGGTAAAATCCTTAAATATTTTTACACATTTTTTATCGATCCAGTTACGAATAAATATGTACATTTTTTTTTATTTTGCAATTTAATAAATTAAAAAAAAACAGGAATGCATTGAAAAAGAAAAAGTAAAAGTAATTTTTGCAAATTAACAATTTAAGTCTCAAGTGTTGGTTTTTTATTTCAAATTAAGGATGTAGGTTGATCGGTTGACTGCCTCTTCTTGTTTAAGATATAAAAGAAATTATTGACTGCAATATGCAAACAAAGACTTCAAAGAATAAATATTTGAAATAAAGTGGAAATAAGTAAAACAAAAAATATGATACACTTTTCAGATTAATATGAGCAGGGAGGGAGGGGGTGTCACTTCAGTAGTTTAATGTAAATAATCGATATTTTATTAAATTCATACAAATATTTTGTAAAATTTTGCTAGGAATGCTTTAAATTAAAAACAAACAAAAAAATAACTTTTGATAGAAATTCGCAAAATGTTAATGTATTTCAATTTACAGTTGTTGGAAAAAAAATGCCACTGTAAGCTTTGGTTGCGTGTGTTTGAACATAACGGTAAGCAATTTATCTCGTTTTTTGCGTGTTGATTTTTTTTTTTTAATTAACGATACAAAAGTTAAAATAAGAACAAATATTGTGCTTAAGTTTTTGCAGCACAAAGTTGCAAATTTTTTATTTAAACAAAAAAAACTGAAAAATGTAAAAAATTTTAAGGAGCAAAAAAAGAGGCAATGTTCATTACAGGTAAACTAATTATTTATCTGAATCAAAAGTTTCTTAAATAAAAAAGAGGTTCAGTGAATGTTTCAAATTAATATTACAACACTACTGACTGATGGAAAAACCATCATAATTTCTGCGTTTTTGATACCATGACACTTGTAATGTTAACTTAGACATCAGTTATTATTATTTTGTAGGGGGATACCGAAGCAGACTACAAACTTTATTGGTGATTTTTCGACATTTTATTAAATTGTAATTCTTCTAATTTCTCAATGATTTCTGATTTCCGACTGGATATAGACGAACACCTTACTTTCATTGAGGCTAATGCTGTCACTAGCCTTTTTACTCTCGATTGTAGTGATTTCAAACTGGCTACTGATACATGTCGACATTCTTTCTCATAACAGAGTCTAAGGTAATTGAGAGTTCGTGACCTGTCGCTAACGCAGTTAACCATTTGTAGGCACCCAGATTATATCTAAGTTCCTACTTGATCGCCTTGCCAACTTGTAGTGAAAAATAGCAGAGTTTTTGGTGAGAACCGAACCCACAGCCCCGGACTGATAGACTAGAAATCTAACATTTGCATAAGGTCTCCATTTAATATGTGTCAGCCCGTAGGTGAAAGCCTTTTTATTGTGGCCTTTTAACTTGTGGAAATCTAGATTGCATACAAGCTCCTTCTTGGTCTTTATGCCAACTTGTAGTGAAAAATTTAAGAGTTTTTAGTGAGAATCGAACCCACAACTGCGGACTGATAGACTAGCACAATACCTAGTAGCCTACCGAGACATTAGTTAGCCATTTTGTCATCAATTCTAATGCTTACAATTTTATCATCAATGCAATGACACACAGATATAAAATAAATATGGCAAATAGAAATAAATTTAATGACAAGTTGTCATCAATAAATAATAAATATTTCATAATTAATATAATAATTTGGTTTATTTTTTTTTAAAGAGAAATAACGCTCAGGAAGCAATTGAATTCTAATCAATTACCTTATCTTCTTAAAAAAGGGATAGATTGGAGAGGATAAGAGTTGCGATAACACCTCATCTTTACCTGCGATTGATTTGAACAAGTCATAAACATAATGCCAGCCAGTATTCAATTAAAGTATTTTGTTTATTTTTTTTTAATGTAAGTGACACTCAGGAAACTTTTGCTGTTTAATCTATTGCGTTACATTCTTTGGAAAGGGATAAAGTAGAGAAGACAGGAGTTGATAACACCCCATCTTCACCAGCCATCAATTTGAACAAGAGCAGTAGTATTAATTTGTTTATGTTGTTATAGGTGGTGAATACGTGTTCATGTTCATGTTTAGATGGACCATAATTTTCTGTTTTCCATTAATGTTGTTTGAATGCTTATAGCCAAGGCTCATTAATCAGGTAGTCTCAATACCGAAAGGAAATATTAAGACTAACATTTTCAATTTTTTATATCTACTTTAAAAATTTAACTTACAATTTTTCTCCTTAAATGGAGTTTCAACTGTGAAAAATCACATAAAAAAAAGTAAAAATTTTCGCTTTATTATTCCCCACCCCCCGTAGTGGGGCTAGCTGATAAATGTACCTCGCTTATAGCAAAGTAGATAGTAATAGTAAGACTGAGCGACTGATGGTGCAGTTTGAAAATAAAACTTTCAAATTAATATAAAACAACAACGTCATTGTCATGTTATAAAAGAGCTCTTACCCCCCGTCTTGTTTAGCCACCAACATGTCTTAACAAAAGTCAAACATCATATAAAAAAAAATTATTTTTAATACTGGTTAATTTTGACTTTTGTTAAGCCATGGTAATGACTGATGTAGACGGAGGATTATAACAAATGTATAAACAGCCAGTCTTAGGTGGATTCAATTCTATTTCAATTACAATTAAAATTACAGGTAATGTGTAATTACATATCCTCAATTACACAATCCAAGTAATTATAATTTAAATCAGGGACTAAAGTCAATAACAAGTAATTGTTATTTGTAATTTAGTATTTTTAATTACACATTACATGTATGTGATTGGAAAATTGCAATTTCAATTACAAATTACAAGTAATTGTAATTAGACAATAATCATTACTTGCAATTGAATAAAATTCAATTATATTATTAACAATTTTCCATTACATGTAATTATAATTGAATTTTTTTAATTACAATTACCTAAAATTGGATTTTTTTAATTACAACTAATTGTAATTTTTCAATTACAAATTACATGTAATGTGTAATTAAAAAAATCTCTATTACAATTACAAATCGTTGATTGTAATTGAAAAATTCCAATTACAATTACATATAATGCTTAATTGCAAGGTAATTAACTAAAAACTGTAATTGGTATCCCACAAGTCTGTTAATAACAATGTTAAGACGAGGAAATAACACTAATATGGGCACTTTTATAGGGAGGCCGAGGTCTCTCTGATGAATTAAAACTATCGTTATAATATTTTAAACAATTTATTTAAAACCATATGAATGTTACTCGTCAACATCAGTTAAAGCCCGTGTAACTCAACATTTTCTAGAAAATAAAAGCTCATAACTTCAATTCTTTACAACAATGGCTCCATATTCCGCAAACTTAAACCCAATGGTTTTTACAATTCCAAAGTATCAAACAAAAACTATGAGGATGCTGTGAAGGCTGTAAATATTGCTCTGTTTGAAGAATGAGACAAAATACTATCAGGCCACTTTCTAGCACCTTACAGACTCGATGCTATCAATGCGCGCTTATAGCCGTTTTACACTGATCAACATCTACTATCAATTTGCAAAGATGCTAACATCGTTCCATAAGAATTATACAAGGCTAAAATTAAACATATTTCAACATCTTCACAAGATGTTTGGTTTTATATATTTCGCTTATTTTAATATCATCACTAGACATATGGCTATAAATTAGATTAATTAGTGGCAACACTGAAACGTGTCTATAATGTGCAAGGCGAATTCATATTGGGTTAGAGTACTAGAGTAACAGCTGGCATATATAAAAACATGTATTTTTGACAAGACATTAGCAAAAAAAGAAGAGCAAAAATAACTAGCTGGGCTAACGCTCCCATCTGCTATGAATTCGCCTGGTTTATGTAGAACTAATATAAACCAATATTTGTCTGAAAATGAGCGTCATAAAAATGTCCACAATTTTTTTTAAATCTTTCTCTAAAATTCTTTCTATAACTTAAATACTCTACATTAACAATTGGGTTTGTTTTAGCAAAGCAACAGTTATTCAAATTATAAATATTTGCTGTAAACCAATATTCTTATTTTTAATTTTTTGACAATTGATTTGAAGGAAGTTGTAAGAAGATGTTGCAAATATTAATCGTTGTTTCACATTTTCCATACGTTTTGATTGGTCAGTGTAAAAAGCATATTTGAGTGGCTTCATTCAACAATAACAAATGTTTTTAATATTTTAAAAGTTTTTAAAATAAAATAATCAAAAGTGAAAAAAAAAGTTGTAGCATTTTTCGTTCGTCTAGCACCGAACCCTGTCCTCATTTGTATTCCCTGCCAAACATTTGTAATTCAATCGAGAGAAAATGAATAAAATTCAACATTTTGTTGCAATTTGTTTTTATAATACAATTTTATTTATGTAAATGTCAAAAGAATTTCTTGACATTCTGTAAACAAGTGTGTGCGTATGTGTAAATATGTATATATTTTTTTATAACAAAAAAATATTTTTATGCAAAAACTTTTTAATACCGTAGTTTACACATGTATATGTGGCGATTGCTTTTTTTTATCTGTTTTTCTGACTGTTGCTGTTGTTGATGTTGTTGTTGTTATTCTGTGGCATATGAATTTGTGTGCTGGCGCTTCTGTCTGTTTGCCAAGTCAACAACCTCAAAAATAAAATTTTATAAAGAACTGATTGAATCTACTACATGCAACACTTTGTTTTCTGGCGCTATTTTGTAGTGGAATTTGTACGAGTATTTATTCATTTAATAATAATGACATCCTTTTTGTGTGTATGTGCATGTGTTTGAGTATGTGTGCGTTTGGGTTGTTTTTTTTTTCTGTTGAACATTTACAACATTTGCTGTAAAATTATACAAATTACAACTTGAAGCCATTCAAACAAACAAAATAAAAATTTTAAAAACAAATTTCAATCAGATTGTAATTGTAATTGTGTTTGTATTTGTTTTTGTTTTTGTAAAATGGCAAAATAAATTCTAGACAAAAAAGTTTTTTTCCCCATTTTTTCTTTTTGTTGCAAACATTTAAATTGTAAAATAAATAAATATTAAAAATTTATAAAATCTGTAATTAAATACATTGAATGTTGTTATACTGGATGATACTGGATGGATGGAGTATTCATTAATTAATTAATTCATGCATTCATTCATTCATTCATTCTTTCATTTATTGGTTTAGTTTTAATATTCGTAAATTTATTAAATTTTGTAATAGTTTTGTTTAATTAACTGAAATGGAATGAAGGCTAAAAAAGAGATTAGGAAATGATTTTATACATTTAAAATAACGACAATTTTGTTTTATAGATTTTTTTTTTTAATTTTAGCCAGCGTTAGTTGGTATTTTAGTTGGATTATGAAATAAATTTGTTTCAAGTTTTGAGGACTATTTAAGTGGTATAAAGGTTTTTTTGTTTTTGGGGGCTATTGAAAGTAGAATAAATTATTTAATACTAAAATCTCATAAATATGGAAACAGAATCAAATTTAACGTAATTTAAAATTTACAAATGAAGAGATTGTGTGTTATGGTAGAAAAGTTTCAAAAAGCTTGCTATTTCATGTTCATAGAAAGTTTGTCAAACTTAAATCTAGTTCTTAGATCGTGATTAATTTGTTTTTAAATTCGCTCTGGTTTTGGGGGAAACCGTTATGTCAAAAATGGGAAAGGTTGCTCCACTCGAAAACCATTCGGTTTCTTTCGGCTCAAAAAAAAAAAAAAATGTTGTGCCTAATTACACTGAGCAATTTTTTAAAACATTTTTGAAGCGAGAAAGACCCCGAAAATAAAAAGAACTTATTAGCGCTAAATAATATAGTCTTTGTGTCTTTTAAAATTGTTTGACTTATTTTTTACAAAAAAGTGTATATTTCCCTAAAAATCTCCGAGGCTATAGAGTATAACTCCCTGCAGTCAAACCGCGTCGAGAAAATATTGCACCATATTGTAGTCCGAAACCTTCCCTATACTCCTATAGCCCATTATATAGGTATAAGCGCTAGGTTGTCGCCGTATGCCTCAGAGCAATTCTTCTGAACCAAGGTCAGATGTTTTGTAAAAAAATGTATGAATACAAAAGTTTTACAAAAACAATTTTTTTCTGCACAGCTTTACAACGTTTTCTTTTAAGTATTTCGGAGTGGTTTTGGCGGCAAGAAGTTATGCTCTAATAACTAGGAGATTTTATAGCACTTCGGGCTTTTTTTAAAGTTTAAAAATTTCGGAAAGACACAAAAGCTTATTTTTTTTATCACTTAGTCAGTCATTTAAAAATTAAATTTTTTTTTGAAAATTGTTTAATATTAGCAAAATACCGAGAAAGTCCATTTTGGATCACTTAGTTCGCTGTGATATAGTTGAAATATAGTAGTATTTTTTTGGCTTCCGAGATGCACTTGTATTTATATTCAAAGAGTAATATAACTTCGAAATCGGTAACCATAAAAAAAAAAGTATTTTTGGCCCCCTGTGTGAAAAAGTTTGGCATTTTATGACAAAATTTAAGTTTAAAAATATTTGCAAGTATTAGTTGTATGTGTAGCTGAAGATAGAAGACATAACATAATATCAGTTTTATAATAAAATTCAACTAACAATGAAAATGTATTTTAAATCCTCCATAAGTCTTCTTCTTATCGGTAGATTTTTACGGTTTTTATCCATCCTTCTTGAACAAAAAAAAAAAAAAAAAAACGAGTATAAAAATTTTATTCAATCCACTGTGTGCTGTCGCTTTTTATTTATGCAACGAAGACTTAGGCACGGCTCCTTCTACTTCTCGAAAACGACTTCTAACATGATGTGGTATGTGAAGAAAGTCTTACTAAAGGCTGTTTTACATGTGTGACACATGTAATTAGATCTGTCATAAATATTTGTGGAATGAGAAAAATAGTAAAAGCTAATTGTACTGAGTAGTAGAGAAAATACGGATACAAATTTGACAAGCGGATGGTAACTTTAATTTTTTAAACTATTTGAAAAAATGAAGATTTTTCATTACCCATGTTAATGTTATTTCCAAGTTTTAACATGGTTGTTAAAACATTTGTTACTCTTTTATAACATTACAATGACGTCGTTGTTGTTGTATTTTAGGTTAGTAGTATTTGCGAACAGCGCCATCTGTTGCTCAGCTATCTGCTGTGCAATAAGCATTTAAACATCATTGTTGGGAAACAGAAAATTATGTTCAATCAGAAAATGACATAAACCACCTACAACAACATCAACAAATTTATACCGTTGCTCTGCCGGCGTTATGTTTATGTCTTACTTAAATTGATGACTAGTGGGGACGGGGTGTTAGAAGCATGATTTTAGTATTTATTTTTTAAATAAAAACAAAAGTGATGGTTCTTCTTTGGGGTTACCCTTTACATTTTAAATTTGTTATATTTTTATTATTTGTTGCTGTAGTTATACAGCCTCTTCAAGAGATGTAGCTTTGTGACAATTGGACAGTAATCGGAGTATACTGAGTGTATCATCAATGATTCATTATTTTTTTTTTTAGTTATGTTATTAGACAACCTGAATTCTTTGTATTCTCTTGATACATTTTCGCACTTCCCGAAATTTTTGTTCAACCTAAAAGAACTTTCAATTATAAAAATAAACTTACCTGCATTGAACGACGACTCGAACCACTATTCGATCGCGACAACATGGGAGGACGTCGTTTTGTGGCACCACGTCCAGCAAGCAAATTATTAAGCAACGAGGGTGAACGGGCACAAATGAAAGCATGAAACGAGGAAACCGTAAAGACGCCCAATTTATTTAGAGTATTTTTAGTAGGTCGTGAGACATGTGTAAGTAGTGACTGCAATGAAAAAAGTAAATGAGCACAAGTTACGAAAAACAGTTAAACAAAGTGTTCACACTTTTACACAAGGGAAGTTGCAAATTTCCTTTAAAACTTACTTTGGGATTTGGCAATTCGCCACTTTGCAAAGAGGCCATATAACAACGCAAACGAAATTGTTCACAATGCAAACGTTCAAGATTCTCCTCCCACTGCAGGATTTGTCCTTGAATTTGTAGTCGTGTATCTTGGTCGGTAACCACCGACTGCTGTAACTCTGCCATGTGTTTCAGTTTATGATCCTTAAAATAGAATTTAAAATTTATAGCGAAAGAAAAAAAGGGAGAAGAAAAAAGAAGAAATAAATTAAATAAAAATTTAAAAGCAAAGTAAGAGAAAAAATAAATTGCATTCATATAATACGATTCTTTTCTTTTCGTTTTTTTTCTGTTGCGTTCGTTCAGAAAAAAGATTTAATACACAAAAACTGCTCTTATGTAGGCACATGTGTGGATGCACACACATATGTATGCACACATACACAGGTGTATGCTGTGTGCACTGTGTTCAGAATGTGTACACTTTTCATTATTTTCAACGCCCATTAGTTGGAATTCTTTTTTTGTTTTTTCCTTTTTTTCTATTTTCCTTTTTTATTCGTTTGTTTTTGTTTTAGTTGTTCTTGTTGTTGTTGTTGTAGTTGTTTATAATGCAACATAGAGATTGAAATCCATTCCATTTTCCCTTGCATTAAACAAAGTATTCTTTCTATAAATTTATATTTTTGTTTGTCTAAATATAAAATAAACATCTATGCATGTGTGTGTGTATGGTAGTGTATGTATGCACGTGTGTGTGTGTGTGTTGCCATCTTTTCATATGTTTCTTTATGATTCATTCATTTTCAAACAAAACTTTTCATACCCTCACTAAGATTCGGGCTACAAAAGAGCCGAAGTAGAAATATCACATGTATTTTTGTGTGCAACAAATGTGACAAAATTTGTTGTATGTATGTTTGTATACCTTCCTACCTATCTTCATACATATGTATGTATATCGTATGATGCAATTCTAACACGGATTCTACCAACATCACCAGCATCACCTTTACAAACTCAACAGTAAGTAAAAGTTTTGTAACTGTTACCGGTTCTTGTTTCATAATACTTAATGTTTTAAAATATCATGCAGTGTAGGAGTATGTGTGTGTGTGTGTGCATGTGTGCTCGTGTTTGGGTATATTATGTTGCACACTTGGAAAATATTTATAGTTAAGCTTACACACATTCATGTGTACTCATTCATACATATGTACATGTATGTATGTGAAAATTTGTGTTGCTGCTGCTGCTCTTTTATTTCGTTTTTTATTTCTTTCTTTCTTCCATTCTTGTTGTTTTTCTTACACAACAAAAACCAAAAAGAAAAATCAAATGTAAAGCTAAAAAATAATTAGAGCGTAAAAACCGGAGCATGGTAACACTTACATTGCAATTCGACTAATTCATTTCCAAAAAAAAAAAAAAATACAGAAACATAAATTTGCAATGAACACATACACACACATACTTGTACAAACACAAAGCACAGATTTACACAAATACCTTGTTTTACACCGTTAAAATTTTATCTCGGATGACTTTTTGTTATATGAAATTGAAGAAAGAGTCTTAATTTGACAAAAATATTACAAGTGTAATGCAGGTAAGTGTGTGTTCAGATAAGTAAATTATACAATGCAACAAATGCCTGTGTATGTGTGTGTGTGTGCTGAGGACAAAAATCAAATTAGACAAACTTTAAAGAATGCATTTATACTCACACATACATACATACATACATACATACATACATACATACATACATACATACATACATACATACATACATACATACATACATACATACATACATACATACATACATACATACATACATACATACATACATACATTCATATGTACGGCTGGCTATAAGGTTGTTTGTAAGCATAAACAATCTACATACCCGTATGTAGTTCATGTGTTTTAATATGTGTCATTATGTTGTAAGCTTTCTTTCTATGCAGACAGTGCGCAAAATATATTTAGGCGCAGGTTAAAAATAAATATGTGCTAATTACACATTTTTTTATTATTAAGAAAATATAAATTTTACAAAAAATGTCGCATTATTATATTTGATGACACTTCTAGAAGGTATGGTTAGGATGACGGTTGCTTTGCATTATATAATCTTCTTCAGTTCTGCAATCGCCTTTGATCTGGCCTAACTTTTACACTCCTGGGTCTCAGTAAGTCCAATCGTCGGCTGGTAGTCCATAACCGATTGCAGTGCCAGTCATATCTTATCTTTGCTAGGAGGCTGGCTAAAATGTCTCGAGCCAACTTTGGTTACTTTGGCATATAGAGCTCTGTATGGGTGGACATCTTTTCTCCATTATTTTTTATTGACTGCAAGTGGTGGATAAGAATAAGTCGCCAGAGGAAGGCGGTTTAATCTAATTTTTGAAAAAATTAAAGAGGACTGCCAGTATCCATTAGCGATGTAAAAGAAAGCCTTGCAAGAGCAAAAGAGGTCAGTTTCTGAGGGAACTCCTATTTATTGCAAGAGGTGGACGCGAATAATTCGCCAGAGGTAGACGGGATAATCTCGTTTTTGCAAAATGAAAAAGGACTGCCAGTAGCTCTTAGCGATGTACAAGGAAACCTTTTCAAGGATCTAAAGTCTCTGATTTTATTGACCGCAAAAGAAGTTGACACTAATAACTCGCTAGAGGTAGACGGGTTAATCTAGTTTTTGTAAAATTAAAAAGGACTGCAAGTATCCGTTAGCGATATACCAGAAAGCCTCATAAGAGGTAAAAAGGTCAGTCTCTTTTTTTTTTTTTTTAAAGAGAAGTACCACTCAGGCAGTTAATGCCTACATTAACTATGGTACTTCCTTTGGAAAGGGATAGTAGTAGATAAGATAAGACAGATGATTAGTGATAGTAAAGCTTCGATTCTGGCAACACTGCAATTGTACGTTATGATTATTATTTTAGAACAGTATTGCAGCGCCTCTGGTGTTATTTAGGCGAAATAGTTTGAAGCCAATTTATAATTATTTTACTTCGCCGGCGATTTAGTGCGATTTATGTGGTAATACCGGCCAATTCCGATTGTATTGGCCGCAAGACGTGGACACAGAAAGCACAGATTTAATCGAAGTACCTTAAGCTGGATAACTGCAACAGTGACAGATCATGGAATCTGAAGGTATCATCTGGTCAAGATAAAACTCAAAAAATATGATAGTTGCAGACTATGCCTGAAAAAGACTAAACGGAAGGGCTTAATATTTGTAAATAATTAGCACTGTCTAGCATAAGGCTCAGAACTACGGATAGATACTTATTAAATATAGATGCCAAAGGGGATCTAAGTCGTAGCAATTACAAGAGACTCTGTAGTGTAGAAGAAGAAGGTCGAAGACAGTTACTAGTCGATAGTCTCAAATCTCTACAGTCAAGAGTAAAGAGGAGTGTTTGCACGAGTCTCAACGAAAATAAGGTCGCCGTAAATTACCAATCTGCTGCCTGAAATCATTGAGGAGCCAAGGGGATTGTAAAGGCATCCATAAAGTTAGTGACGATTGTATGGCGCCTTATCTTATAGAAGTGGCGAATCTGTCGTGTATTTTCTAACTCCAAATAAGAACAAAAAATTTGCTAATTGACATGAGAAATCGAAATCGTGTTTCATAAATAATGAAAATAGTTGTTATTTGTATTAAAATCATAATATGTCAAGGCCCATTATTATAACTTGCCTTTAGCTAAAGTTAGAATTTTGTTGGAGCGATAAGTAGTTTTTCGTTACAATAATGAGGATAATGCTATAACTTGTCCTTATAGTACGTGATAGTTAATAACGAAAAACTGTTTATCGCTCCAACAAAATCCTAACTTTAGCTAAAGGCAAGTCATAATAATGGGCCTAAAAGAAATAAAGTTCACTTAATTTAATTTTTAAAAAGATTTTCTGAACATTCGGCATTTTCGGACGGAACCACGATTTTCGAAGTAAATTTGCACAATTTGCAAGTATTGTTCTGGTCTTATCTATTCATGATAAAAAGGCAAATTAACCAGAGCACAATTGTTAATAGAGTTCCCAAATCGAACTACCCTACAATAGTTATATGTCTGTAGGAAAATATAATCTGAAAAAAAAAAACACCACTTACAATTTACTGTCCAATCGACGTCAGGCATTCTTTGTTGGAGTAGATGGGTTCATATATTTAGCGAAGGATCCTTCTTACATTTATAAACAATGTAGCTTCATAAGATATTTTTTCAGTCCCTGCATTTTAGGGCCATAAAGATACTTTATCCGATGTTGGATAACCAGGTTGCACTAAGAGCCATGAAATTTGTGACATTCTTGAATGAACTCAGATTGTGTTGGCTGTCTGATTATTAGTGTCGTGTTGGCATTGAGCAGCTCTGTCTAGGACAGTGGTCTTATAAAATAATGGTCTTATAAAATAATACATATATAAGTCTGAAAAGAGCATGGGTTAGATGAGTGTATTGTCTAGTTTCGTTTGTCAACAGTGATTAATTTTCTTAGGCTTATTGCTTAGCTCAATCTGTCATCGTTCTTCCATCACGACACTTCTTTAAACATCGATGCTGTCATTATTCTTGTTGTAAATAGCGGGATAGAGGTAGACAACCTTATTCACTGCTTTGATAATTTTCCTTAGAGTTGCAAGTAAATTAATACATAGTCCTAATTCGCCACTAGATCCATCTTAAATAAGTTTTTTCAGTTGAGGAAAGAGCCTCAGTTGCCCTATCTTTCCAATCAATCAATATAGATAGATCCCATAAGTGAGGAGGATACGACATTTGGAAATCACTGTGTCTGTTTTATTCCCTTCTGATTTTTGAAAAATTTAACTATTTTTAACGGAATGAGTTTTTTGAAACCTCTTAAAGCGATGAATAAAAGTTATATCACCAAAAGATAAAACAATCGCCCTTCCGAACTGTTTAAATTTACGCATCTTTATTGCAGCAACTTCCTAAATTATAAATCCCTTATTTTGATGATAAATTATTAAAGAATGTTGCTAAAGCTTTTAATGTAGAGTGAAGAGAGAAAAAAATTTATGTGAAAATCACAGCAATATTTACAATTTATTTAAATTTAAGAGGGAATTCCATTGGTTTTTTTTTTTGGTTTTAGATCAATTAATATGGCGTTGCTTTCAAGCAAACATACTGCCGCGTTAATCCGCGGAATGATGCTTGAGTATCTGCAGCCCGACTTATACCTATACCTTCGTTTACGAAATTAGAATTCCCAAATTCAGTTTTTGTTATTTAAATTGAGTTTTTAATGGCGCTCCATCAATAAACGACTTTTGATATATAATTTTTAGGTTATAAACGGTTTATAAAATATATGCACGTGGCTGCTTCATGCAACCACTAACAACTGTATTCGAGCCGGACCACTATATTAGAGTGAGAAGATAATAATAATGACAATAACGCGAGCGCGCTCTATATCCGCCCTCAGCAATTTGACGACTGATTCCAGTTGATGGTTAAATTTCTTTAATTTAAAAATTCGAAAGATTTAAAAATTAATAGTTTTGAAATTAATTATTTGAACAAAAAAAAAAAAAAATTGCCACTTTTTTAATTTCCAATAACATAATGCCGCTATTCAGACAGGCCAGCAGAAGCTTGTCCCAAACTGAAAAATTAAAAAAAGTATTTGGAGCATTTTTTTCAAAAAAGTTTCCAATTGTAAAACTTTAATTTTAAACTGTGTAATTTATTTCTTGATATTGGTCTTTTTTCTAAATTTGTTCTTACTTAATTTTTGGATTTGTTGGGAGCCAAATGCAAGCGCAGAGCTCTTTATAACGAAACAGAACTAGAGTGTTTGGTGGGAACGAACCGATCTCACAACCCCCCGACTGATGGACTCCCCTACACACACTACCTACTTGCCTACTGAGGCATCCCGTTTTAAATGATTTTTCTTTTTATTCTTATTTCTCAATGTAATTTTTCTTTTCGAAATATTTTGCAGAACCAAGTGCGTCCAAGTGAACTTCACTCACTGTAGGAATGATTTACACACTTATACGACATTCATTAAAAAGTGACAATTTTTCTTTTAACTTAAAAACTTTGTATTTTATGTTTTCATAATAAACTCACACACACACATACACATATACAGTTTTCATTGTTTTGTGTGTGTGTGTGTGTGAGTGATTTTCTTGTTAGAAGACATTCGATTGAATAACATGGTTCATTAGTTTTAATTTGGCTTATAGAAAAGTTGATAATACAATGAAACTGTGTTATACCAAAGACATACTAACGAATTAATGTAATCCGATTTATTTATTAAACACTAGGATGTGCACACCCATACACATACACACGTAAACAAAATTTAATTTAATGTAATCAATCTGGCGTTTAAATAACAACCGTTTTTTTCTTCTTTATTTCTTTAAAATGTTTTAATAAGTGGCAACAAATTTTGGGTCTGATAATAATTTTAAATTTGGAAATATGCAAAAGTGTAAGACCATGATTCGTGGACTTTTAATCTACACAGTTGTATTAGCTTTTTTTTGTTACCTTTAGTTTGAGCAATAATTGTGATTTCAGTTTGAAATCTTTCTTTTTAACTGGGAGACTTCTGGATGACATTGATAATTTTTTTTTTATATTTTAATACAATTGTTCAAAATCGCTCCTTTAAGGCATAATAGTCATATCTCCAAAAATCAATATTTTGAAAAAAAGTTATACGTAAATAATTACACAGTGCAACAAATAAGAACACTGATTTGCCAGTACAGGTTCGATTCTACTATTTTTTCTATAGTAAAACCCTATACTCAGTTTGGCGAATTCGATGACCAATTTTTTTTATTTATGGGCCTCGAAGGATTTTCAAAATCTGTGGGCCCTTCAAAAAAGTTGTGTCATCAGTTTTTATCTAATATCTCATTCATACTAGGTGATAGCGCTTAACTTTGTTCGGCAATAATGTAGCGGAGGATTCACTGCACCGCAGTGAATGCATTAGTATTTTGATAATAAAATGCATAGTTTTCTTTAGTAATGGCTAATTTTTTAAAAAAAGATACACGTAAAATTTGGAGAAATGTATTAAATCTTTATTTTAGTCGATTTATAAATTTGAATCTTTATAGATGATTTCATGTAAATGTCGACCGCGATTAGGCCTCAAATGTTCCGATTTTGGCATATTCTCCCCATCATATCGGCCGGTATAAAAATTAAATCTTCAATATTGGCTTTCAGTCTAGTCAATCATTGCGGACTTGTCCCCATAGATATGAGATTTAATATAGAAACATAAAAAATAGTCTAAAGGCGTTAAATTGCTCGATCTAGACGGTCAATTGACCCAAACGTAAAATAAACTGTTGAAAGCACTCGCCTTTCAATGGAGCCTTTCTGTTTCGCGTGCTGTATGGCATGTTGCATCATCCTGTTAAACCACAAGTCGAGTTCTTCCATTTTGGCCAAAAAAAAAAAAAAAAATTATAATGATCGCGCGATAGCGCTCACCATTCACAGTAACATTCCTGCATTCGTTATCTTTGAAATAGTACGATCCATAACCCACACCGAACAGTGCAATTTTCGGGATGCATTGGCAGTTCTTGCAATGCTTCTGGCTGCTCTTCAAACTAAATACGGCAATATTGCTTGTTTACGTATCCATTCAACCAGAAATGAGCTTCGTCGGTGAACACAGTCCGTTCACTTTCTTTTGAAAATAAAATTCAATAATATTCAAGCGTTGTTCGTTTGGAAGTCGATTAATGGTTAAATTCAAGGCGAATTGATACCAGGTGAGAGAGCACCGCGGAAACAACTACTACAAAACAACAACGTTGACATTCTACTAGCAAAACAGGTGGAGGCGATAGCTTCGCTTTGGTTAATTTATTCGCTTTGGTGAAATTAAAGTTCAAACTAAACATACTGTTGTCATAACTTTCGGTGAAGATCGTCGTCAATGGCGAAGCGCTTTCGATGTAAAGACATCATTTTCAAGCCGGGTTTAAAATAGTACTGGAGAGTTAGTATTACCTGCTTTAGGGTGGTGTTGTAAAGGTAAATTGATTGCTACCTGCTATACGAGGTCAGTTGATATTTAGTATTTTCGTCTTTTTTTGTTAGCTGTAGGAAAGTGTGTCCGTCTGCAGGTGTTATTCGTTTGATCGAATGTTTCAGTAGTTTTAGTGGTGTAAAAATTGTGTCGGATGTTGTGTTTACCTGTTCGTTAATAATATCTCCGTTAAAAGTTCGCGTTTGGTAGATTTCCATGTTTTCAAGAATGTCTAGTCTACGTCCTATCTATTTCCCATGGTGTGTGTTCGTGAGTTTCAAGGTGTAGTGCGAAGTTGGAGTCCTCTCTTTTTCGTTTGTACGAGCGCATGTGTTCTGTAAATCTTGTTTTTAGTGTTCGTCCCGTTTGTCCTACCCCCGGGGGTTCCAATTGTCACTGCAGGAATATGGCAAATGCTTTGACGCGGTTCACTCGGGGAAAATAGGGGCACCAGACGCTAGGGTTCCTAGAGCCTAAATCTGGAAGAAAAGGTCTGTTGTTTTATAACACGGGTCCTCTTCGAGGCCCGACCAGTGCCCAAAGGACTGGTACCACGGGAATCGGTGGCCCCACAGAGAGCCTATGCTCTCTGTGACCGGTTATTTGTGAGGTCCCCTTCGGGGGTACACGTAGTGGTTGTGGTTTAAGATCGATTTATGTAGGTATGGTGCACGGTCGTTCAAGTGTTCTGTTGCACTCTCAACAGACGGAGTTTGGATAGACTCCAAACCCCTAAGCAAGAGGTTATAATGTGGATCTAGGCTTGCCTTGGAAAGGCTTGCCATATTATATAAATTGCTACTAATTGTGACTGTATCACACACAAAAAGCGATTGGTGGCTATCGTAAAGTGTTGTTATACTACACAATGGGGGCGCTAGTCTACGCCTAAGTTTCACTCGGTGGTAAGACCACCGTGGGGTTAGGCCGAGTAGGCAGGTACTCACGTTAATCTTGTTCCACACATATGTATGGTTGCAGGTGCAAGTAAGTCTGTATACTCCGCTGTTGTTAAATTTGTGGGTTGTTTCTGTTGATGTCTTCAGATTATGTCGTAGAGTGTTGCTTGTTTTCAATGCTGTAAGTAGACCCTCCTTGTGAAATAGGTTAGTTAATCTATAAATTTCTGATCCTGTGTAGGTAAAGACATGTTTAACCTGGTATAAATTCGCTTTGGTTAAATTATAGACCAAACTGAACATGTTTAACAGTAACATGTTACACAAAAAAAAAAAGCTGAGCTGCCAAAAACAGTGTTGCCAAAAAGTCACCATTTATTTAAAAATCATTTTTGCCCTCCTGAATATTTATCCAAATTTAACTGAAGATGTTTTATTAAAAAAAAAGTCCTTAGATAACTTTATATCTAATGATTATTTTGTTCGTACTACATTCTTATCTCTTAATTCCGAATCATTGAATTTAACGAGGCCAAAAACAGGTTTCAGTTGCACAAGCACACAAGCACAATTAAAATTAAATAAAGTTGTCTTTTTTTAGCGGGTTTTTAAAGTTACGAAAAATTAACTTTTGTGTTCATGCTCATGTTGAAGTTGATCAGACAACCAACCAACCAACGCCAGCCAACATGGTGGGGCAGACAAAGAAAAGGAATCGTAAAAAACCAATTTAAAAACATGTATTGTAAAATAAGTAAGAAAAATATGAAAACAAATAATAATAAATAAGAAGGAGAAACAGAAATTATCAAGATATAACTTAACAAAGATAAGAGAGCATTTAACAACAAAAATAAAAAAAAAACAAAAAAGAATATATAGTACATTCCTACACGACACATTTTTACATACTAGTGTGTATGTATGAGTGTATCTATGTTAGTGTTGCATTTGCAATTACGTGTTCACATCAGGGATGGCAAATGAAAATTTTAAATTGTACCAACTGGCTTCTTAAATAGTATTTTTCTGACAAAGTACCAAACAGATTTTTATGCCATAAATTTTTCATAATTTTATAACTTATATGTATGGGTTACGTTCGATTAAGAAGAGTTGTGCAAATAAAAGGCACCTCCACTCGTAGACCCAGCTAGCTTAAACTAATGATAAAGCAAAACAGCCACTCAGCCAATCGATTTCCATCATGAAGCCGGTGCCATCCTCCAGTCTGCACCGAGCCATGTCATCTAGCCCGTCGTGAAATCTTTCGCTTAGCTATTGAAGTCTGCGGCCTCGTAATATCGGTCAGTGACACAAAATGTGCCCCACAGCTCCTCGTTCTTACACATCCTATAGAAATCCGATGTACCGGTAACCCAGTGATCACAACTACCACGACTGCTAGCACTTTCCTGCTGTAAAGTCCAGATTGTAGCAGTGAACCGGAACCCAACACAATGTAACGCTATAATTGCTCACAGCACATCGATAGTCTTGACTGCCAGCCTTGATTTGAAGCTGCTTACTTTCTGACTCGTGCCCAGACCCCAATTCGCTGGCCTTTTACTTATAAAGGGTGCTTTTTTAGCAACTTTCTTTTTGGCAACACTGTTTTTCGCAGCTCAGCTGTATTCGTGTAACATTTTACTGTTAAACATGATCATGATTTTGTCTATAACACAGTGCAACACGGAAAAAAATAACCATATACGGACACCACTACGTCATAAAAGACCAAAAAAAAAGACCCCTGTCTCCCAGTTTTGCCCAAAGTACTCCAGGTTTTTTTATGGGCCCTCTAAGATGTGGGGCCTCGATGTCATTTTTGCAAAAAATGATCATTTACTCAAGCTCATATTTTGCAAACCGTTTGAAATTTTGATATACTCTCTGAGGCAAAGTTGTAGCTCTTGTCATAAAGAACAAAAATTGTTAACATATAAAATCAACAAAACTTCATCTTCAAGGTCAAAATCGCAAAAAACTTAAAATTTTTTTTTTTACTTTTTTCCCCTGTTCAGGTCCATAGGTAGCAAACCGTTCAAAATTCAAGGGAACAATCAACTTCTAGAACATATGAACTTCCTAGGAATGATTCTTAACACCGTTTAGGTAGCGCTTAGGTAGCCGCAAAAGTGAAAAATTTCTCGAACATTTTTAAATTCATTTCGGCTACCTACACGGTGTTAAGAATCATTCCTAGGAAGTTCATATGTTCTAGAAAGTTGTTTATTGAGATCTTAGGTTCATTTTTGTAGTTGATTGTTTTGTTTATGACAAGAGCTACAACTTTGCCTCAGAGAGTATATCAAAATTTCAAACGGTTTGCAAAATATGAGCTTGAGTAAATGATCATTTTTTGCAAAAATGACATCGAGGCCCCACATCTTTAAGGGCCCATAAAAAAAAACCTGGAGGTCTTTGGGCAAAACTGGGAGACAGGGGTCTTTTTTTTTGGTCTTTTATGACGTAGTGGTGTCCGTATATGGTTATTTTGCCATGACTTAAAAAATACACAGTGTGTAATTTAACCATGAATTGACTTACGAACGAAAAACACTGCAGAATGGGAGCTGGCAAAGTTGGATGAAGATCCATTTTTTTATCGGATAATTCTGGTTCACGTATTTAGTGAATAAGTAAAATTGCCGTATTTGGTGTGAATAGCAGCCAGAAGCATTTTAAGAACTGCTAATGCATCCCGAAAAATGCACTGTTTGGTGTGAATTATGGGCCGATGGGGTCAAAGACGAAGAAGGCAGGAACGCTACTGTAAATGGCGAGCGCTACCCTGCAATGATTACAATTTTTTTTATCCAAAATGTAAGAGCTGGACTTAGTTGGTATGTGGTTTCAACAAGACGACACAGGAACAATTGCCCACGAACAATTGCCAAATTGAGAGGATAGTTCTGTGAACAGTTTAATTTACGTTTGAGGCCGGTCAATTGACCGCTTAGATCGTGCGATTTATTGCCTTTTTGCTATGTTTTGTGGTTCTAAGGCTCATATCTCTAGGGATAATTCCGCAACGGTTGATTCACTGTAAGCCAATATTAAAGAATATATTCGTGAGATATCGGCCGATATGTTGGAGGGAGTATGTCAAAATTGGACCCAGAGTATGAACCATTTCAGGCGTAGCCATGGTCAACATTTACATGAACTCATCTCTAAACATTGAATAATATCTATTGTTCTATCGACTCAAATTAATATTTCATACACTTCTCACACTTCTCTAAATTTTATATGTTTCTTTTTCAAATCAAAACCGAAAGCTTTTATAAAATCACCCCTTATGTATAGATTTATAAAAAAAATTTATTTTGTTTTACATAAACCAGGTTTTCTTGTGCAAGTATTGCTTTAAGGCGAGATAAAACGTGGAATAGAAAAGAGCATGCACTTTCATGTAAGTAGAATACGTTTGTATTTTTATATTTTTATTTTTACATTTAAATTTAGCTTCTAAGTGAACACAAAATTAAGTTTAAATAGAAAGAAGATTACTAAATTTTAGAAATTAAAAATATTTAAAATGTACCAAATAACTCATTGGTATGCCATAGTACTTTCCAAATTCAATATGTAGCAACATAAAGTAAAATAGTACCAAATTTACCAACTCTGATTCTCATATATTTTTTAAAGTATTTGATATTTATGTATGTGGTTAAACATCATAATTTGTAGTTGGTTTTGATTTTTTCCATGCACCCACCCCAACGGTTTTTTTTTTTACTGACTCTTCTGTCATATTGCAACTTATTTAATTTCTTCTGTTATTTTTTTCAAATTTATTTTTTCAAAACTCCCAACCATATGCTGTAATGTCCGTCTGTGTATCTATGTAGTTGTTGTTTTATCATTATTTTTCCTTTTTTCGTTCACATTCAGTTGTGTCTTTATTGTCTGTTTCGCTAAGAGCAGTCTTAATTACTTCCTATAATGCACTGTTTTGGCGGGAAATCCATTGCGGAAAACAACATAAAACTCTAAAGTCTTCATAGTGGGTTACTTTGTTAAATCTATGGAGTTGGTTCTTTTTTCTCCTTTTTTGGGCATTCATTCATACCACGAGTACTTTGCTGGCTTTAAATACAGACAAACAAGTTTAATGGGGGAAAAAAGCAGTTTTGTTATCTGCGATACCAAGTTGAATTCGTTTTGTGTTCTTAACTTATTATTGTAATTTTTTCCAACTCTTTTTTTTTAACTTTTTTCTAATGAAAACTAAAAAAATGTTGTTTGCTTAGTTGTTGACTTGTAAAAGGGAATTTATATAAATTTTTTTTGGATTAAATTTACTAATTAAAACGTTTCACTTTTAGATTTTTTCACAATAATTTGGAGAAAAAAATGCCCTTTAGGTAAAATTAATCGTAATTTCTTTATTGCTTTATAAGAAGTGCTTTTCGTTAATTAAAAAAATGTTATATCTAACAGCAAGGTGGAAAAAATCAATAGAATGGAATTTTGAATATTTCCATCGGAAACTTCAAAGTTGAATTGACTACATATACAAAATCTAGCCTACGTCATCATGGAAACAAATATTTTTTATGGATATATTACATAAAGAATAAATATTTAAATATAATAATTATTTTCGGTTTGACGTGTTGCTCTCCCGATTATGCACATAAACTTTAAAGCTCTTCATATCTACATACATATATACCAAAGCCACATTCTGAATTTCATTTTGATATAGCAAACGATATGACCGAATAGTGCCACACACACCCACACACAGATCATAGAGAAAATAGTTTAAATAAATTCAGGTTACCCCAAAACGTGAAGGTCCCTTGAAAACTATACTTTACCTATACTGCGTATGGTAAAGTAAATAAATCATCCAAGTGGCAGTCAGAATTACACATGTCAGGTTCCGTTCTATGTTTAATACAACTTTAAAAATACAAGTTGTTCATTTTTTCACGTCTTACTAGAGTATAGTACTAACCACCAAAAAAGCCCCTGGCGTTGATAAAACTAGTAAGAAGATGTTATTTGAGTTGCCCCGTATAGCTCGCAGAATAGTTCGTTTTATTTTTAATGCCATTTTACGTCTTGAGTACTTCCCCACAGAGTGGAAGGTATCCTTGGTTACCATGATTCCTAAACCAGGAAAAGACCACACAAAAATTGAATCATACAGACCTATAAATCTTTTATCAAATATGTCAAAGCTGTTTGAGAGGATGTTAATAACTAAGCTTAACCCTATTCTAAGCGAAAAAGCGAACGAAAATTTATTGTGAAAGAAAGAGATTTTTTGAGCTCACCCCAGCCAATCGAAGCCGGAGTTCCCCAAGGTAGTATATTGGGGCCCTTTTTATACTTATTGTATACTTCAGACATGCCAACTAGTAACCGAGTTCACACATCAACATTTGCTGACGACACAGCTTTTTTGAGCATTCACGAAAGACCCGAAGTAGCATCACGATATTTACAAGACCACATATCCAATTTAGAAAAATGGTTGAAGAAATGGAGAATAAAAGTGAATGAACAAAATTGTACTCACATAACTATCACACTTCGTAGAAAATTGTGCCCCCCTATTCGGATAAATAACCAAACGTTACTTCAGCATACATCTTGACCGGCGCCTTACATGGAAACGCCACATAGAAATAAAGTTAACACAAATGAAGTTGAAAAGGGTCCAACTAAACTGGCTTATTGGCAGGAATTCTACTCTTGCTTTAGATTGTAAACTTTTATTATACAAGTCAATTCTAAAACCAATATGGTGTTATGGCATTCAATTATGGGGCTCTGCCTTAGCTACTAACGTAGAAAAAATTCAAAGGCGCCAAAATATGATTCTTCGTATAATTACATCTGCTCCTTGGTATATAAAAAATCGAACATTCATAAAGATCTAAACGTGCCATCAGTTAAAGCAGAAATAGCGAAACTTGCCATAA
Source organism: Phasia obesa (assembly GCA_949628195.1). NCBI lineage: Eukaryota > Metazoa > Arthropoda > Insecta > Diptera > Tachinidae > Phasia > Phasia obesa. Next base: position 8,771,567 of record OX451217.1, on the reverse strand, counting down.
GGTATTTAAAGAAGCTTGAAACTCATCCGAATCCACCGGCCCGTAACATACTAAATGAACCTGGTTACATTCGACTAAGAAGGAGGGCCACTGCTTCTCTCATCCGTACATCAGAGGGATAACCCGCAAATTACAGTAACCGTGACACATACATTTTTTTTTGTCCAGCAGTGGTTGGACTTAACAAGTATATTTTTATTTTTAGACTTAAGATATGAGTAATTATTGATAGTTCAATTATATTGAAGATACAATAAATAAAAAATGCAAAATTTAATTTTTGCTATTTATTATAGAGGCCGTAGTAATATACCATCTGTGAAAATTTCAAAAGTTTATCTATTATTGTTCAAAAATTAGGCCATGTTCATGCAAATCACGTCACTGTCGGAACACCCTTTAATTTTTAGGTTTAATTTTGTATACTTGTTTATACAGCGAACTAAGTTTTAAGTACTGTTTGTAGATTTGAAATGTATGCCTCCTAAAGTTCAAGAAATAGACACATATACGTGAATAACACGTCTTTATCTGAACACCCTATAGTATTCGTTATTATAGCGGCAACAGTTATACATCTTCTTTCAAGAGTCTACCTATAACGATTCCAGAGATAAAAGGCGCCGACAGACGGACGGACGGACAAACGGACATATATACATTGTAGCAAAAAGAATAGGGTTGGAGCACAGTTCAGATGCTGAAAAGCTTTATTTGTATTTGTATTCAGACCAAGCATGCAGCAGATTAGAGTAAAATGCTTTGTCTGTAATTTATTGTTGGTAGCAAAGTTTAATAAGAAGTCCGACTCACTTCTTAAAGGAAACCTGAAAGTTTTGACTTTTACTACCTTTGATCCACTTGCTACCTCCGACCGAATAAGAAGTTTAGTGCTTAAAATAACTGTGGAGTTTGAAGGTGATTATCAACGGTAGACGATAAGGTATTTTATTATTTTAAATGACTCAAGCAGTGAAGCGAAGTGAGTTGGGTTTCACTATTCTTTTCCTCTTCTATTACGAATTACTATACAGGGATATAGGAAAACAACATACATACATACATACATATATAACATACAGCATTGTCACCTTAAGAACCGAATAAATAATAAACGAAAATATTATTGTAGCAATTTTATAAAACAAAAGAAGCAGAAAATATTTTATATCTTTTATCTCTTTCAAACAACTTAAACACATTATTTTACCTATGAGCATCTTTGAAATACACCTTATTCTGTTTTACACGGTAGATTGGTTCCAGAAAAATCCGTGTAAAAAAAGACATTGATCATATACATAATTCTTGCAAAAAAAACAACCGACTACAAAACAAATATATGTGCATCAATTCTAAACTATAAATTTAAAAGGAAGTAATCTGTAAGAAATAGTACTCAAATCAAATACTTCTATACTTTTTGCTCTAACAAGTAATATACGTTCTGTACATTTTTTGATTTTATATGTTAACAATTTTTGTTCTTTATGACAAGAGCTACAACTTTGCCTCAGAGAGTATATCAAAATTTTAAACGGTTTGCAAAATATGAGCTTGAGGAAATGATAATTTTTTTTGCAAAAATTACATCGAGGCCCCACATCTTTGAGGGCCCATAAAAAAACCTGGAGGACTTTGGGCAAAACTGGGAGACAGGGGTCTTTTTTTTTTTTTGGTCTTTTATCACGTAGTGGTGTCCGTATATGGTTATTTTTTTCCGTGTTGCACTGTGTTAATCATTTTATTAACTTAGAGCTTTTTACTCTTTCGTATCATGATTTGCAACGTGGCTGCTAACAATATTTATGGGTATTATAATCTCCTCGGGAAAAATAATACAAATTAGTTCTTTCAAGGCTTTATTTTTTTTTAGCAATTCATTTATCCTCCACAAAAAAAGAAAAACATTAAAGCGTATAAAAGAGCAATGTCTGTATTTCTCTACGACTACATTGCAGTATTCACTTTTTATGTTTTGTGTTTTATGTTGTATGTTATTTAGCAGCATGTAAGACAATAATTTGTTTTGTTTTTTATTGTTGCTCATATATTATACGCGCTTGCATCTGTATGTGTCTTCAGGTAAATCGTTTAATCGTCGTTACTTTACTCTTAGTACAACTTAGGGATAATTAAAAATAAAAAAAGTATTTAATTTGCAGTTTTTTCCAGTTGTGCTGCAAAATAAGAGTTACAAACAATGTGTGCATTTACGACTGCTTGTGAATGTGGTAGCAGTACAGCAGCTTTAAAAAAGCATTTTGTGCATCAAACTTTTAAGAAAGCATTTCAAGTATTTTTTATCCTCATATTCCCTACTTACATCGTTGATGACATGATAAAGTGTTGGGTAAAAACAAAAAAAAAAAAAAAAAAAAACGAAAAAGAAAAAGAAAAATAAAAAGAAGCAACTTCAATAACCTGGAGAATTTTCTTAGTTCTTTTGAGAGATTGCGGCAAATCTTATTGCATTTTATCTTTGTAAATGATTACAAAAGTTAACCGTGTATTAAAATGCCTAAAAAAAGTTGTAAAGTAATATATGTTTGACGGAGTTTTTTAGCATGTAAATTAAAACACACACACCAACACATATTTGCAAAGATAATATCTGTGTTATTTGTATATGTATGCCTGATGGTACGTACACAAGAGCATTTGAGTGTGTGAGGAGGGAAATAAAATTCTTTTTTAAAATTCTCTTTATATAAAATCATTATTATTATTATTGTTGTTATTGAATGCTACTTACCGATTCGATAGCCTTTTCAATACGAAATATTTCTTCCTGCAGTAAATGTAAAGTTCCGGTTTTACCTCGATGTCTTGCAAATGCAGCTGCACAAGCGCTGTGAATACTGTTAACCCAATTTTCCAATTCCACCTGAAATTAAAACAAGTTCACATTGAGGATAATCTAATTTTGAACAATTTAAATCAAACAGCCTCCTGCTCCTTCATTTTCTTCAACCAACATCCGATTTCATCTTTCAATCACCAAAGGCAATTTTTACATTCATTCAGATATTCATTGAAATATTCACAAAAACACACACACATACAGCTATACATAGTTGCACTGTCACGGGAAGTAATTGTTCATTTCAAGGACTGACTGGCTGAAAGGATGAATGAATGGATGGATGGTTGTTTGGTTGGTTGGATGGATGGTTGGTTGATTGTTAGGTTGGTTGGAAGGATACAAGTTGCTGTTATAACTATGGTTGTAGGTAGGTATGTATGTATGTTTGTATAAAACTTAAGTCAATATTTATATACATTTTACATAAATGAACACACACACACACACACATACACATACCAAAGCAAACCATAATTGTACTTGGCAACATGTGCCTGTCTGTATGGGTTTAGTTTTCTTTTTTGGTTTGAATGATTGTAAGCATTTTTAAACACACATACATACATATTTATAAAAGAATTTGAAATGTTAATACTTATTTGTTACACACATACACACATACATATATATACACAGGCTTATACTAGTATGCATACATATGTCAAATGCCAGCATATATTAGGATGTATGCACACCAACTTAAGGCGTTTAGATTATATGATAAGGACATGTTGAATTGAATGAACATTAAATATAAAGAAACATGAATGTTCATAATTGTGCATGTGCATTTGTTTACACATAAACACACTCACACTCAGACGTGACTGCAATTTTACATACCTATACATGTATGTATGTAGATATCTAAGAAGCAGTGCAAGTTTAATGTTAAATGATTACTTGCATTTGCCGATTAGCATGGTTTCTAAAATGCTCGGTTGAATTAGAGTTGAATTCTAAGTTATTGTTCAATGCTTTGAACAATATTACGCAACAAACGGTAAGACATTTAACATAAAATTTGGAGCTACACAGTTTTTATATTATTATATATTCCTAACTCTTCGTATATTAAACAAAAATGATGGAAAAATTCCTTTTACCCTAAAATTATCGTTTAAATCACGTCCACACGTTCAATTTTTGTTTCTGCAATTTTGTAAAATTTTTTTTTAAAGTTGCATTTGTGACCACACATTGTAATTTTTGTTTCTGGCTACTGCATATTTTTATACAGTCGACATCAAGTTGAAGAGGCCAACAACAACAGAAGACAGTCACAGCAGAGTTGCAGGTACATGAGACACTGTACCAGCTAACATTCGTCTTTAATCTTTTCCCTACAAACTCAAGTATTATAAAATGAATCTTTCAATGAATGTTTCAAGAACAAAAAAGCTCTTTGAAATTTAAACAATCTTTGCGCAGTTTCATAAGGCTAATTAAAAAAAAATATTGTTATAAATCCGAAAATAATAAAACTTTTTCAGGACATCCACTTGAGTTACTTCCAAAACCATTGATTAAATCCGCATTATAGTTTTGAGTCACTTGTAGATTGAAGTACGCAAATCACTTATTAAGTGATTTGCGTACACTTATTAAGTGATTTGCGTACTATCTTTTTTTGAATTTCAGTTTAGGTGAAATATCGAAGCAGACCACTTCCTTAATGAGTTCCTTTTCGACCCCCTTCCGCCCACTATGCTGATATAGGCAACCTCTATGATTATATAGTCACATGCTACAAACAGCATTTAATCTTGACTTAATTGATTTCAGACTGTCGACTGGTAACTGTCGACCTTCTTTCTCATCACGACGTCTCTAGTAATTGCTAGCATTTGTTCAAGGCACGACATCTACAAGGGGTCCTAAGTCTTACGCTAGCCAGTGCCGGACATTCGCGCACAAGTATCATCTTCTTCGTTACAGCCTTTGGCTTGAAAAATCTATCAGCAAGATTGGCGCTGCCTTTGCATATCATTGAGAAAACTTTGCTGCGATCGTCACGAGTTTCTTTGTCAATTCATATTTAAAAGTTAATGAATCGTGGATTTACAAGTACACAGCAGAAATAATCTCCATGCTGAGGGGGGAATTTCAACACTTTAGGCGAAACTTTCCACCCAAACTCGTACTCTATCTTCTTCTTATATCAATAAAATCAAATGTTGTTCGTTAGTAAATCGCATCATTTAAGAGCGGCTGCACTGATTTGGCAATTTTGTTTTTAATTTTCATCATAATCCAACTTAGGCTTTTACGGAAAGAAAACTTGGCCACGCCCACTTTTTTAATTCATCTAACATCGAAGAATAGCTTGACCGATTTGCCTATTATAATTTTAAAAATTATCCAAATTAAGGTTTTTTGGAGGAAAGCAAAATTGACCACGCCCACTTTTTGTAATCTATCTAACATCGAAGAACAGCTTGACCGATTTGTCTATTATAATTTAAAAAATTATTCCAATTAAGTTTTCACGGAAAAAAAAATTAACCACGCCCATTTTTACGCCCACTTAAAAACCATTATCATGTACATAGCGTACTATAATAGGTATAATCCTAAAATTATGTAACCCCGTTATTCTAGAAAAAGAATGGATTTATTGGTATAGTGGGCATGGCTCCTACCATACAAAGTGAATGATCGGGTACCTAGCAATTATAGAACTAGCGCAGGCAGAGTCTTTAAATTTTGTACGAGAAACTTATTAATGTGCATTGAAGCACAAAAAAATTACTAAGTAGAAAGTCTAGACGTTGGAACTCCCATACTATATGTACGGCTTACCTCCTTCGAATGAAAAATTAGCTGGGTTGGAATATTGGGCGAGGTACCCTTCATGCGAAGTCAAATTTTGTTTTATAAAAATAACGTTAAATTTCCAATTAAAGCTTTGAGATTGAGATGGGCCATGTATACCCCATGCAAAGTAATTATCCTATATCTAGATAACTGAAATAATGACACTCTCTAAATGTGACCTTGGCTTCTGAGCTTGAAAAAACAAATCAACTACAATTACATGTAATGGAAACTTGTTGAGAATATAATTGAATTTTGTGCAAATTTCAAGTAATGCTTATTGCCCAATTATAATTACTTGTAATTGAAAATTTCCAAATACAATTACATGTAATGTAATTGAAGTCAAATTTAAGTCGTGCATGAATGTTGTGGCACCCTTTGTTAGAGTTAAGTAAACCCTTATGTTCAAACCCGGGCTTGGGGAATGCCAATTACAGTATTTAATTAATTACACTTGCAATTACGTAATTATAAATTATATATTTTGTTCAATTGCAAGTAATCATTATTGCCTAATTATAATTACTTGTCATTTATAATTGAAAATTTCCAAATACAATAATTATTTTAATTACACATTAGATGTAGTTTTTCGCAACTAAAATTAGTTGTAATTTGTAATTAAAAAAATATGATTGCATGAAAAAAATCAATTACAATTACATGTAATGTAAACTTGTTGAGAATATAATTGAATTTTTGTAATTTCAAGTAATCATTATTTCCTACTTACAATTACTTTTAATTTGTAATTGAAAATTTCTAATTACAATTACATGTAATGTCTAATGGCAAATGTTCAATTACAATTTACAACTAGTTGTAATTGACTTTAGTCCCGGATTTTATTACACAATTACGTGTAATGTGTAATTGAGAATATGCAATTACACATTAGCTGCAATTTTAATTGTAATTGAAATGTTATTGAATCCCCCCCATACCCGGCCACACATTGTTGTCAAAATGACCTTAAATGTAACCCAATTTTTGTTCAGACTGTTTAAATAAAGAAATTACTCTCGTGACAAATAAACAAACGTCATGTCTTTACAATTAATATTTTCTCTCAACACTTTGAGCTGCTAATGTTTTTGACTTTAGGCATCGATTATGAATGGCCACTGAAGTGCAATGAGCGTTTTGTTTTGTTTTTTTTAAGAAAACAAATATTGGTTGACTCTACAGGAGGAGAAGGCTGCATTCATTGAAGAAAATGAATGCAATAGAAAAAGAACTTGTAATGACCGCGAGCAATGAACTTGTATAAGGTATGCAAGGAGTGCCTTTTATTTCTGTGAATGAAACTGTTTGTATGTGTATGTAGTGTTAGTGTATTCAATATACACATACATGTTCACATAATAAGCTTTTATGCAGTTAGAAAAAAAAAATGATTTGCTTATTTGTTTGTTTTATGTTTCGAAGGACATGCAACATAAATTCATGAGCTGCTCATATGAAATGTCTTGGGCAGAGAGAGAGAGAGTGAGAGAGGAAAAGAAACCGGTCCATTGAGGTATAATTTACATGGCCATTGCTTTGTGTTTGATATACAAAACCTACAATAAATAAAAACAAGGACATTTTTATGAAAATATTTCGGCTTTAGAATTGGTCACTTTATTAGCATCAGTGTGTGATTGTGAGTGAGTGTATGTGTGTCTTTTTTGTTATGTTAAAAAGTCCTTTTTTCTCACACTTTCTTGCAGCAGCCATTCAAGCCATTCATGCATTGAAATTTGAACATGAAATAAAATATTCAACAAGCTTTAACTGAATTTAACTGCAGGCCAAAAGGACTTAATTTCAAGGATTATAAAATAAATTAAAATGAAAAACAATAACAGCAACATTTCGCTTTGTGGTTTAATAACAATGAAAACCAAAAAAAAAATTATTTTGTAAAAATAATAAAGAGGCCTTCCTTTAAACATGTGGGTGGCTTGTGTTCCAAAATTTATTTAAAATTTTAGAAACCAGCATCACAAACACAGTGAAATGGCTTCTATAGTTGCTTTGTTGTTTGAAAAAGTTTAATGGGAAAATAAATAGTTTTGAATGCAAGTTTTGAACAGACATGGAAGATTCAATTACATTTCTATTGCAATTAAAATTACAGGTAATGTGTAATTGCATATCACCATCCATTACACATAAAAAGTAATTGCATTTTAAATCACAGACTAAAGACAATTACAACTACTTTTAATTTGTAATTAAATATTTTCCATTTCATATTACATGTAATTGTAATTGGAAATTTTCAATTGCAAATTAAAAGTAAGTGTAATTAGGCAATAATCATAACTTGAAATTGAACAAAATTCAATTATTTTCTCAACAATTTTCCATTGCTTCTAATTATAATTGAATTATTTCAATTACAATTACATGTTATTGTAGTATTTGGAATTTTTTAATAACAAATTGCAAGTAATTGTAGAAAATTACATGTAATAAGTAATTGAAAAAATCTCAATTACAAATAGTTGAATGTAATTGTAAGTAAAAATTATAATTGCAATGACATTGCTTATTGTCTAATTACAATTACTTGTAATTGAAAATTTCCAATATCAATAATAAGTAATTGTAATTTTAATCAGAGACGAAAGTCATTTCCAGCTACTTGTAATTTGAACATTTTTAATTTATTTTAACAATTTTCCTTTACATGTAATTATAATTGTTTTTTTTTTCAATTACAATTAAATGTAATTGTAATTGGAATTTTTTAATTACAAATAACGAGTAATAGTAAAAAAACTACATGTAACGTGTAATTAAAAAAATCTCAGTTAAAATTACAAATAGATGAATGTAATTGTAATTTAAAAGTTCCACTTACTATAACTTATAATTGCATAATTGCAAGTGTAATTGGCATCCTCCAAGTCTGGGTTTAAACACAAGAGTTCATTTAAATTTAACAAAGGGTGCCACAAAATTCAGGCAAGACTTGAATTTGACTTCAATTGTGTAGTAAAGTGTTGGTAACCTTAAACAAATAATTTACCAGCTGACAATAAATAATTTTTCAAAAATTAGGTGGTGGAGCGTGTGTAATGACGAAACAGAACTGAAGCACCATAATTTTTTTCCTATCCAATTTGACAATTAATGTAGTCATATAATTATTTATTATAATATTTTATTTTTACGGCTTTTTTCTTATACTCTTATTTTTAGTCACTCATCCTCTTAATTTTGTAATGTTACCATACTTTTATAAAATTTTATTCATTTCGTAATAAAAAATACAAACGTAAAGCACAAAAGAAAATAATACAAGTAGGAGTGCTATAATCGGCCATGCCAAATCTTATATACCCTTCACCATAGAAATGCTAAATATTATGTAACCCACTTATGTTTCTTTGAAAATGTGTTGTATATTTTTTTTAATAATTTTTTTAAAAAAAATTTTTTAATTTTTTTTTTTTTGTAATTCTATAAGATTAATTTTTAATATTTTTTGGAAAATTGTATGTAAAAATTTTATGTTGGAAATTTTTGTAAATTTCTTTTTTAATTTATTCGAATTTTTTTTTTAAATATTTTTTTGAAATTTTTAGAACTTTTTTTTTAAGTTTTTTGTAAAAATTTTTGACATCCCTAGTTTACCTTTTGCCTTTTTTGAAAATTATTTTTGAAATATTTAGTAATTTTTTTTTAAATTTTTGTAAAAATTTTATTGAAAATTATTTTTTGACTTTTGATTGCTCCTGATGACCAGTGAGCACCCTATGGGTCTTTTAGCTACCTCTATGGGTATTGCTTTCTATAAAGGCCTTTAATACAAATCAAAGCAGGAAAAACTTACCAGCCTAAAAACAAACAAAAAATCGCCGCTCGCAGGGGGTTATTGATTGTCACGGTCTAATATTTATTTGACCAAACAAAAAGGCAAAAGAAAATCATTACAACCGAAAAATAAAAACCACGTGAAAAAATATAGGTGGACCAATCATTTCATGATGATGGTTTAAGGCTTGGATTTATTTTTTTATTTGTAGTGTAGAATCTACAAGAATGTAAATATAGAACTTTAACAGGTTATATGACGCAAAATAAGCGACATCAAATGCCAGGTTGCAAATTATGAAAAATTAGGAAATACTTAATTAGGAAATACGGAAATCCACATGAATCATGGTCGGCGTTTAGAGAATATGATTATATTCTCCGTTTCTAGTTTTTTTAAGAGAAGACTTGTTACTCTTGTTACTCCTTTGCAAATGCATTGGAGTAAATAAGAGAAATTGCTGGCAACACTGCAATTGCAAGCAACACTGCAATTGCACGTTATGTTTATTTTTAGAACAGCATTGCAGTGCCTCTGGTTTTATTTAGGCGTATTAATTTGAAGCTAGCATAGCCAATTTTTTTTTTATTATTTTACTTCAGTACAAATTTAAAGTCAAACCTTAATTATTGTAACAAATAAATAATAAACTTTATCAATCCTACTTTTAATTAAATCAAGCTTAAGTTCTGCAGGCATTCTGCAAGGATGCTAATTATATTTCTTCTCTGCTAAAAATAATTCTGATTTCAAGAATTACTTTCATTTCCGGCTAAAAACCACAACCAAACATACCTAACGAGACCTACAGCTAAGATTAATTGATTAGCTCAGGGCTCGAAGGACCAAAACTGTGCATCAGCCATTTGGTACAAAATGTTAGTATACAATTACTATTTGGAGTGTAAAAAGTAATTTTTATTATTATTTAAATCTTGTGGAATTGGAATCGCACAACTGACCTATATTTCGTCATTGTTATGAGTTCAAAACATAAAAATGTTAAATGTTTTGATGCTTATTATTTTTTCTGTTTTTAATTTTTAATAAGCAAGAGGTGTAATTTATCCATATTTTGCCTGTAGAGCAAATCCAACGTGCACGTAAGTCTACCACAGTATAAAATTCTGATATTGTTGTAGTGTTAGTGACACATATGAATTTCTGATGCACTTGAAATTGTGCTCGTGCATCTACACCAGAAAGTGGGGTTGTAGAATGACTAGTAATGTTAAGTTTAGTGTCCTCATTTTCTTCATTTTTATAGATGATAATTTGTTTGACTTGTTGAAGATGATGAGGACGAGGACGAGGTTGTGGATGTGGATGAGGATGAGGATAACGATGATGATGATGATGAATTTGTGTGGTATTGGTAAATATTTCAAGTGATATTTTATCGTAGTTTTGTTATTGCTGCAAGTATTATGACTGCTTCGTCAGAATCAACAACTACACTAAACTACATCAGCAACATTATATCCTTAAGCTGTTCATAATGCCTCAGGTATGAATGTCATTTTTATTTTGGCGAATACATTATTACGTTTTTCACCTGTTGTGGATTCAATGAGATTCCAATGAGAAAAAGCAATAAAAATGAACTGAACTGAACGAAATATATGCGAGTACATCGATGTCATCAATAAAACAGAGTTGTATTAGTAAATGTATGCATGTGTAACATTTGCACACACACACATATACAGCAAAGCTGCTATAATTTCGTAAGTATGCATTTATTGAAATATAAGGAACATGTTAGTGCCATAGAAACGTGTAAATGCGTTAATATTGCTTGTTTTTATATATTTTTTATTTTTTACTATGAGAGTGTGTGTGTGTATTTATAACTGGAAGCATTAAAGTTTTACTAACTTTTCCTACTATGCATATGTATGTATGTACATTTTATGCTTATCTTATACATTGACAATAGTATTAACATTCATGTGATATTTTGTTTTAAAGTTAACTTACCTGACATGGTGCCTGAAATAGATACGCATCGCCAAATGCAGTACTTAAGCAAAATATATAATCACGTTTGGGATGTTCTGGTATTGGCTGCATGATGGCTCCATCAACAATAATTAAATGTTTTGGTGCCGCTTCCACACTACGTCCCTCTCGCGAATCACAAGGATAGAAGAGTAAAGTGGTGCCCTTCAAACAGACCCAATAACCCTTCCAGCCCCGCTTGCGGGCCAATTCAATTTGATGTTTTTTACGTAATAACCATTTCTTCACCGACAGGAAACTGCAAATATCAAAAAACATCACAATTTAATTTAATTTAACGACATTTGAATGATTTTGTTATTGAGTTTTCAGTTAAATTGTTTATAGAAAAGATTTAATCTTAAAAATTAAGTGTAAGGGGTGGCAAATTTATCAATTAAACTTTGCACAGTGGGTGTTAATAATTATTACAGTTGAAGCCATGCTAATACTTTATTAAAAATAGCTTTGTAAAATAAAACGTTTAGCAGAAGCAGTTATTTCTTCATAGAATGCTTAAACTAAAGTTTGAAATTATGGATATACATGTTCACAAAGCCAATCTTGATCTGGAACATTCCCGGATTTATTGAGACTAATTGGATTGGATAAAAAAAATTCAACGTGTTTCTTCAGACTAACATAAATATATATTTAAAAGCTTATAATTTTTCAAGAGTCCTGTACCCAAAGGATGCAAACCTAAACCTATTGTGTTCGCTATCCGTGTCCCGATACTGAGGTGATTTTCACACTATGATATTCTTTCTGAACTGTCATAACCCATGACCCATGTCCACTATAGTAACAATTTGGGGGCTCCGGTAGGCTAGTAGGTAGTGTGCAAAGACCCTCGTTTTCACTACAACGAGTGAAAGTTTTCGTTACTATGCTCTATAATTTAGGTTAGAATATAATTTGAAATGGTATTGTAACATTTAATAACTACAAATTAAAGGGTGTTTCGCTATTGAGTTGATTTTCCAGTATACGACCTTTCTTTTGAATCGCCTTTACTTCACTTCAAATTAACATAGCGTAAGTATAACTTTCACACTGCGTAGAGAATCATGCCCTCTTATTTACATAAATAACCAAATGATACCGCAGCTTTCAGACGTCAAATATCTGGGTATACAGCTTGACCGTCGCCTTACTTGGAAAAGCCACATAGATTTCAAGTTAACACAAATGAAGTTAAAAGCAGTCTAACTAAACTGGCTTATTGGCCGAAACTCCACTCTGAGCTTAGATTGTAAACTTCTTCTGTACAAGTCGATTCTCAAATCAATTTGGTGTTATGTCATTCAATTATGGGTCACTGCCTCAGCTAGTAATGTAGAAAGAATTCAAAGGCGTCAAAATAAGATAAGATACTATGTATGATCACATCTGCTCCCTGGTATATAAAAAATTCGAACATCCACAAAGACCTAAACATGCCATCAGTCAAAGCAGAAATAGCGAAACATGCAGTAACGTATCTAAAGAAGCTTTAAACTCATTCAAAACCCTTTGGAGAGTAACATACTAAGTGAACCTGGTAACAGTCGACTAAAAAGAAGAGACACTGCTTTTCTTGGCCATACATCAGGGGGATGACCCGCAAATGATTGTCATAAACATTATTTTTGTCTAGCACTGGCTGGACTTAAAAAGTATATTTTTTATTTTAGACTTAAGATATGATTACTTATAATTATAATTATAAATAAAATAACAATAAGTAATATTGTTAGCTTAAAAATTATAAATATACGATATATAATACACGTACAAAAAAAGAAGAAAAAAATAGGAAGTCCACCTCCATGTTATTTTAGTTTCTAACGGTATCATTGAAACCTATAGTAGCCCGATATATAAACATTTTGTCAACACCTAAATGTTGTAATTCATTACGGCAGTAGCTGATCACGGTTTTTCATTCAAATATAAAAGAGAAAATCTGTTGTGCTTAAATTCGATAACTTTCTCTAACTTTGAGGTAAGACGTATTTCTGTAAGCAACTTAAAAGACTTACGCTCTGTTATTAGTCGCTTGGTTGCTACAATAGAGAGAAGTTGGTAAAGTTGATCGAGTGAAGACCCCTGTTTAGTTATTATAATGTTTTTTTGTTCAAACTTTTTATTAATACCATAATTATTTATTTCATGCAACGTTAGTTCACAAAGTAATTAAAAGTAATTTGAAATAAAAATTCTTAACTCTTCAAATGCAAAATATTAAATGCAGCAGATGCTGTTCATTCATTTAAGTTTCTTCATTGTGAGCAACAAATTGGCTTAGATTTTTGAATTTATTAGGTTTTTTTTGTTCGCACTGCTGTCTGTGAGGGTGCAAGTAAAATTGCCCGGAAGCTAAATTTTATTCATTGCTAAAAGTTACATATTTACATGGTATTATTTTACTTTTTATTTTACTTTTTCTTTGTCTTTTATTTTTTGTTGAATTTCAAATTTCTTTATCTGTTTTTTTTTGTTTTTTTTTGGGTTGCTTTCTTTGGGGGGGGATTTTATGGTGTTGACGTGGTGTAACAATACATACCCAGCTTTACGTACAGCTCCAGTGCAATTGAATGATGATGCAGCTGTACCAGTTGCTTTTGCTTTATATGGTGACGCCATGACACTTTCGCCATCATCTTCATCCGATACGGCCGTAGTTAAGCTCATGCGGTCATCGTCGGAAATCTAAACAAATTAAACACAAGAAAAAAAGTAGAGATAGAAAAAAGTTAAAAAAGATATCGAAGCAAAGACAAAAAAATATATAAATAAGAAAATCATTATCATTAGTCAATGTCTTTTTATGCACTACAATGCATTAAGTTGGACACATTTTTCCTTTTTTTTTTCGTTGGCTTTTAGAAAATGTAAATTGTGTTGAATTTGTTGCAAGACAGACGACATTCAGGCAGGCAGGCAGACAAACAAGGAGTCAAGAAAATAAATGGCCACAGACTTGGTTTGTTATTAAATCAACACAATCTCTGATTTCCTTAGTTTTGTTTGAGTTTTCAATTGTTTATTTTTGTTTTTTTATTTTAGGTTTGCATTTATTTTTGCAAATTTAATTTGCAGTATTTTGTTTTTGTTGTTGCTGTTGTTAATATCGCTTTAAAGTTTAGTTGGACTGTAGTGCATCTGTTAGAGTTCTAACCAACCAAAAATTGTAGACCGACATACATACATACATAGTTCAACATAATCTCATTATAAACAAGAAACACTGGGAATTTCAGTGTGTTAAAAAAAGAAATACAAAATACAAAATATGTAAAAACAATGATGGTATTAGTGCACTAAACACGAGTACTGGTGTATGTGTGTGGCATCCTGTACCCTTTTTTTGTTGGTTCTTTTATATGCTGTTTAGTTTGTGTGTGTTCGCTTGCATGCTTTTGCATTAGTATGTGTGCTTATGTGCTTGTAATTTGTATAGTGTGCTATAAACTTTAGTTTATGCATACATACATATAAACTATTTATACATAAACACAAATACATTCTTACATACATACATAAATACGTACATGCCCATGTACTGTTGCATATTTTTGTTAAGGTACTTACGACAGCCACAACCACTCGAGCAGTTTTGCAGTTTTTTTTTTTTTTTAAGTATATAAAAAGCATTTTCATGTCCGACCCCACAACTGCAGTTGCAGTTGAGTAGTGAGTAATGAGTACGGCCACTGATTCCATACCCATTCCCCACACAACAACGTAGTTGTACAAAATATGGCTGGTACCAATTGAATAGTTAGCAGTAAAATAAATACCAAATACACATTATCATACCTTAAAAAGGAAATACTTAAGACGTGAAAAAGTACGACTACGGCGAAGAATTCAATTCAACATTCTGTGCTAGACCAACACTATGGGCTTGTTATCGAAGCGTAGGATTTAAAAGGATTTTAGAGAAATATAAAAGCAAAATAATAAAACTTATTTATTGATGGTCCATTGAAGTGTTAATATTTTTTATAATACTTTGCTTTCCTTTTTCTCAAAGAGTTACAAGTGAGTAGCAGTACAGCAGCAGCAGCAGCAGCAGCAGTAACCCAATATAGAAATTTATTTATAAAAAAAAACACTTGAACTATTTTGCAAATTATATGAATGATCTAATTTTTTTTGCTCTGTTCCAATTTTTATTTCTTACTACTAAATGGCACACTCTAGTTTGGTTTGCAAGTATTAAAAAAAAAATATATGATAGAAAAGAACTCATTCTTAAGGTGATAACTGAACAAAATTATAGGATACGAAAAGTGCTCACTATGTCGCTAGCATTCTGACAATATTTTCTTGGAAACTGCTTTAAAAGAAATCCACACCACAGACTCTTAAGCCCACTATTATAACTTACCAATAGCTTAAGTTAGGACTTTATAGTAGAGATAAGAGTTTTTCATTATAAGTAAGCTAAAAACAACCTTTTACTATAACGTACTGTAAAAGCAGAGTTTTTCATTATAAGTAAGCTAAAAACAACCTTTTACTATAACGTACTGTAAAAGCAAGTTATAGTGATGATCATCAAAATCCTAACTTTAGCTATTGGCAAGTTATAAAATTAGGCCTTACACTTATAAACATTATTACTTGCTAACCGAAGGTTGGCTGAAGCAACAACAAATATAAGGTGGTAAATATTAAAGTAAAAATATTCAAGAAGAGGGAAGAGGGAAGCTTAAGATAGTGGTAGACTTCGTTCTCACCAACTTCATCTAAGTTTGGTTGGTGAAATAGAATATGCTTACAACTAAGCAGTACCTTAAGTAGATAGATACTAAGAGTGCTGATGACGGACGTAGCTGTCTAGAAAATATAAATTCCGATCTGCTGGTGTCTAAAAATTAAATTTTCCCAATTCTTTTTTAATGTTATCACCTAATTTGTAATTTAATTTATTATTTCTTAGAGAGAATAAAAACGAACTTAAGCTTGACTATAAATTTCATTGTATGTAATATATAAATAATAAATAGTTCGACTAATAATAATTTCAAATTTTCAAAATTAATAATTACTTTAAATAAATGTACCCATCTCTGGGCAATTATTAGAGCATCCAGTTAATCGGGTTTTGATTTTATGCGATCAAATAATTAATCGATTTTGCAATTTAAATTTTCATCGCTTAAGTTTTTTCCGAATAACTCGAACTAAGCGCACATATTAAAAAAAAAAAAATTGTATGCAATGATTAAAATTAATTAAAAATATTTTTTATTAATGACAAGTTGTAGATGATTTTTAAAAACGCTTTATTGCTTTGTTTATTTTAGTTAGAAAATTAAAATTATTTTATTTACATTCCATAGCTTTTCGGTAATACAAAATATAAATTAGGTGCCCCAGCAGGCTAGTATGGGAGTTGTGGGTTCATTTCCCAAAAAGTATTTCACTACAACGAGTGAAGGTCTTCGTTAGTATGCTCGATAATTAAGTTAGAATTTCATTTTTAATTGTATGCAAAGAAAAACCATGGTTATGGTATGGTCACAGGAACCACATTATATTCTCTGTAACAATATATGGTTGCAATCAACAAATTTTAGTTGTTTGTAACATTACTTTGATCACGATAAACAAGTTTTGGTTAAAATTTCATGGTTACTACAAACACAAAATTCAACATGGTTGGCTTTAAATATTTAATTTTTGCTCCACAACCAAAGTAGGATATGTGAAAACACTAGTGCATGCTCGTACTGCAGAAAATATTGCTGCTGTTAGCGATAGTGAGGCTGAAAGGCCGTCCACCGTAACTCGTAACTCGTGCTCAACAATTGCACCTCTCACGCTCATTGTTGATGAACATTATGCATACAGACTTGCATTTACACACTTACAAGGTGCGTCTTGATCACTCCAAACATTGTCAATGGTCAGAATGGTGGCAAGAAAAGGCAACGTTGGATGATAAATTTTCGAAGAAAATCATTTTTAGTGATGCGGCACATTTTCACCTCAGTGGATTTGTCAATAAGCAGCATTTGGGCGAATGATAGTCCAAGAGTGATTGTCGAAAAACCAATGCACCCACAAAGAGTGACAGTTTGGTGAGATTTATGGGCTGGCGGCATTATCGGACCGTATTTTTTCCAAAATGATGCCGGTCAGGCAGTTACTGTGCTATCGTAAGGTGATAACGGACCTACTTTGGCCTGAATTGGAAGATGTGGATGTGGACGATATGTGGTTTCAACAGAACGGTGCCACTCGCTATACAGATAACGATACAATGGCCATTTTGCGCTACAAATTCAATGGCCGTGTTATCTTACGTGGTGGCGATGTCAGTTGGCCGCCAAAATCATGTGATTTGACACCGTTGGACTTCTTTCTTTGCGGGTTTTTTGAAAGAAAAGGTGTACGTCGATAAGCCAGCAACAATTCAAGAGCTAAAAGATGAAATAATTCGGCACATTAACGGCATAGAACCTCTATTATGCCTCAGCGTCATCGAAGATTTGGAATATCGGATGGAAGTGTGCCGCCGAGGTCACGGCAGCCATTTCTCCCATATTTTGTTCCATACATACGTGAACCATACCAATATTATCAAAAGAAATAACAATAATTTCCTAAATAACTTCTGTTTTATTCAAAATCAACATCGGCTTCTAAAATTTAACCATCCTTTATATAACCGAAGCTCAACAATTGTTATTAAGTAAAAAGCTTTAACCCACCAAAAAATACTGCTTGCCTGGAAGCAACTTTGTAACAACATGATTTTTGTTCGCGATGAGGGCTTAGAAACAATTGCTTTTGCTGACAGGATATAAAAATTTTTGCTAATAAAAATCTTTGCCTTACTGCGTTGCATTTTCTGAAGCTTTAATACTTAAATAAGCAATGTATTGCTTCCACCAGCTTTAATTGCTTCTAAATATCAATTTTTTTTTGCTGGGAGGTAGCGCCTTTATGTTCACCGAACGAGTTCTAGGCTACGGATAAAGCAAATAATCTTAATCGGTGAGATATCATTCCCCTATAGACAGTAGAGTGTCTCTTAGGACTTTTGTTCTTCGAGACATCGTCTCACTGTGCAGCTCACAGTGCCTGCAAATTTTGATCCAATTGATTTTAATCTTATCTGCTTTCATACGATTAATTGATGGTAACGAATACTCTTATTGAGTAATAGTAGCTTTTGGGATCGGTTTGTTTGTCTGAGCCCTGTAAGAGATTACCTAACTCTGCTTCGACTTAGGCTTCAGTTTTTTTTAGCATATCCGGTGGACATCCAAACGAAGGATTCCGATTCTATAAATTTACATTGGACCTCTAGATTCCATGCCCCGTCTGCTCGCTCATTACCAACGAATACGAACTTGGAATAATTTTAACATTGATGTTTTTGTTCAGATCTGAATTCTTGTAGCGTAGCCTAGTTTTTTTGGTTTGTCAGAAAGGATAAAATTTTTATGATTACACTTAATCGCTGAAACCGAGTGAAAGTGTCAGCGCGAATATTATAGTCTTACAGAAAAAATATGTTGTACCAATTAAAGGTTTTAATTAGATTTAAATTAATTTTTTAATTGATTCAAGAATATAATTGAATAAAACAGAAAAAAAATTCGTAATTAAGCAAATAATTGAATCAATTAATTTTTTAATTATATTTTAATCTGAAACCAATTGAAACTTTTAATTGGTGAAAATATTTTTTTCTGTGCTGGTGCAAAACCATTTCAATTTTCTCACAAATATTTCTTTCTTTCTTAAGGTGCTGTTTTTGTATTGCGAGGTACCAAATCGTCTAGAAAATTTATATAAAAGTTACTCAATTTTTTGAGTGACTCCTATACATATTTCCTAGAGGAAGCGCTCGCCTGTAATACATAAACAGCACATACATTTCAGCTCTGTAGCTATAAGGGAAGAGCCCTACAATATATTATATCCACTGACTCACTCAGAAATTCCCAAATAATTTGGAGTGTTAATATAAGTGATGCGAGTTTAAGGGATATAATACTTTTTCAATCGAAAAATTTTTTTTTGGTTAAAATTTATTTTGTTTTTATCGTGTGTATATCCACAGAAAAAATTATTTTCACCAATCAAAAGGTTTGGTTGCAGATAAAAATTTAATCAAATAATTAATTGATTGAATAATTCATTAATTGATTTAATTAATTGTTAAAATAGTTTAATTTTAATTAATTAATTTTTTAATTGAACTTTAATTTAAAACTATTTAAAACCTTTAATTGGGGAACATTTTTTTTCTGTATGGTTGGTTAAAGCGTTAAAGATGTATGCAAAAGAAACAAAGTCTACCTGAAGTGTACTTTAATTTGTTTTAAAGTAGACTTGAAGTAGACTTTGTTTCTGTTGCATAAGGGCAATAATAATTAAGGTGGCGCTGTTTAAAAAAAATTTTATTAATTTTATTAAAATTTTTTTAAAATAATTAATAAATTCAATTAATTGTTTAATTGTTTAATTAGTATTAGTAATTAAAACCAAGTATATATTTGAATCAATTAAAAATGAATTAAACTTTAATTTAAAACTAATTAAAAAACTTAATTAAAAAATAATTAATAAATAATTATTTGATTCAATTAATTGTTTAGTTAGTATTAGTAGTTTTAAGCAAATATATATTTGAATCAATTAAAAAATTAATTGATCTTTAATTTAAAACTAATTAAAACCCTTATTGGTGAAAAAAAAATTTTTTTTCTGTGTGGTTGGTTAAAGCGTTAAAGATATATTAATTAAGCATCCAATAGGTGGCGCTGTTTAAAAAAAATTTTCAAAAAATCCATGAAAATATTTTCCAAATAATTTTTTTCTCATCAATCTCATATTTCTATTTCTATTTCCATTCCCAATTCCGTTTTAATATTTTTAATGTGAACAATGTCTACCTGGGACTATAAAATAATAACTAATGTCTTCTTAGCGCAGAAGAAAATTTTTTTTATTGTTTTCAAAATATATAAAGAATCAGGAATGAGTTCTTTATTGATGATAGAGACCATGTAAAGGTTTAACTTTATACAATTAAAAGCTCCCTAGCTCACAGGGCCAAGAGCTGACAGGATATGAAAACATTTTTATATAAAATCGACAAGTTACATCTACAGTACATCAGTTCCTCAAATGTTTGCCAGTAACTACTTTTTCTTTTTCCATTTTAATATTTAACCGCTTCTGTTTGTAAAATATTTATTTCTTTTCTTTATTTTTTTAATCCCAGAAGAAAGAATTTTTTTTGATCAGCCATCAATCAAATGAAAGGAATAAACAAAATTGCAAAAATAATTTCGAAAATCTTTGTGCTCAAACAAATTGTATTTCTTTTATTCCATGCAATTTATTGTTCGGAATATTTGTTTTATATTTATTTCAAAAAAAAAAAAAAAAAAAAAAAAACATAAGAATTAAGTACTTTAGTTTACTTTAACAACAACTTTATTTGAAATTCACTTCCACTTTGCAATTAAAATTTACAAACCATAAAATTATTAAGTACCAAATCGTCTTCAGAAAATAAATCAAAGAAAACTAAAAGTTTATACCAGAAGTACGACCACAGAAATACAAATGAAGGTCTTGTAAGCGGATACAAATACTTAAATTACAAAATGGCCAAAGTATTTTTGTTTTTCGTAGTTAATTTGTTAAGGAAATACGAGCAAGAAGAAGAAGAAGAAGAAGTCTTGAGTCAGCAAAAAAAAAAAAAACAAAAAAAACAACATCTTCAAAAGTTGAAGAAGAGAGAAAGTTGTTACAAACAATAACAAAAACAGCAATAAAAACCCTTTTAAGTAATTAGAAAAATGGTAAGTTTTACGACAGTAATTTCAATATGTTGGCATCTTTAATTAAATGGAATTAGATTTTCCTATCTAATCGGTGCCAAGCTCTGGCAAAGAAATTTTGTCAATTTTTCTTCTCCCTTTAATCTCACCACACCACAATAATTCTTACCTTTCTCAAGAACATTTCGTTGCATTGTTTTGCTGTACTGCGCCAATGTCGGTGGCGAAAACGCGAGTTGCCCAAATGTAAAGTTCCGTGGAGTTCGGCTGCTTCGTTAACGACTCGTTTGATAACTTGATAGCGTATGACGTTATAACGATGCAGCGGTTTAAGGGCAACGGTGCCATGTTCAGGTTCTGATTCGGCACCCGAACGCATTTGATCGTCGTCGTCGTCGTCGTGCCAAGCACTCAGGACTCCTTCCACAAAATTGTACAACAGTTCGCCATTGGTTTGGGATGGCTGGGAACCGGACGGCTTTTGCTCATATTTGATTAGTTTGCGATTTTGGCACACTTCTCGCAGAAGATTCTCGCCGAAGTGAACGGTTTTATGACGACGTCGACGTTCGTCCAGAGATGCCGCCGATGCTGACTTGGTGAGCTTGCCATTGGCGCCATTGGCATGGCCGTTTTGGTGTTTTCGCTTTGCCACAACGGGGCCAGTACAAAGCAAGGCACACGATTCGCCACGTTGCAGGGTGTTGGGCTGTGAATTGCTGCGTTGGTCGGTATGCTTCGTTGATGAGAGCAACGATAATACTGGAGCGGCAGGCTCGATATCGTAAAGTAAGGCAGGTGGCTGTGCAAGGGTTGTACGCAGCCGATTGAAATCGGCGGCGCAGCGAGGCAGTGAGTTACACTTAGGAGCGTTTAAGCATTTTCGATTCCGACAACTGAGCGGAGCACAATAACGGCAATCATGGCAGATAATAAATTTGCGCTTCTGCTGATTTTGAGCGGGCGGCACTTTTGACGATGGCGGTGGAGGAGCTGAACCGTCATCTGACGGAGGTACTGTGTGCATTTGAACTTTTGTTAATTGTTGATTTCGCAAAAGATTCAAAGTTGATGACGATGGCATTTTTCGTTGGCTGGTCGACTGGCATTCGAGATAGCAGCAATTGGGATCAGTGCAGATGGGGAGAAGAGGACAGGAGGGATCTGTGCAGGGTGAAGGAGAACGTGGTGCACGCTCGGCAGATGATGATTTTCGTTTCAGTAGACCACTGTGCGACACAGTCATGTCAGATATGGTTGCTGACCGCTGAGTTTGATGCCTCCTCGAACGATCCTTTTTTGATTCTCGCGAGCTTTGTTGGTTTGAGGTTTTACTTGTTTTGGGTGGCAATTGGGGAGGCATTAACTCATCTTTGGGTATATACTGGTAACGCTCTTTGTGCGGTTTGGCATAGAGGCGTTCAACATTTGTTGCATTTGCGGGTGTTGGTGTCGAGACGGTAACTACTTCACTGGCAGAGTGTCGAAGACGTCTATCTCGTATTCGTTGTTCTTGATATCGTCGATCTGAACATATTTGTTGTGCAGAGGGTTGTGGTTGTGGTTGTGACTGTTGAGGTTGGGTCGAGGGAGTTGAGGATTTTTGCGGCAATTCTATAAAACTTTGATGAGATGAACGTCTATCGACGGGCGTTTTACCTATAGACTGCAAACGATTAAGTGGGTAGGCAACCCAGTCGGGTATGCTTTCTTCACTTCGGTCACTGTAGCCCAGCGAATGACGTTTTCGAGCTTGATGTTGGCTTACATCGTCCTCATGCGAGTGTGATCGAGGTGTATCTCCACTACCGTTTCTTCGATGATGTGGTCTTCTTGTCTTGTTCGCTGATGCTTCCTCTCGGGTAGTCAAGGCTTTCGTCGACTTGGTCAGCCATTCCACAAGGTCGGTTTTGAGCAGGGAAATTTCTCCAGGGCCTGAACTTTGACGCGACAATGGTTTTTTCAGTAACTCCGTCAACTCTTCCTTTAAAGCCTTAGCATACGAAGATGTGCTAGGTCTGGTGTCACCCTGCTGAGGAGTGTGTTGTCGTTCGACGACTGAACGTTTGCGAGGCAGATGTTCCAGCAGCCATTCTGGCAATTCATCCTTCATTACAGTTATCTCACTTGGACCGGATGAAGTTCGTGCGGGAACTCGCTGTCGTTCCAACCACTCCATAGTCTCTTCCCGCACAGCACCACTTTCGGCCGAGCGTGACGAATGCCTTTGTTGAGCCTTTCGATCAAACCACTCGAGTTCATCGGGCGATCTTTTACAGTCTTTGGACACGGGAACTTCTTCGGCACTTTTTTGACGACGTGGTGGCAGTTGAGGTTTATGTTCTTCTGCATGTCTGTGATGATGTTTATGAGTATGAGTATGGATATGAGTTGCACTTGTAGGATCTTTTTTAGCTGGCGTTTGAGGAGGTAACCTTTTTGGATCTTTACATTTTATTAGTTTCTGTTCAATGGTGTCTTCATTGCGAGCTCTAACGCGGCGAGTTATTTCAAAGATATCGCCGTTTATTTGATGATAGAATTTTTCAACTTCGACACCTTTATCAAACTCCTCTTTTACTTGCTGGACATTTAGTTTACTGCGGGATGGTGGACGAGGAGGAGGAAGGGGAGGAGGAGCTTTGGAATCCTTATTACCATCAACATTATCGTCATCAGATTCGGCTGACATCAAGAGGGCGCCCTTGCCGCCTTCACCAACCACTCCACCGATAGTTCGTGCCGAAGAGGTGGCCGGATGAAGCTTTTGCTGCACTTCCTCTCGTTGTTCTTGCTGTTGCAGCAGGCGGTCAAGCGAGCCATGATGCGTTTTTATCGTCGGACCCAAAGTTCCTTCACCAAATGGCTGCAAACGACACTGTGCATTACAGATGCACACAGGACGCTTTTTGCTACCGAAACGAAACAGAGTGTTCGCCAGTTGTGTCACACCATCGCCCAAAACACTTCCTCCACTACTTGCCCCACCGCCGCCAGCGGTCACATCCCTTCCCGAAGCCGTTGTTGCCGAAGTCAAACGTCCGGCCTGTGAAACTGGCGTTATGTCGACTATCACGCAACAGCAATGCAACGAGAAGGTCTTTTTATCGCAGCCACTGCCGCTAACAGAGTTATTGTTGTCGCTTTCACTATTTTGTGAGGCTGCCAGAATGAGCGGCTTAAACGGCGTGCACCAGTTAAATCTTTACACTTCGACGTCCACAATTGTCCTTGTCTAGCTAGCGACAATATACTAAACTTCAATTGGTATGAATCGTTTCGTTTAAAGCTTAAGTTGTCGCAAAAGGAAATAAAGCTGAAGGTACGGCGAAAGTTTGTTCTGGCGTTAGGTTTAGGTTGGATTAGCAATAGCAATGGAAGTGATAGTGGTAAGAGAGCAAGGATACGTTTGGTTCTATAAATAATTCGTTCAGATGCATCAGCATACACCATTCCCACATCTATTGATAAACTTGCTGTTGTAGTATGATTTGTTTTGTTTCTTAGTTTTGTTTTAGTTTTTTTTAATTTTAATTTTGCTGAGTGCTTGACATTAATCGCAGTAACAGCCAAAATAAACAATATTTACAACGAAAACTTTTTCATCTTGTTTACTTGCTTGTTTTCAAACCCACTTTGGGCAACTTTGCCAATCTTTTGTATTGTATTTTTTGTCCACTTGCTGATATAAAGCACACATGAGCCCACGCACACTTGCACGCACGCACGTACTCATAGAGAATGGATTTGCATTCTTCGGAAGTTGTTTCGTTTTTTTTTTGGTTGTACCAATCAAAGTCACGTTTATAGATTTTATTGTTTTTGTTTTTTTTGTTGTTTTTTTAGATACAAATCAATCGATATGTTTGTTTAAAGAGGTTTCGTTAACACTAAAAAAAGTAACTGAATGCCTTGGAGTTTAAACGACTTTGAAAACAAAATAATCGCAATACCCAAATACCAAGTACAGTAACTTGTGTGGTTTTTTACTAATGTGTGTGTGTGTGCGTGTGTATATTCAGATTTACTTTTGTGTTGGTTTTGTAGCGTCCGTGAAACATTTAACTACGGATTGAATTAAGTTTTCAAAATCTGCCGAAGAGAGTGTGATAAAGTTTTGTATGAGGGAGCGAGCGTTGGTAAAGCGGAGCGGAGTGTAAGCAGTTATGTGAATGTACATAAGTGTGTGTTACGTGTAAATGCAATATTTTTTACATTTACATGAATATAACGGTGAAGGACATTGGCAGATATAGCGAATGCTTTTTTGGCGCAAGGACATCAATTGCATTTTTTTCATATTTTTTTTTCATTTTTCCACTACGTAAGAAAATACCCACACATACTGCATTTACACTAACACTTGTACAAATAAACATTAAAGTGAATGAGTGACGTGAATATTTGTTGTAGCTTTGTGTATGTGAGCTTATGGTGTATGGTGTTGTTGTTGTTGTTGTTGTTGTTTCAGTATGTGTACGTAAATGCGTGTTTGTTTTTCTAAAGAGTCAAGTGTACGAGTGTGAGTGTGTGAGTATGTGTGTGTTTCTTCTGAAATGCACATGTGTGTATAAATAAAACTATAAACATTTTCTGCAAAATTTCAACTAAAAATCAATATTTTTTTATTTTTGTTTTATTGAAATTTTAATTTTAAATTTTCGTTTTCTATGGAACATTTCTTTTAATTAAAATTAAAAACTTGCAACATTTTGGGTTTATTTTAAAAAACACTAATATTCTACAAAATAAAGGAAAACAAGAAATGAGAGAAAATAAGCTAAATAAAACAAAAAAATAAAAAAAAAAAATAAATCAATTCGTGTCACTCGTTGTCATTTCAAATGACGTTAGCAATGAAAATGACATTGACCTGCCACATAACAGAAACATGAGCAGAATATTTTTCATAAACTTGAATTTATTTTTAATTTAATTCTTTGATAAATGAAACTTAAATCTTGTCAGTTAAGATTAATTTTAGCAAATCTTTTAAGTAATTGTACCCTTAAGTCTTTTTTCTTCTCTCCTTGTATACACAACCTTTTTTCTCTGTGAAATTCTTAACAAAATGAATTTCTTTATGTTGCAAGATGGTCGTCTGTTGTCAGCCATATCGATGTTACTGCTTTGATGTTTAAGAGATACAAACAAACAAGTATTTAGATACAAGTGAAAGTTGAAACCTATTAAATATAAATTTAGCTTAAAACAGAAGCGACTTTTACATTTCAAAAATTAATCATTTCGAAAGAAACGGCTATGGAGAATGAGTGCGGGCTAAGAATTTCAATTCAGGTTTAAGTTTGAAGGTGGGAGTATAAGTTTTTATTATTTTCAAAGTATTTGCGATTTTCGTTTTATTCTTTTGAAGGTTAGAAGTTTATATTGTAAGAAAACATTAAATATTTAAGTTTAAACTCAATAATCTAGAAACCATGAAGGGCAATGTGGGCGTTGCTACCGTTGGAATGAGTAAGGTTAACGGCAGCAATGTCAGCTTTGCTTATTGGAAGCGATGTCATATGGCGTAGCTATGGATCAAATATCGTGTAAAAGAGCATTCTGGACTTAGTTTGTAAAGAGGTTAGACTCAGATGCCGATCGAACTTTGAGCTGAATATCAGTCAGTATCATGAGAGAGCATGTTGGAATTAGCTAGTAAAGAGGTAGGGAGACTCGAACTTTGGGCCGAATATTAGAGGTAAGAGCATTCTGGAACTAGTTAGTAGAGATTTAGGGAGACTCAGATGCCGCTCGAATCCATGATTATAAGAAAAATAGTCTAAATGTTGAATCGGACGTTCAGTGAGTAAAGCGTTATACACAATGAGCGTATGTCATATGCAGTAATGCCGTTTGGTTACATTTTTACATTTATCGTAACTTTTAAAGGCCCCATGTAATATTTAGTCAAATTTTAGAAACTTTTGCTACAAAAGACAATTTCAACGATAAAATTTCAAAATGTAACTTTTTATGAAAAAATTATTTTTTTATAAAGAAAAGCGTAATTTTTTGGTTTGGCCCTGGCAACACTGGTCGTGAGTGACATCAACAATATTACTCTTAAAGGCGGTAGAGCAGAAGCAGGTCTTTACTCAGTAGCTTAATCTACAGTCTGCAAGGGGTAGTAAGTGTCCGTTTACCAGGCAGAATTGCTCATTGCACTCGACAACCAATTAGTTATAAAATGAATGATTCAAGTGAACGCGTACTGCCAACTCGTGGTTGAATGCGTTCTAAAACTAAACAGATGCGCCTTGTTAAATAGCCTAGTGTCTATACCTGACAAAAATTTGTCGTGATAAAAGTCAGATTTAATATAAAAAAACATTAGCGGTATTCAGTGTTCGATGCAAATGGTCTTGCAAAAGTGTAAATGCGTTACATCATTTAAATTTAACAAAAACAATAGGTATTTTGTTGTCGGATTTTACAAAAAATCAATGATATTACGCCTTGCACTTTTGCAAGACCATTTGCATGGAACACTGAACTCCGCTGGGTTTTTTTATATGCAGTTTGATTTTGGTAAAACATATTTTTTCAGATATAGACACAAGGAAAGGTAATTCACGTTACCTTGTGTAATGTGTATTAAACATTGAACATAGACTCAGCTGGGAATGAGGCAGCAGATGAACCATTGAACCAGATGAACAGAACCACATATATAGGCAGGCTCGAATAGTGCTCAAAGAGGATTTGGCAGAAAGGCCAGAAACGCGCCAGGATATAATAGGCATACCTTAAACTAGATAACTGCGATAGGACAGGTAATGTGAACTTGAAGTATCATTTGGCCACATTAAAAAAAAGCATATAATAAATGCAAATAATACTTTCAGACTAGAAAAGCCTAAGACACAATTGCTTACGGTTTGTGAATAATGTCCAACACTGGCTAGCAATAACACAGTGCAACAGTGAAACAAATACAAGGAAGTGACAGTATAGGTTCGATTCTACTATCAAAGGGCAGTAAAACCCTTATTTGGCGAAATTGGTTACCAATTTTGATTTATGGGCTTCGAAAAATTTCGAAAATCAGTGGGCCCTTCAAAAAGGGTGTCATCAGTTTTTGTCTAATATCTTATTTAAACTAGGAGATAAAGCTTAACTTCGGTCGGCAATAATGTAGCTGAGGATATGTTTAATAAATTCTATATACGTTTAATGTCAAACAAATAATTTATTCCTGCACTTTTTTTTGCAAAAAAATATTTTTTTTAATTTATTCAGCATTACCCTCGGGGACTATTAAATTTTCACTAACAATATAACTGAACAACTTTTGTAAATCGAGCCTATATCAAAATAAATACAAACTTGACAATTGTCAAGTTTGTTGCATTTTTCAAAAAAAAAAAATTATTTCTGCATTGTGTAATTAGGCTTAGGACCATGATGGACAGATACATGGTAAATGTGAATGCCATAGGGCATCTGGGTCATAGACTTTTGGATGAGAAAGAAGGTCGACAGTTACAAGTCGGCAGTCTGAAATCACTACAGCCATGAGTAAAGGAAGTGTTGAAACGAGACTTAACTTAAGAAAGATAGTCATAAATTTTAACTCAGTTGACTAAAATCATTGCGAACCGAAGGGGCCTTCGATATCCTCTCTACATTAATAATAAAAAGATTTAGAAGCCAATATTATTGTAATTTTAATTAAGTTTTGACATGACAATAACACAAAAAATTTAAATTTACAAAATTAGTCATGAGGTATTATTTAATGGAAGTAAAAAATTATTATAAATTGAAATGTTTTTCTATTTTTTCATTTCTAATGAATTCTATGGAAAATTTCTTTATGCCTCTCATTTAACCATTAGGCGAAGGCGTTTTTATAAAATGTTAATATATTCTTGTTTTTGTAAAATTTATTAGTGGTACGATGGGAATTTGAAAATACCGTGACATTTTGGATGAACGGGTTTTTTTGCGAAAAAAACCCGTTTTATTTATCAACAAAGTTTTATTTTTTCTAGTTTTTTTTTTATTCCAATAGAATCAATTTACTGAGAGAAATAGTTGGCGAAAAAATAATATCAGGAAATGGACCGGTTAACTGGCTATGCAGATAAACCAGAAACGATCTTGCATATAAAAGCAAAAATATTCGAAGCGTTAAAGCTGAAATAAAGCTGATTAAGTGCCGCCACATGATTTTCGCCGCCGTTATGTATGAGCCGTCACATGCCGCTGTTTAAACAAATTATTTTATTAATAAACCGGTTGTATGAATATTAAAAAAGTTTTTCTATGATTTATTTAAATTTAAAGTTCTCCTGCCCTATAAAAACACCCTTTAAACATTATATATTTAGCCACTCAGTTGCTCTTAAATTATAAGAAGGCTTTCTGTTTGAACCCACGATCAATTATTAAATTATTTGAAAAAAATAATTTGCATTCCTGGTAAATAATAATAATAATAATAATAATAATAATAATAATAATAATAATAATAATAATAATAATAATAATAATAATAATAATAATAATAATAATAATAATAATAATAATTATAATAATAATAATAATTTGAATTCTTGGTATCTCATTTTCTAAAAAATTGTTTGTAAATAATTTATTTGTTGTTTCCGGTAGCACGTTTTTTTCATTTTCATATATTTTTAATTTATTTAAATTTTTCATATTTTTTGTTTTCTATTTGCAAAAATTTTCCATTCATAATGTTTACAGTTGGAACACATGTCAAAATTGCGTTGGCAGTTATGAATGTGACATGACTTGGGCAGTATAAAGTTCTGATAAAATTTCTATGGAAACATATTAAATTGTGTATTTTTATATATGAATCGTAAGTTTTTATAAAAACTATACAAGCACTAATACAGGTATTTATTTTGGAAGCGACCTAGAAAAATTTCACACACAAGCAAATGGTTTAACAATTAAATGAAAATGTACAGTTTAGATAGTGAGCCCTATCAAAAAAGGAAAAAAAGTATAAATACTTTAGAGTGATGGACTACATCAAACCGTCGACAGATCATACTTCAGTACTACATACTACTTTCAAGCGTTGTATTTCACTGTGGCTTTGACACCAGAACATAAAGTTTTTTTTAGACGTGTCTAAAGAAAACCAATATTTAGGGCCTGTTTCACAATGTCGACAGAGTTCGTTCTTTCTTACAATAATATATAAAACAAAAACAAATTCAAAAATTTTGTTTTTGTTTTGAATGTATTTATACGAAAGAACGAATTCTTTCGACATTGAGAAACCGGCAGTTAATCATTTAAAAATCTATTCGCTTCAGCTTGTCTTTTGTTCTGAAGTAAATTTTGAAAAGGAATATAGCCGTAATTTATATCAGGTATAGCGATTGCAGCCTTTTGATTCGATATATACCGGATAGAATTACTCTATCTGAATTTTCATCTGATTTTAACACCTAAACGTCAATTTAGGACCAATAAATTAAATAAAATAGATATGAGAAGTGGCCAAAAATAAGTTTTTTGAGCAAATAATGAAAATGTATTGAATTGAATAGTTTTAGGAAGGGTAGTGCTAGTTAAATCTAGACCTCTCCACTCAGAGGCCAATAGACTTTATGTTAAATAAATAATTATTTCCATTAAGGTTTCCTTCCGATTTTCCTAGAAAAAACCCTTAGATACTCTTTTTTGTCATTAATCTAATTCTCATTTGGATAACACAGTGCATCAGTGAAAAAAATACAAGGAAGTAACAATATAGGTTCGATTCTACTATCAAAGGGTAGTAAAACTCTTTAATCAAGGTCTGTTTCACAATGTCTACAGAGTTCCTTCTTTCTTACAATTATATTTAAAAAAAAAAAAAAACAAAAACAAAAACAATTATATTTAAAACATGTTTTGTACGAAACTGCCAACGGGTCTCGAAAGATTCGGAAATTCGAAAATGTGTCATCAGTTTTTGTCTAAAACCTCATTCAAACTAGGTGATAGCGCTTAACGTTGTTCAACAATAATGTAGCCGAGGATTCGTTTAATAAATTCTATATATATTTTATGTTAAAAAAATTATTCAATCCTGTACTTTTTTTGAAAAAAAAAAATTAATTTAAATTTAAATTTTTTTTTTTAAAAATTTTATTTTTTTTTTTACTTTTTTTCAGCATAACTTACAGTCTCTCAAATTTTCACTAACAATATGTGGAAAAATAGTATTTATTAAAAATTGTGTAGGCAAAACATTTCCACATTATTTCATTCTTTTTAGAAAAGAACAACCTAAAGATGCCTTTTGTATTCAATTCCAATTTGGCAGACATTTAGAAGTCTTGCGAAGAAAAGACAGCAGAGGACAGTGATGCTCAAGAAATCTTTGGGAAGGAAAACGTAACAAATACTTAAATTCAATCGATGTTTTGAATGCTACTTAACTGCCCTCGTCAAAGCTGTAGGTATCTTCAATGCTGACTGGAGGACTACAAAGAGATTAAAACGGATTAAGAAAGTCTTAAGGGATGATGTGTTGCAGATTTACATCAGTGCCTTCTGGCGTGTTGGCTTTACATGACGGTGGCCTCTTACCACTGGGTAAAAACAATGCGATTGACAACGCATTTGTTAAGCTTAGCGGCATAAGAATTAGAAATTTCAATGCAACCAGTTGTATTGGACACTGCACAGATCTTGAAGGTTCCTATCTTTCAGTTTCAGACCCCTGCCAACCTCGGGGACATTGGCTTAAAGTTGTTAAAAGTCAACAAGCCTTTGAGCTGGATATCGCTGAGGAGCGAAAAGAGTGTAAAACGGAATCTATATACACATACAGTAGTATGGACGTGTACTCCCAACTAGTGCTGGAATGTGTTTTAAAACTTAACAGATGTGACTCGGTTATTGAGTTAACATTAATGTGGGTTGGAAATGAAACGGAACACCAACTACACTTTAATTGGTTTCAGATTTAAATTTAATTAAAACTTTAGTTGATTCAGTTAACTGCTTAATTAGGATTTTGTAAAAATGTGTAATTGAATCAATTAAAATAAAAATTGTAATTTTATTTAAAATTGATTAAAACCTTTAATTGGTGAATACAATTTTTTTTCTGTGTAGCAAAATTGGGATCTGCTGTGAATTTCTGTGGACTAGAACTCCGACATGCGCTGAGTAATGACTTAATGCGAGCGTAGTTCCTATAATGAGTGAACTTATTAAACCTGGATAAGTAGAGGCCACTACGTGTAGGCAGGCTCGAATGGTGCTCAAAGCGTCTATAGGCAGGAAGGTCGGTAATTTGTTCTGATATAATAAAAGTACCTTAAGCTTGATAACTGTTTTAGTGACAGGTCATGGAAACTTCAAATATCATCTAGTCGAGATAAAAATCGAAGAAGATTATACTTGCAGACTGTGCCTGGAAGAGGCTGATGCGGTAGAGTACATTGCGTGCGAATGTTCACCACTGGTTAACATAAGACTTAGGACCACTGAAAGAAACTTGTTAAATGTGGAGGCCATGGGGGATCTGAGCCTTGAAGAAAATGCTGGGTATTACTAGAGAGTCTGTTATGAGGCAGAAGATAGAGACAGTTACCAGTCGACAATCTGCAATCACCAAAGTCAAGTATAAACGCTGTAGGCAGCACACGACTGAAAATAAGGTTGCCATAATTACAATTTGGTTGCCTGTAATCATTGAGAGCGGAAGTGGGTCGATAAGGGACCCATTAGGGATTAATAATAGGGATTAATAATAATAATCCCCTACACAATTAATTTTATGGCATTGGGAACATTGCATGATAATCATTAAAACTAAAGCTGTATAATAATTTCCTAATCTTTTTAGTGAAAATTACTTTTGTTTTAAAAATGCTTTAAATAGCATTAATAAATTTGGCTCAATTAGACAAAATCTTTTACACTTTGTCCACCTTCCTCAGTCAATTTATTCGATATTTTTGGGACCAGCCATTAGCAATTTATTTATGGCATTTTTGAGTGAGAAAAAAAGTGTCAATTAAAAATATCAAATCATTTATTGTAATTATTTTTATTATTTCTTGTTGACTTCGGTGAATAAAATGTTACGATTCCCATGTACATCTGTGTGTGTGTGAGGTGGCTGTGTTTTTGGCCTGTATGATTGCGAGTGCGATTGTGTGTGTGTTTGTGTGTAAGTAATTTTGTTCATCATAATTTTATCTGATAAAAATAATTAAGTTGATAAACTGCTTCTATTTTTTTTTGTATTGAAATAAAATGACCTTCGAAAAATGGGTGTGTCGCTTTTGTAAAATATTGCTTGTATTTTTTTTGGGTTGTTTTTGTTTTTTAATAGTAAATAGCTTCTTTATGATTAAGCTGATGCTGACGTTGGTGACGATGATGCCGATGTTGATGGTGATGCTGATATTGATGCTGATGGGAATTATAAAGGTTTTTATTTACGATTTAATTTCGTAGTTAATTCCTGACCTTTTTCTAAGAGCTGAGGTAAAATCTGAGGAGATCTGAGAGGATTTGTTTAATTAACAAAGCAGTAGTTTTATCTAAGCTTGTTTATAATTACTAAATAATCTAATGTATAAGAGACTAACTAACAAATGGTGCAATGGTCAATTTTTTTTTTTCAAATAATATTTTAGAAAACAAACTAAACTATGACGTTTAAAAGAACCTTGTTTGCTAGTTTTACTAAAAGCTTTTGTTATTGTTTTTCATGTTGTTGTTGTCAATGTACAAAAATATTAAAAAACAAAAGAGAAAAGAAATTCAAACAGAAATGCTATCTATTGTTTTTATTAATTTGGTGGCAAATTTAGGTGCTAAAACAACAGCAATAGCAACAACAACAATAACACTAACAAAAACTACTTTGGCATAAAATTCAACAACGACAACAACTACTACTACTGCTACTACTACAGCAGCAGCAACAATATTCTATTATATTTTGTTTCCTTTCTTCATTGTTTCTTACTTCCTTCCACTAACCACCTTCAACTTTGTCTACGAAATATAAAATATTCAACCCAGCAAAATAGTGGCAATACAAAATATTTATTTTGATGTGTATGTGTGTGTGTAAGTAGTGGTATAAGTGTTTGTATGTGCATAAAGGTGTTAAATTGAAGCTGTGTTATGTTTGTCTAAAATTTGATTAAATCTACCAATTGAAGTCTGCAGGAAGTCATGGAGGAAGAGAGTCCATAAAAAGTAGAAAAGTAAAACGAAACAGAATTAAATCAAGTCAAAGTAATAAAACAAATATCAATCTTATGGTTAAGTTTAGTTGCTGCATATACACATACATACATACATACAAACACACCTACATACGATTAGACATTGTCTTGTATGCTTTTGCTGTTATGGTTGTAGATGTAGATGTAAGTGTAGTGTAGTGTAGCATCATTTCTGTGCAAAAATATTTAAATGAAACAGAAGAAATGAATTTTAAATTCAATTCAAAACATTTCGTTTGTCTAAATCAATTTTCTAATTTGATTCCTCTTCCTTCGCTCTAGTCAATTGTTTTGTATTGTTAGTTTTTGGTTTCTTTTTTAGTTGTTATTTGGCAACTTTTTCTAAATGAAATTGTGGCGTATTTTTAACCAATTTGAGATGTTGCTTAAACCTAAACCGAAAATAAAGCGAAAAAATGCTTTTGTTTCTTAAATTGCTGTGTGTGTTTTCGTTTTTATTATTTCTGCTACTGAAATGCTTATTACAAGCATATGTATGTGATTGTTAGTAAATTGCGTTAGTAGTTGTTTGTGCGTATGTGTGTGTGTGTGTATAAGTGTATGGTGATTATTTCGTTGTATGTATAGGTATTTGTTTTTTTTTTGCAGTTTATTCCTACTCCCAGCAGGCGTTTTCTTAATTTTTACGTTTAAGGTTTAATTTTTTTGTTGCTTTTCCAACATTATTTTTCTTTTAACTGAGATTTATTTCTAAATTTTGCATTTATTTTCTTTTAAAGAATATTTTTTTTGTTGTAACTTGTATTGTTTTGATTAAGCATTAGATAAACTTTGATTATTACACTTGAATTGTTATATATATATTTTTTGAATATTTTTTTCTATAATATTTTTAAAATTAATTTTTGCAAAAATTTTAATATTAATTTGATTATATATTTCTTAATTTTTTTGAATTTTTTCTTCTTCTACATTATGACTTTTCTATGTGTGTGTGTGTTTAAAAAATTTTTCACTCGCGGTACAGCTTTCCCGAATTTTTTATCTACGCACACAGTACCCGTTGACGTTCTCGCTATGACTGATTTTCACCACACAAGGCGAAAGCTGTTTCCTCTAAAAGTCGAGTAAAGCGAGCAGATTGAGTATCGGCTTAGAACAGAAGTTCTTTCGTATTTTGTTAAGGATATTGTTTTCGTCGCACATCGCCCATTTAAAGAGAGCTGAGTGTTTTATTTTACTCACTCGTAAACTCATTCTCTTTGTTTTTATCCTGCAGTTTTTTTTACTTCGGGTGGAGCTTTTCTTAAAGTTATTATCTATGATGGTAGTGTAATATATTGTTGTAGCATTTGCGCATGTTAATTTTTTTTTTAATTTTTGAAATATTTACAGTTACAAATTATTGCATGAAAATAACAGATGCTGTGTTTGTAGTGATTCTTTTTCTTTCAAAAAAGCTTTTGCTAAAACTTGTTCTGTAAAGATTTACTCTTAGAGTTCGTATTGAACCTTATTTAAAGTGTTGTCAAGCAAACAATAACTTTTAAAACAGTGCAAGCTCGAATTACACAGGCATTTATTATAATTATTTAAAATACACATGAAACTTGAAGTCAAGCCTAAGTCCGTTTTATTCTCTCTAAGAAAGAATAATTTTGATTACAATTTTTTAAAATTGTTTAATAATTCTCATTAGGTTAAAAAGGTAAAAAAAAATCTCATTTGGTTAAAAAGTGTTCAAAAGCATATTCTGCCTACTTTAATTTTTGTTACTCACCTTTTTTGCATACGCCATAATCGCATTTAAATAAAATTTTAAAATTATTGGTTTTTTATCTTTGTGAAAAATATTTCAATAATTTTTTTTTACAATTCTTTTATAGCACTTTGATTTTTTCAAGTAAAATAAAAATCAAAATCATACAATTTATGAAAAAATTTATACTTTATATTTCCCAAAATGTTATAAAAACTATGCATACTATTTATGTTTAGGAATCGAATTAGATTTAAAAAATCTAAAAATTTGTTTAAGTAAAATTTTCCCTTTAAGGATAATAGAACAATTTCTGTACAGAAAATATTATTTGTGAATTTTGTTGCTGGTGCAATTAGTAATCGATCTGGAATACAAAGCAGAATTTTTAAAAATATTTATCTGGCCGTTTTTCCTATAAATTTTTTTTATAAATTTTCCTATAAAACATACTATAAAATTTTGTATAAAGTTTCCTATAAAATTTTTTATAAAATTTCCTATAAAATTTCTTATAAAATTTCTCATAAAATTTCTTATAACATTTCCTATAAATTTTTTTTATAAATTATCCTATAAAACATACTATAAAATTTTGTATAAAATTTTCTATAAAATTTCCTACACAATTTCCCTTAGAAACTCTATTATGAAATTTTTATTTCTTATTTCTTATTTCTTATTTGTTTTTTAATTTTAAATATTATATTTAAAGACTTTTGGAAACAAATTATCTATTAATATTCTAAAATTTTCTAGCCATCATATTATTATATGTCCTATAAAAGTCCATATAAATTTTTTTATAAAATTTCCTATAAAACTTCCTATAAAATTTATTGTAAAAAAACCTATAAAATTTCATATAAAAGTTCCTATAAAATTTCTTTCATATAAAAAATCCTATAAAATTTCCTATAAAAATCCTATAAAATCTCCTATATAATATCGTATGAATTTTTCTATAAAATTTGCTATACATTTTTTATAAAAATTTTCTATAAAATTTTCTATACAATTTCCCTTACAAAGCCTTTTAGAAAATTTTGAATACTTAATATTTTTTATATTTTAAATATTTTATTTAGAGACTTTTGGAAAAATATTCTATTAATATTCTAGTTTTTATATTTTAAAAGCTTGTTAAAATAAAAAATGGTAAACAAAATATAGGTTAATTGTTATTAATAAAAATATTACTTTAAAAAAACATTTCTTTCTTTTTCCCGAACTACGCAAACCCACGTGAAATATTTGTTTTTAATATTTTTTATTTACGGAAAAAAACCCCGAAGAAAGACGCCGACATAACTTTTTGGTGTATTTCACATCAAGAGGAATTAGAAATTGTCGAGCTCATTTCGTATCACCCTCAGGTATTGACAGGACACAGACCCAGATGTGAAAGTGAAAAATTTCACAATGAAATAAGCGATAGCGCTGAGATGTCGTCGGCTTCATCAGGACGCGAATGCAGTTAGCTTTTCTGTTAAGTTTAGTTATCTGAAGGGAATCACAATATATCCTCTGGGTCTCCGATTTGAGGTGTTATTTTATGAACGCCATTCTTTCTTAACCATTTTTAATTTAACCTTACCTTGAAATAATTTTTATTATGTTTTGTTCTTTTTCCCAAAAATTTGATTATTAGTTAAAGACAAAAATAAAAGTTTTTCTCTAAGCAAATCTTACTTTTATTAAACCTTTAACAGTTTTAATTATGATTAACGCTTCAATTTCCCCTTCCCTTAACTTGAAAAATGCCCTTAAAAATTTCCCTTGAAGCATTTCCTAGTTTTATTATATTTGTTTGTTTTATGTAAAGTATTTAATTAAAAACTGTTTATAGAATATTATTAAAAAGATAGTAAAATTATTTGTTTCGAATTAAGCATAATTCCTCGAAATTTATTAAGTAAATGTTTCATAATAAAAACATAAAATATTTATTTTCAAGAATATAATAATCGAAATTGCTTTCTGTATATGCCTTCAGATGTAAAGCTAATAAAGTTTATATTTAAAATAATTTTTTCTGTTAGGGAAATTATAAACTATTTTTTAATTTTTATATTTTTATTATTCACTGTTTCCTGACTTTAAGAGTTAAAAGACCTGAAAAAAGCTTTAAGCTATAAAATGATTTAAGAGAGTCATTTTAAATTCTCTTAAAATCGAATCAAACTGCTGCAGCTTACAGTCTCATTTTAACAATTTTGTAACACACTAGCTAGGCCTATATAAAATTGCAAAACTATGAGATGTGTGTTGCTTTTTTGTGTTAATTTTCGTCAGTTGTTTTATCTCTTAAAACTTAATTTTGATAATTGATTTACAAAAGCCTTTTTGCTATTTTTATTCACATGATCCATAATAAATTGGGTCTTGCTTGTTGTGAGTGCAAGGACTTTGTGTTTCTTCTTTTTTTGTGCTACAAACAAGTTGTGACGTCAGCATTTTAAATAAATTTATGTCTGCCAAAATACCAAAACCACATGCAAAAACAAATATTAACAAAAACAAAGAACGAACACACACAAACACACACACACACACACACACTCAAATTTGTTTGCTGAAACACACATAAGTACAAACATTTGTGTTAGCAGTCAAATTTACATGAATAAATAATATTTGCAAATTCATTAAAAAAGGATAAAATGCCAGAGTGTTGGAAGGAGATGTACGTGTGTATATGTGTATGTACATGTGCATGAAATTGCAAATGTAAAATTTTGAATAATTGTCTGCATGTTTTTCTGTCTGTAAAATGTTGTTCATGTCAATATGAAATATTGATTGACTGCTGTTTGCAACTGCGATTATTTAATCGTTGTTGTCAAAATAGTGATTGCCATCATGCCTAGCAATGCTGTTGTATCTGTAGTTGTTGCTATCATCTTTTGGTTTATTTGTTTATTTATTTGTTTAATTGAGTTGTTCACCACTTGTACGATTGGCAAGAATTCTTTGCTACATTTAGGCAACCAGACATATGAGCGAATATATACATACATATGTATGTACAAACATAAACAAATACAATCATACAAAAAGCGAGTGGTTAGTGTGTGAAGACACATGCACACTTACACATACCATCAAGCGTGTTGGCAATGTGGCAAATTTGGAGAAAAAAACAACAAATTGAAAAAATGTGTAACAAATGTTGCGTTACTTACACACGCTTGTACACACACAACAGTACACAGAAACAAACACAGAATGGAGGAGAAATTTTAAAAAGCTTTACATGTGTGTACGAAAACAGTTGTATGTACATACATATATTTTCTGGGTCAAAGCTTTGTTGAAGAGAAACGGGAGAAGAAAGGTAGAGAAGAATAGAAAATAAGAAGAAAAAAGTTTAATTTCTGGCTATTTGTTTATTATTATTTTTTGTTTTTGTAATTGTGCATTAAAGCATTTCACAATGTGCATGTATTATTCAGAACACAAACACACACACACTCACATACTAAACAGTTACACAAATACATCAACTAAAATACAAAGCAGAGCAAGTGTTGTGTACATGTGTTTTTAATTTTTACAAGTTTTTCAAAGTATAAACAAAAATGTTAACACCAATTTTTTCTTTTCTTAACGCTTCGCTACGTTTCTTACTACAATTTATTGTTGCAATTGTTGCTGTTGTTGTTTCTGTCATTGTTGTCCACAAGTAATGCCAGCAAGTCAGCCAGCACCAAGTCAAGAGTCATTCATTTCTATCTAAATCAACAAACACGACACGACACAACTCAGCTCAACTCAACTCAACTAAACTCAACTAGACAAAAAACCTTAAAAAAGATGAAACAAAAAAAAAAGCTCTTAAAGGCATTTGGCTTGTTAACAACACGTTATTTTTCTCGCTACGGCTGTGAGCTGTTGTGTGCGTTTATATTTTTTGCTACAAATTTTTGTTTTTATTTTTACATTACGTCAGTAGTTTTTACACCTTGTAATGGGGAAAAAAACTATCAACTCAAACTCACTCAAGTAAGGCATAGCACAAAACAAAACCTAAAACTCATTTTCAGCTTAACTGGTCCATGTTGTGTAAATTATAGTAAACATTAAAAAGGAAAATAATATAAAATAAAATATAGTGCACTTTATGGGCTGAGCAATTAAATGCATTTGTGGTATTTTCCATTTAAGGTAATGTGTGCAGTTTTCAAACCTCACACAGCATACAGTATACAGGTTAAGCAATTGCCGACAGAAAGATAATGTCCAAAGAGAAAAATAGAAAATAAAACAAAACAAAACAAAACTAATAATATATTCAAGCAACACGCAATAAACTTTATATCATGTGATACGCATTATTTTTTCTACATAGACCTCTCAACGTATGAAAAAAAGAAAAACAAAAAAGGAAGAAAAAATCATTTGAATATTTATTTACGTTTGTTTGCATTAAGAGAAGATTTAAGAGAGTCTAAAAGTGAAGTGCTACTCGTGAAGCAGTAGCTACTGTGGTTGCTAATATGTAAGCGTGCGTTAACATGTGAGTGGCCTTGTGTTCATGCCATACGCTTCAT
This sequence comes from Phasia obesa, assembly GCA_949628195.1. Classification (NCBI taxonomy): domain Eukaryota; kingdom Metazoa; phylum Arthropoda; class Insecta; order Diptera; family Tachinidae; genus Phasia; species Phasia obesa. Next base: position 8,730,764 of record OX451217.1, on the reverse strand, counting down.
AAAGCCATATCATGTGTTGTTGTATGTAAATTGATTTGTTGCAACCACTAATAAGTATTCATATGCACACGCACACATTTTTACACACATGTAGCATACATATACTTTAATTTACATACATACATACATACATACAAAACCCTAATACAATTTCAATGCATGAACAATTCAAGAATAGTTTTTGTGTTGTTTTGTTTTGTTTTTTTTAAATTATTTTTCTATTTGCTCCCGCACAATTGTTTATTCGCAACTAATAACTGTCTAATTACGGAACACAAATCATTAGTTGGTTTTAACATGTTTTTGTTGCGAACTACGTGTTTACTTACTGATGATTGACATTTGAATAAATTGTGTGTAGTTTATTTATTTAAATGTAAATTTGTTCTAGCCAGCAGTATTTTAAAAATAATATTTGTGCTGAGTGGCGGCTACGAATATTTAATTATTTTAATGCTTCAAAAACACTCATACGCCCTCATGTATGAGTTGACATGTTGTGCAGAATTAGCACAGGCAAAATGGAAATAAATCAGTAGTGTATTAAAGGGCTGTCTGATCTCAATGAAACTTAACACGTTTGCAGAGTCAAGCTTAGGTTTTAATCTTTGGGCCTTATTGATTTTAGGGGTTTTGGCACCACAATTCGGGTATATAACAAAATTATTGCAATCTAAATATTTAATCTTTAAATTGATTTTTATTAAGTTTATTGTAAAAAATCAAACAAAATTAATTAAAAATTGAAAAAAAAACATATCTAGATAACAGTGGGATATTTTGTCAATCAAGCCGGACATAAGGCCAAAACTGAAATTGAAGTAATGTAAAAAATTTAAGTACACACCTCGACAGACAACAAAATTCTACATCGTATAGAGAATTTTTAAGGATTCTGCTTGAGATTTGTTGTTTTAGGACACTGTTAAATTCAGGAAAATTTTTTCCCTTAAAAATATGTCACTGCCAAGAGAAAATAGAGAACAAGTAGTGAAAGTACGCAATTTTACCGATAGAATGGTACTGCAAACTTGGCAGCAACATTCCGTTTTGTCAGCAAGTACTTTAAAATACTAGTTACAGTACTCTACAATAATGTTAGAATTTTATATAAATTTTAGAATTTTATATAAAGCCTATGTTTCTGAGTAATTACCAGATCTGAAGATAAGCATAATAAAAACGCTGACCTGACAAAGTGGTGGGCACAGCTAGTTATGAATATATTAATTATTTTTGGATAATTTAAATACTATAAATTAATAAATTATTAATATTCTTGGGTGGTGGAGATTGGTCAGACACCTTCTCTGCGACATAAAAGCTTAAAAATGAATATTTTTTGGAAATTCGCAAAGAAAAATAAACGAAAAAAAAAAAAAACTCACATGAACGCTTCAAAGGGTGGGATTGGAGGGATACCTGCCCCTGCACTTAAAAATTCAGAATTTTTACTTTTATGGTATTACGACGTGTAATTCTTTTCTTTTAATAATTACATTATTTTTGCAAATATTATAAAATGTAATTTTTAAATATCCTGGGTCCAAGTTCAGGGTTTTGAGCATTCGCTTACCATAAACGTTGCTTAGCAAATAAACAGAAGTATGGAAAAATTTGAAAAAATATTGAATTTTTCAGAGGTAGGATTAGTTCTTCTAAGGTAGATACCCTTTTTCTTCTTGGTCCGATTTTTCTTGTTTTCTAGCCTTAACAGCCTATGACAATAGCAGGGGCACCTAATAAATTTTCAGAGTCAATGTAAGCTAATAAAAGTAATGTTCGGCTAGATTGCCAAAACACTCCTACATGCGGTAATAGGATACAAAAGTACCCTACTCTATCGCTGCAACAGTAATAGGTTGACTATTGAAATTGTTACCGAAGTAGTATTACAATGAAAGGCTGTCCCGATAATGACGTGATTTTCAAGTATATGTTTCTTTTCTTTTTTGAACCATAATAGGCAGATAGCTAAAATTTAAGCAGAGTATAAATTCCAATGACCAATATAGTAACACATAGCAGAAGTATGTGTTATTATGTTCGCTTTACGAAAAAGCACAAAAAATTAAAATTAATAAAAATAAAGGGGTGTCCCTCTAGCTGGCATTCACTTGAAATTTAAATATTACAAGTATGCATTACTGGTGCTATTAGAAAAAATGGAAGAAAATCATTAAATTAAAGGGTGAGGGGGTGATTTTAACGAACATGGCCTTATATTTTAAACAGTATTATATTATGTTCGCTTTAGGAACAAGAATAGAGGATGTGATTTTAATGGCATTGTCTTTTGCAAATGGGCGCCAACTTAGGGTTTTAAAAGAGTTGGCCACGGTTGCTAATAGGTATTCTATCAGCCCCGGGTTGTGCGTTCGATTTCCATCAAAGACTCTGGAATTTTTTCACTACAAGTTGGCAGAATGATTACGAAGAAGCTTGGATATAAGTTGGGTGCCTACAAATTGTTAACTGCGTTAGTGTCAAGTCATGAACTGTCAAGTGTTTTGTGGCCAAACCAAGTCGTGGTAAGACGATATTTACAGATTGTGCCTGGAAATAGGCAGCTACAGCTGGAGATGCTGTAGTGACTTTAGCCTTAAGGAAATGTATCAGTCACCAGTCTAAAATCACTACAGTTTAGAGTAAAAAGCTAGTGACAGCGCGAGACTCGACAAAAGTAAGGTATACGTAAATTTCTAGTTGAATACCTGAAATCATTAAGGAACGAAGGGAGTCAAGGTAACCCAAGAAGTTAGTGGTCTTAATCGCTATATATATATATATATATATATATATATATATATATATATATATATATATAAAAATTAAAATTTTGTACTTTTTATAGTTATATGCTGTATGGTAGTTATGGTATGTGAGTCCGACTCCACTTGACCTAATTTATATGGCCAATATTTGTCGAAGTTACGAGTTTTTAAAAGTTTGAGACCCCTAGGGGATCTATATATTAATTACCAAGTTGGTTAAAACTTCAGTTTCCTGAAATCTTAGGTTTTTGCGGTTCTCGTAAACATAATTTTACAATTAAATGAGTAATTTGAAAAATAAATTTTTGCTGCTGGCCCCACTGAGTGTCTGACAGTGCAGGTGAAAATGTTGGATAAATGACTATTTATCAATCCAAATTGCCACTTATATAATGACGCCTGCCTTTCGAGGTTCACCAAAGGCAACGTAAACTGAACATTAGGTTTTTTACAAGTCAAAATCTACACAACGCGCTTACTCGTTTATTACGTCCAGATGCTGGGGGTTCTGTAGCTTAAGTGGTTAGCACGTTGACTAGACAATGGTCACGAGCTCAATACTCAGCCGAGGCAACATCAATTTTTCTGATATGTATTAATTTTTCTTTAGAATAATGCATATCACAGCGCCCTCCTTCGCCGGTATTACCACATAACACTAAATCGTCGGCGATGTAAAATAATTATAAATTGGCTATGCTAGCTTCAAACTAATTCGCCTAAATAACACCAGAGGCGCTGCAATACTACCCTCAAAATAACTATAACGTGCAATTACAGTGTTGCCAGATGCGAAGCTTTATTATCACACTAACCATTTGTTTTATCTACTCCTATCCCTTTCCGAAGGAAGTAATACATTGAAAATAGGCATTAATTGCCTGAGTGTTACTTCTCTTAAAAAACAAAAAATAAAACTATTCTGGCCTTTACAGCACTGAGCTTAACATACATACTCACTTAACCAAGTCCTAATTTAGAAGAAATAACTTTATGTGGCACTTTTTTAATAAAACATTCGTGGCAAAATAATTTATCATTTTTATTAAAAAAAATCCCAAGTTGTTCTACACTTTCATCCATACGACGTGTAGCATTAGTGCTCAAACATGTGTATTTGTTTTGCTGCTTCTACTCTCTTTATTTGTTTTCTTTTTTTTTATTTGTTTGTTTGCAATTCTTGTAGTTTGTATCCTTAATAAGAATAAAAAAAAGGCATACAACGACAAACATTCTTGATTTTAATATCAATTTAGTCAAAGTTCAAAGATGAGGGCAACTAGAGCCAGTGCATCTTGCCACATCCTTTACAACAGCAGAAACGATACAAAAACGAATAACGATTTATGAAGAAGCAAAAAAAAAAATTATGAGAATTTTTTTTTAAAGGGCCCCAAAACAAAGATGGTTGGTTAAAAGAAAAAAACAATTTAATTCTAAAAACTTGATGATAATGATGTTTACAAAGATGATGATTAAGTATTACTTGTATGAATTGAATGCAGGCAACCGTAAGCTGTAATCTGCTGATAGTTTGACATTTAATTTTATACTGGGTGGGCCCCAAGAGGCCGATGCATCAACTTGTCAGTCATCAACTTGTGATGACTTTGATATAACTTTTGCTGGCTAAAAATCCACACACATTCTCTGCTACATCCAAAATAAAAAATATGCTCTTGGTTGAGGAAGTTTGTTCAGTTTGTTTTTCTTCTTTCCATATTTGTAAATCTCGCAAATCACAAAAAACAAAATGGACTTTTTTTCCGTTTGTGTTGAAATTGATATGAATATAAGAAAGTGGGTTAAACAAATTGAAGGCTAAAACAAACGTTGCAATAGACACTGTTCGCAAATAACAAACACGAAAAAAATTGGTGGAAGAGAAAATAGACAAATAGACAAAGCAAAAAAAAAGAAGAAAAAAAAGAAACAGGCAATTTTTATAAAAGACCAATATTGTTATTTGATGCTGGTTCAGTTCCTAATTGAATGTACAATCTAGTTGTCAAACTTATTTGACATTTTCAATATGATATGCAAAATCTATTTTGTTGCAAATGCTCAACAGAACGCAATCAATTTATTGTTGATTTTTCATTAGACAACATCAAAGGAAATCATTGTGGGAGTTTATTTGCCTGTTTGTTTGTTTAAAGTTAACAACAATTTCAAATTTCTTGTGGCATTTAGTTTTTAGTCTGACTCAACTGATGACATTTTAATGCAGACATAATTGTGTGTAAATTTACTTTTAATATTAATAGTGTCAATGTGCTTTAAGCTTTCACCTTTTGTTTGTCTCATAAGGAATGTTTTAGTCTTTTTGTTGAATTATTAATTTGTTGTGATGAAGGTAAATCGTTGTCTGAACTTAAAACTGTGTTATTGACTGAAGGCTAAATCGTTGCTTTGAATTTTATATTAGATTTATTTAATAGAATTTAGTATTACTTAAGTGTTTATTATTTTGTAGGGAGGTTACCGAAGCAGACCACTAACTTCATGGGTCCCTTTTCGACCCCCTTCATTCTTCAATGATTTTTGGTATCCGACTGTAATTTATTATTTATTCTCGACTGTAATGAAAACAGACCACAGGCCACCGATACATGTCGCTAATATTCCTCTTTACAGAAGTAATAGCTAACAGTTGCTTAAGGCTTAAGGCTAAGATCTCTACAGCATCTCTATTTAATATGTATCTGCCCGTGCTCCAAAGTCTTTTATGTTTGACTATCTCGAGGCACAGTCTGCAAGTATCGTCTTACCTCGATTTTAAACTTGGCTTGACAATACTTTTCAGTCCGTGACCTGTGACCAACGCAGCCAACCATTTGTAGGCTCCGAGATTATATCGAAGCTACCTCTTGGTCTTCCTGCCTGGTAGTACAAAATTACAGATTCTATGATGGGAATCGAACCCACAACCCCGGACTGATAGACTAGTACACTACCTTCTACCCCACCGAGACACCTATTACTTAAATAATGTTGGCCGTTAATAAATTATGTGTCCCAAGAACACAATTTAATTTTGGTTATCTGTTTATTTTTGCACAATCCAGCTGTAGGGATAGAAAATGCTTAAGCATGGCTTAAATGGATACTAAACAACAAGCTGCAAGTAATAAAGGCACTGTCAAAAATGTGTTGTGGTGGAAAATTGTCTATACAGTCAGCTAACTTTACAACAATTTGCAACATTGCACAAAGTCGGTTATTTTTACTCCCTTCACCACAGAGGGAAAAGGTATATATCAATTTGTTATTCCGTGTGTAATTTCTACAATATTAATTTTCGACCCCATTAAGTATATATATATATTCTGAATCCTTATACATAGAGACTAAGCGATGCCATTCTATCCATCTGTGTTCGTGTTGAAATCAACTTTGCCACGGCACCAAAACAGATATAGAAAATTTAAGCCCCCCAATCTGCCAGGCATAGTTTTAAAAATTTTGTTAATAGAATTTAGCAACATCAGACCATTTCAAAAAATCAAAAAATCATCCCCACCTATATTTTTTCACGTTGTTTTTATTTTACTCTCATTTTTTTTTTGTTAAATACCGACCAGCAGATCGCATGGTGTGCATACAGATCTCGGGGGTTAATAACTCCCTTCGAAGGTCGATTTTTGTTTGTTTTTAGGTTGGTAGTGTTTTTCTAAATTGATTTGTATTAAAGACCTGTATAGAAAGAAAATACACATAGAGGTAGCTGTGCCCACTGGGCACCAGGAGCAGTCAATAGACCATTCTAAAGCAATATAGACTGCAAAAAGGTCCTAAGTTTTACAAAAATTTTCGATAAAATTTTTATAAACAATTTTCGATAAAATTTTTATAACAATTTTTGATAAAATTTTTACCTTAAACTTTACAAAAAATATTCGATAAAATTTTTAACAAAAAATTTTCGATAAAAGTTTTTAAAAAACATTTTCTATAAAATTTTCTATAATATTTTTCAATAAAATTTTCGATAGAATTTGTACAAGAAGTTTTCGATAAAATTTTTAACTAAAATTTTACAAAAAATCTTGGATAAAATTTGTAACAAAAAATTATCGATAAAATTTTTAAAAAATATTTTCTATAAAATTTTCGATAATATTTTTAAAAAAAATTTTCGATAAAATTTTTACAAAAAATCTTCGATAAAATTTTTAACAAAAAATTTTCGATAAAATTTTTAACAAAAAATTTTCGATAAAATATTTACAAAACATTATTAATAAAATGTTTACAAAAAAATTTAGATAAAATTAAAAAAAAAAAATTTATGTCTTTCTATTATATTTGTTCTAATTAAGTTTAAAATCATAAATGTAAATACAGAATGTATGTATATTATAAGAGATATAAAGATTAGGAGAATATTTAACATTACTACGGTGAAGGGCATATAGGATTCGGTATGGCCGAATATAGTGCTCTTACTTATTTTCTACAGCATTTACACGTGTTTACATAACCATATAACCATAGAACCATATATCCCAATAACTTAGCTACCGTAAGCCCCCTTAATATTATTCTACAAGAGCAGAATGTTTGAAAATAATTTTTTATTTTATATCACTTCAATTGAATTTAGCAAGAAAGGATGCATTTTGAACTTTAAAAAACGATGCAAAAGAAAACATAGACTTAAGCAAGACATTGGTACAACTTAAGGAGGTTGTACATGACATTGCAACACGTGTAGGCTTCTTAATTAAGTTGTGTGTTGATTGTATTTTTAATAATAAAATTTGCAGGTGCGAGGTACCCAACTTTGAGACCATATATCGCCACCCCTGGAAAGTGTATGGTACCCAGCTTCAAAACTTAAGCTCAGATACTCCTCTGCTATGCTCATGAAATAATCAGCATAGCCCTTTTCAAAAGGCTGAGTTATTTTCGAAATATTTTGATTCTACCCCACTGTGATCCATAACATTAGTGGATTCTATTGCAGCAATTTAGGTCTAAAGTACAGCCACCATGTCACTCTCGAAGGTCCTTAACAATAACCGTTCACTGTTTTGTGAGGACGTGTTATTCCACTTTCCGTGGTATCAGTCGGTTGGATACTGATTAGAAGGTTTTTATCTTCCAGTTCCAGGCCATCCACCATATACTGCCATCCACCATATACTGGCATCCTCCTTATACTATTGAAGCTTTAGCTTCAAGGTGTTAGGCCAAGACAATATGCGAGCGGGGGGAAGGTTTCGCATTTGCCCGACATCATATTCCAATATTAATTGCAATATTTCTACTTTACATTGTTATCAATAAAACTGAATTTGTCAAAAGAGAGATCGGCTAATTTGCTTTCTAGCCACAAATTTAGCCATCCTTTGGTCACATAACTGTAATTATTTAAATACTAAACTCACTTTTAGTTGCTACATGACATTTTTAAATTAAAACACATACGAATAGTATAGTGCAAAATACACACACACACACACACACATATCCATTTACAATTTAGTGAATACTTATGCATTTATAAAACTGTGTTTTTATGGTTTTGTATTTGTTTGCTTTCCATATCTGTGCAGATGTATGTATTTGATATTGGTATTGACATTGCTAATTCTGTTGGAATTTTTCTAATGTTGTGCGGTAACATTGCAGTTCGGTGTACAGTCACATTTAAACAGACAGACAGTCAGTCAGTTGGTCGAACTACCAGTCAACCAATTTTAAAAATTATATACATACATACATACATACATACATACATACATACATACATACATACATACATACATACATACATACATACATACATACATACATACATACATACATACATACATACATACATACATACATACGTACATACGTGCTGCTAACGATTTGCAATGCTAAAGCAATTTCGTTATAATCTAAATGATGTGATGCGAAATAATTTTAATTACTTTGCACTATCTGGATGGAAGGTATAAACGCTGTATGTATATGTAGATTCTGCAGAATCAATAATGATCACCTATAAGTTGTCATTAAATATTTCACATTAACAATGTACAATCTTTAGTCATCATCAAGAGACTTTGCCAAAACGAAATACGTAACTTGTCTTGATTTTCTTTTTTTTTGATTTTTGGAAGGGCTTCCAGGGGCATGAGAAAAGAAGTACGATTTCTAAATTGATTTCTAATTGTATGCACTTTATGTCGCATCGACATTGCTCAAATTTAGAAAGGCTTTTAGAAATGAAAAAATCACAAAACCCTTTAATTACTTTAAATGGAATTTAATTCATTAATTAAGCTGCTATGGTCTTTAGCCAATTAAAAATATTTTTTCTTCTTGCAAAATACGCAAAGTATAATTTGTTCACAGGATGCTGAATTCTCAATAATTTTTTCATTAACAATTGAACACCCAAATTACGGCCCAAAATTGTTTTATTCGTTTGGTTTTTGTTTTATAATTTTTAATTGAAATTCTCTGTCAATATTGTTTGTCAATGGCTTTTTTTTCTTTTCTTTTAGTTCTTATTGTGTTTGATTGTAGCAGTTTTATATTGCTGTTGCTGTTGTTGTTGTGTTTTCATCTTGAACCTTTTTTGTTGTTAAATGGGTCACTCTATATTATAACCTTAGGACAATGAAAAATACAATAAAAAAGTCAACATTCAAATTAAGAAAAGATTGTTGAAAGTTCAAAGAACAACATGGTTTGAATTTATTAGTTTCTTATTTTATACATTTACTCGTCGCGTTTATTGTATGTATGTGTGTATGTGTGTGTGTGTGTTTATTTAAACTTATATGAATAATGAAAGGCCCTGGCCTCTCAAATAGAGGGCAAAGGTAATAACAACTTGTACTACTACCCAAAACGAAAACAAAATCTTTGGGAAATACGAAAAAGAAGAAAAAATGCTTTTATCAAAATTAAGCAATGTTTAATGACAAAAAGTATCGCCATTTGTTATAACAAACAGTTGTTCTTGTTGCTCAAAATCTTAAGTATAAATTTAGACATAAAGCATATACATGAAGCAAAATGTTGCAAATGAACCATCAACATTGGTGTGATCATCTAATTTCTGTGTGCTAAAATTAAGATAAGAATCCGAACATTTACAAATAATAAATTCTTGGAGCATTAAATTTGGTTGTTGTGGTGTGACCAAACAATAGTCTCTTGACCGGGAGTTAAACTGAAATTAAAAAAAAATAAACTTAAAGTATCTATGTGGCAGAATCGATTGTACTTCAGAAGAAGTCACAAGAGTAAAACTTAAATATCAACACCAATAGAATTTCTACAATAAAAATTAATTTCAAAGAAATTGATAAATTTCTTGGCCTTGACAAGCAATCACTTTAAAATTTAATAGGAACCTCTTTTGCTTAATTATAGCCTCAATTTTTTTCGACTCGCCGCTTTTTAAAATTTCTACTTACATTGATCGAAGCATTTTGAGATTGTTTCCCTAAATCCTCGAGGTTATGAACAGGGTTGTCAAATATGGCGAGATTTTCAAACTTATTTGAAGGCCTTATTTTTGATTTGGCGATTTGCGACTTTTTAGCGATTTATAAAATAGTTGGCAATTTGTCATTGACATTTTATAACTGCACTAGCTGTGCCCGCCACGTCGTGCGTGTTCTGACAATATTTTTCCCGATTTGGCCTTGAAAGTATTCCGCATCAATTGTAAGACTCTTACTTTTATAGTGATTCAGTTATGGTTTATATATTTACTTTATATAAAGGTACCCATCCCTGGATAAAAAATATAAAAAATTCTAAAAATTATTTTAAACCTCTGTAAGAGGTGTTTGAAGTATTTTAAAAACAATGTAATTTCACAAAGTAAAATAGAAATCAAATACAAATTTTATTTAATTGGCGCCATCTTTTTTTTTTAAATATCCCCTTTCAAAAATAAAAGGTGCGAAACCATGTTCAAAACATGCCAGTTTTAAACCGAAATTTTAGTGCGAAAATTACGTACTTTCACTGCGTTTTCTTCACTTTCTCTTGGAAATAAGATATTTTTTAGGAAAAGGAGTATCCTATATTGGAATCAGCATGCTAACGTACCTCCTCACAAAATTTTGTTAAAATACATCTGGTAGTTTTTACGCGATGCGAACACAAATGATAAGCAGACAGACAGACGGACAGACAGACAGACAGACAGACAGACAGAGGAAAATGAGTTACTTTTTTACTTTATGTTAAGTGTGGATGCCATAGGGAATGCAAGCCAAAGCCATATGCTAGAAATTGCAAAAGACTTCATGCCGAGGAAGAAGGTCGACAGTCTAAAATCACTACAATCGAGAGTAAAGGGTAGTGTTACCACAATAGTAATTCTTCTTAACGGAATGGCGTCAAATAATTGAGCAGTTGCATTGCTATTAGACTTTGTAGCCAATTCGAAGTAGCTCAAAATTTTTACCAACTCTTTCATCTTTACTCACTTTGCATATCTATTGCAATTCCTCGTTGTATAAAACTCATTAATGGCTGCAGCAATAAAATGTTTAAAACAGTTATACAGTTTGTTTCAAAGCAGTAAGCAGTTTCACAGGGACTCATAAGTGAGATTTTATTATCTCTAGTGGAACGCTTTCGCTCCGGGGGTACAATAATGGCTTTGACTATGTACTCTTGGGAAAAATGGGACAATAAACGGCAGGGTTACTGAAACCTGTGTCTGAAAGAAAAGGTCAGTGATATCACCAGTTCTTTTCCTGGCCCGACCAGTGCCCAAAAGACTGGTACCACGGGAAACTGTAGGTCCACAGATACCCTCTCATCTCTCTGACCGGTTATTAGTGAGGTCCCCTTCGGGGGTACACGTGTTGGTTGTGGTTTAGATCGATGTATGCAGAGATGGTGCATTTTGGATCAAAGCGTGCTGTTGCACTCTCAACAGTAGGAGTTGGATGGTCTCCAACAATAGGTTAGAACATGGGTACATGGTTTGCCATGTTCTATAAATTTCTAATCATTGTAACCGTGTAGTACATCTAGTGTGGTATCGATGCCTTCTTTTGCACACGGCACGTTATCGTAGAGTGTGCTGTACTACACAATGGGGACGCTAGTCTACGCTCTTATTACGGATAAGGGCCAATACGGCTAGGTGCCGACGTTAATGATCTCTATTGGGACGCTTGTTTCCTGGCTATAACATCAGCCAGAAGGTGATGAAGGTGTGTGCGAAGGGAGAGATTTTTGTTCTAAGTCTGGCATGATTGTTTTTGTGTGGTAAACCAAGCCGACAAGTTGGCAAGAACCAGCCAAAGATGGTAGGCTATACTCGAATTAACCGCCAACATGCCTGCGCCGACAACCATCTATCCATCCTAATTTGATTTTACTCTTTTTGTTCCACATCTGCCACTAGAAAAATGTTCAAAACTGAAATATCGCCTATATACCGGTACTAATATGGAATGCATCCCTAGTTGATACTCATGAGTAAATAAACACTGTTTCATATTCTGCAGTAAACTAATAATTCAATCCTATCAATCAAAATTTATCAAAAGTTTAAAGCTTTTGGATTTCTTTTAATGTCAAACATTTCTTTTGAAAACTTTACCTTTAATGCTAAGATGTCTTAGCAAAATGTTTTGGAAATATTTTTAAACAATTCTCATGTTGAAACCAATATTTAGCAATAATGGATTAAGGTTGTTTAAACACACTCACATGCACATATTTTTATTTTTTCTTGAGTTTTATTTGATAAAAAATTAAATCAACCTAAACCCGAAAAATTCAAAAAAAAACCAAAAATAAACTAGAAACCTTTCAACAACAAACAAACCAACAAAAAAAAACTTTTATTGTTAATTGAAATTCAAATGTTTGATGCTTCAACATGTAGACGACGTTGATAACGAAATTAAAAATGTCAAATCTACGTATGTATAAATAAGTATAGTAGATGTGTAGTAGATCTAAGCGGAAAGTAAAAGTTTTTTCTGTATAAATAAATAAATATAAAAATAAATACAACATACAACATACACCAGGTATGCCAGTAAAATAAAATTTATAAAAAATTAACAAAAAGATTTGGGTTCTTCTTCACATAACCACACACACACACGCGCGCACACACCTACACACAATAAAATACTAAAGGACGAGTAGATGTGTGTTTGCAAACCTTCATAAATATAAAGTCGTATTAAAAGAGAAATAAAAAATAAATACTTTTATACAAATACAATTTCTTCTTTGTGCTTCTTTAAATTTGCACACTTAAATATGTATTTTACATGAGTGTGTGTGTCTGATTGTATGCGTTTAAGTTTAGATTTAAGTGTATGTTTGTTTGGCTGTTTTTTTTTAACATGACAAAATAAAAAGTTATTTTTTATACTCGTATCTATTTATTATTTTTTTTTTCTTTTTAAGTGGTAGCAAGTGCCAAATAAAAAAATTAAATCACTTGTTAACATGAAATAACATCCTTATTTGTATGTGTGCATATTTCTATAAGGTACGACGATGTTTAGCAGTAGTTGTGTAATAAAGAAAGATTGTTGTATCAAAAATTTAGTGTAATAGTTGCTAAAAAAAAACTATTGAATCAGAAAAAAATTAAATTTTCGTAAAATATTGCCATGTTGACTTTCAGTAGATCAAACTTTAAGCCAAGCAGTTGCCATTTTAGACGTCTAACATACAGGTAGGGGTCCAAATGTGAGAAATAGTTTTAAAAAAATTTAAAACAAAAATAATATTGTTTAAACTATAGCGGATTTTAAAGGGGTGGAAAACTTTCAATTTGCAGCACTGTTTTCTGTGACAGCTCAGTTCTCTGCTGCATTTGGAGCAATGATGATCCTCAAGCTATTCTCGAAACACTATTACATGTAGGAAAACTCGCTGTTGGGTGAGCCTTATGAAATCATTGGTCTATATGTAATCACAAACAACTATGATCAAAACGTTACAGTTAACGGTGAGCGGTATAAAAACATGTTTACTAACCTTTTCATGCTTCAATTGGAAGATATTAGTGTTTCATACATGTGGTTTCAGCATGATGGTACCGCATATCACACAGCGAGGGATAAAACTATTTTATTGTGAGAAGCTTTTGGCAAGGGAATAATTTCTCTAAAAGGACCTTTGAACTGGCCACATTGCTCATGTGTTTTAACGCCATTCGATTATTTTCTCTGGGGGTATGTATTATTGTTTTGTAGGGGGGATACCAATATTTTCATGGGTCCCTTTTCGACCCCCTTTAATCCTCAATGATTTCAGGTATCCGACTGGAAATTTACGAAAACCTTACTTTCATATTAAGTCTTGTGCTGTCGCTAGCATTTTACTCTCGACTTTAGCGATTTCATACTCATCACAGAGTCTAAGGTAATTGATAACATTTGCTTAAGGGTAAGGTGTCCGCAGCATCTCCATTTAATATGTGTCTGCCCGTGGTCCAAAGCCTTTTTTATGTTAGCTTTTTACCGGCACAGTCTGCAAGTATCGTCTTACCTCGATTTTTAACTTGGCCAGACAATACTTGAGAGTCCGTGACCTATCGCAAACGCAGTTTACTAATTGTAGGCACCCAGATTATATCCATCTAAGCTCCTTCTTGGTCTTCTTGGTCTTGGAATCGAACTCACAACCCCGGACCAAGAGACTAGCACACTACCTTCTAGCCCGCCAAGGCACCCTGGGGTTATATTAAGTCCCAAGTCTATTCAAATAAACGAGAATTAATCCAGCACTTGGAAGAGAAGATTGGAGGAAGTAGGCGCCAACCGCTGCTATAAAGTTATCTACTTAATTAAGTCATAAAGCAATAAAATTAAATAACTTACAAAAGCCAGTTGGATGGGTATTAAAAGGTTTCTCTGTTTCAATTCAATTGAAGGTTCTCCGCCTCTAGGAAAAACACTCTTTACATTACTATTGAATAATATAGCAATAATATAGCAATAATATTGCTATATGTATATGAGAGCAACAATGTTGCTAAGCTCTATGGCAACAATTATGATGTACATATAATCAAGAGCAACGTTCTTAAACTTTAATTTTTATGAAAATTTGACATAAAGTATACTTAAAGTAAACTTTTTATTTTAATGAATAAGGGCATAAACTTTTACTACGACTTAAGGCCGAGGCACATAGAATCCGTGGTACGTTATACGCTGCTGTCTTCAACATACATTAACGTAATTGAACATCCTTGCTGATGTTAAATCAGAAACTCTTGAACAACTTCGATAAGTTTGCTCTACATTTTATTATTTAACTTTATTTATATTAATTAATTTATTTTATTTTGTTGTATTTTGTTTTATTTTTGCTGCCACACAACACAAAAAGCTAAATTAAAGCAAAGAATAAAATCAATTGTTAACAAACTGCTCAATGTTCTTAAAAAGTTAAAAGTTGCTCAAGAACTCTCATAAGAATACAGGTTGTTTTTCAACTTATCTGTTGAAAAACACGAGGTATAATGTATGACGAATTATATGTGCTTTGGCCTTAATAATATACACTTCAGCAAGACAGTTGCTTACTAGCGAAAATTTTATACAACATTTTCTAACAATATTTCTAAAAATTAAGCCTGGGTAGTCTCTTCGAATTTTGGAAAATGTAGAGAAACATTGGTCATTTTACTTAAAACATTGTACCATTAGGAAGTTTTATCTTGCTTTTTGTTTTTTGAAGCATATCTTATGAAATATTACCCATTTGTATTATTAGATCACAGCTATGACAACATGTTGCCAGGCACATTTCATATGTTTACAAAAAATATCAGCAGAGTATTTTTTCTGCAACATTTGGTTTAACATTTTATGACCTTATTCATAAAAAATAACGTTTACTTTAAGCATAAGTATGCTTAAACTCTGTCATAAAATTATGACATATTTTATATGAAAAAGAAAAAGAATACACTTTAATTTTTGGGCATTAAATTTTATAATGTTGCTATACATTATTACCAAATCAATAACATTGCAACCTTCTTAAATTACAAAAAATTAATAAAATTTTATTAAATTAAATTTGAAAATATCTGAAACAGTAATTCATGCTGCTTAATATAATAGCATCAATATTACAATAATATTGAAATATTTTTTAAATAATGCTGCTTAAAATTTAGTCAACACTTTTGACTAATTCCAAAGAACAACAAAGGATTAATACAAAAGCATTCATATGTCATCAACACCCTAAAAACATTCCTTTGCTCTCAAATCATACAAGTTTTCCCAACGCCCATATTTTATGTTGATTTTAAATCAATAAAATAAAAAATTACAACAATTACAGGATCAACAAAAGGGACATACTCTATTGTTGACCCTGTAATTTTAATTCTCGTTCTCTTCACATCAATCAATTCGGATGCTTTTTCATTCGCCTCAACAACCATTTTTTTTTAATAAAAGGCTTTATAAGGCTTCACTTTCCGTTACAGTTCTGCAATTACTTTTCCCGTTAAAAGTTACTTATGTACATATATGGTATTAGCTATGCCCGCCGCATTGTGGTGTGTTCGATTTTGCTTTGAAGTAAATAAACACCAACTTTTAAGACTCTTACAAGGCATATTTAACAAGGTGATAGCGTAACGGAGAGGAAATATCAGCAAAAAATTTTTTGAATTTTTTTTATATAGATTTTGACAGTAATATCTATTTTATTCACTCTTAAAATACACAATTAACGTCAAACTCCATTAAAAAAAAACTTGAAAAAATTTATCTTTAATATTAGCTCCGCCTTGTGCTGTCACCTGGCTAAAGATGCCTTGGACTCTTACTTCTATAGTGCCTGAGTTATGATTAATGTATGCGTTTTCTTTATATAGAGGTATTCATCACTGGATACAATTCTAAAATTATTGTAGATTTCTGTTAATAGTGTTTTACCGCTTGATACAAAAAAAATGCTCTGTCAAGTTTGCAGTACCTTTAAACATTTCGTACTTTCACTAGTTTTTCTTTATTTTCTCTCGGAAATGTGAAATTTTTGCAAAAAAAAAGTATTATATATTTGAGTCACGATACTAAGGTACCTCCTCAAAAAACAATTTATTAAAATTCATCCAGTAGTTTTGACGTAATACGAACACAGATAGGCAGAAGGACAAAATTCTAAAAAATGCTTTGTTGTATTCCATTTCGATTACTAACTGCACCAACAACATTTTTTTTAAATACTTCATGTACAGAAATGGTCCTGTTACAGTTTTATTATATGGTTAGATTATATTGCTTTGAAAGTTTTTTTATGGTTGTCCACTGCTTTTTGTTTCATCATTTCAACATATTATTTATTACTATTTCACAAATAAATGACTCGTATATAAACCGTTTAACAAATTAAATTACAATGTTGTTTGCAATGTTATTTCTAATTAGCTGTTTCTTGATTTTACCTTAAGTACGTTGCCAAAGTTTTGTATTACACAATTTCGTCCACAGCGCAACGAAACAGAACAGTGCAGCTAAGAGAGTTTTATCCTTCCTACTCTTCACTATAATGACGTTAGATATAACCTTCGCAGTTGTATTTTCAATATCACAACACATAAATCCTGTTTGTACTCTTATGGTTTCAAACTGAATTTATACAATTTGTTGTTTTCTTTATAAAGTAATGTTTTGTTGAATTTTAATTGAAAATAAGATTTTTTCGCGCAACTTGTATATTTTATCGAATTTTTTAATTATTGATGATTTTCTTTTTGATTTTTTTGGTGCATTTCAGTTTTCAATGAAATTTAAATTTTTTGATCAAAATTAAATTTTTTTTTTTTTAATTTATGATATTTTTTTATTTATGATATTTTTTGTGATTTTAAAAAATTTCGATTCTTGGTAATCCAGATATTTTTTTTTAAATTTTTGGTTTTCACTATAAAAAAAAAAAACAAAGGCCCTTGCCATTTTTTAACCCATATCGCCACCATTTATGGACCTGACAGATTGATGAATTTAATTTTTTTCGGTAAATTTTTAAAGCCATTGCCAAGATTGGTTTTAAACCTACTACGAACAGACGAACCTTGTTAAATCGAATTTTCTTTGTATAAAGATTTGCTTGCTATCCCCGGTGCACTTCGGTACACTTATCCTTAAAAGAAGGAACACTTGGAAGTATAAGTATGGCCGAAAGACGCGTTATTCTCAGAGTAAAAAATAATAAATAATTTTTGACATTTTATGTGAGTTGCTATGCTCAGCCAGTGTTTTGCTCAACTATGTTCAATAATATGGGGGTCAGTAGTGAATGCTTTCAAAACCTTACTTACTATAGATCCAAAGTCACATAATGATAAATATGAAAATTTGAAATTTTATTAGTCGAGCTTAAGGTAGTGGTAGACTTCGTTCTCACCAACTGACGATTGATGATTGAATACAGTTTTCTCGTATTCGTTGGTCAAACAGATGATGCTTACAACTAAGCAGTACCCTAAGTAGATAGATACGAAGAGTGCTGATGACAGACGTAGCTGTCTAGAAAATGCATTCCATTCGAAATTAAATAAAATTTTTCCAATTTTTCTTTAACATTAATCACCTAATTTGTAATTTAAAAAATTCTTTCTTACAGAAAATAAAACGGACTTAAGCTTGACTTTAAATTTCATCTGAATGATAAATATATTTACTTATACGCGAGTTATCACACCTAGTCTTCCAATCTGAACAATATTTTTTTGTCAATATACATTAATAAGGGTATTCGTCGTACAAAATATAACCCTCTACCTGTTATAGTTCTCTTATTAGCCGATAATAATTTTTCTCTATGTATGCGAGATACCACGCCCATTGCACCAATATAGTTTGATTCTGCTAGTCTATGCACATAAATTTAAGAGAGACTTGTGTAAAATTTCAAGACTCTACCTATTGTAGTACACAGTAATAATTTTTCACTTTGTATGGGAGGTATAACACCCACTATTCTCATCCAGTCAGTTTTTTGTACATTATGCATATAATTAAACGAGTTTCTTGTACAAAATTGTAAGGTTTGACCTATTCAAGTTCCTAAGTAACACAATTTTTTCAGGCATATGTTGTACTAAAGATTGAAACGAATATTAAACGTGCTGCGAGGACATGAATGACAGTGCAGAACTTGGTCATACCGTTTATTGAATTACAATTTGAGATATAAAATCGTCGTTGAAAGAGGGCGTGACATGGAATCTATTTTATTTTGACACCATTTTTTTCTTCTAATACTTTAATTTTTTGTCATTCAATCTCTGAACAATGTTACTATCCCTTGATTTCGGGTGCCTCGATCAGGGCTAGCAGGTAATGTGCTGCGGTTGTGGGTTCGATCCCAACAAAAACTCTAGTATTTTTCACAGACCAAAAATGTACTTGTATATAATCTGGGTGCCTATAAGCGGTTAAGTGCATTACTGAAAGGTCACGGAAACTTCAAGTATTATCTGGCCATGTTAAAAATAAAGGTAAGACGATACTTGTAGACGGTGCACGGAAAAAGGCTAAGACGGCAGAGCACATTAGCAAAGGCTAGTGACAGCACAAGAATCAATTAAAGTAATGGTAGTTATAAATGAAATCATTGAGAAACGAAGGGGGTCGAAAAAGGCCCCATAAAGTTATTGGTCTGCTCCGGTATCCCCCTACAAAGTATATATAAATATCTCACGATTTCAGACTAGGATGAAGTTTATTCTGCAAAACCAATGCAACACAGTTTAGGTCGAAAGAGTCGCAAGGTGGCAAAGGTATTCAAAGGTGAGACAATCCCATCTGAAAATTTTTTGGGTACCGCGGAACACAAGTTTGCCCCGATAATGTAATTGCTTACGAACATGCTAGATCTAGAACCTACCTTAGGGATCAAGAGATAAATGTATTCGTCGGTGTCGAGCTAAGCTAAAGACAACTTTCAGCAGCCACCAGATGGTCTAACGGGGCCATCTGTATGATTTCAAGTTTTTTTTTAGGTACCGGTGAACATAAGAGTGCCCCGAGAATGTAATTGCTTACGAACATGCTAGATCTGGAACTTACCTTAAGGATCAGGAGATAAATGAACACGACGGCGTAACGCTAAGTTAAAGAGATAGTTTAACAGCCACAAGGTCATCTATATGATTTTGAGGTTTCTTTGTCCTCAGTATGACTGTAAGAAGACTTATAGACTGCTTAAAACCCCTCGAGGACAGATGAGCCACTAGTGGCTGTGCAATGCGTCATTTGTGTTCACGTTAAGAGATTAATTCTCCCATATAATGACTTGTGTAGAATTTGTCAGGACGAGGAGGAGGAAGCACCTCCTGTGTCATTGCCCAACCCGACGATTCTTGGCAGTCTCATCTATCCGGGATATGGTTTTGCACTAGATTAAGTGTGGAACTGGATGAATCCTAAGTATCTTCTTGCTCATCGCTTTTTCAGACGTCACAAAAAGACCTCAATGATCCAAGCGAGCCGGTTTTGCATTACAAAACCGGCGACCTGTACAACCTAACCTAACCTAACCTAACCTATAATATTTTCATGAAACTTCCTTAATTTTTTTAACAGAATTGTGAACGAGATTAAGCACAAAAGAAAATATAAGAAATTTTTATTTTAAGTCGTTGCTGTCGATTCTGTTCGATTATGTTTTTGTCATTGACAATTGTATTTTTGCTCCTCAATAAAATCTACTTCGATAATCTTTATATTAATACATGACTAATATACATACATATGTACATATTTTTAAACACAACTTTTACTAGACTGATGAAATAAAAAATAAATCTACTAAAAATAATCATCTGTAGTCAACCAACCATATATACATCTCCAAAACGACAATCTACTTTTGCTACTCAACAAGGTACAGGTCCATTTAAATGCAACAGCACATAAACACGTGTAAATATTACACATGCCTTCGCACAAACACGAAACAAGAAAGATTTAACTTTAAATTAACATTTCTCCAGAGACTTGATAAACAGTTTATTTCTTCTTAATTTTTCAGATTTTTTTTCCTCTTTCCTTTGCTTTAATTTTCTAAAGTCATTAAGAGAATGAAAACGAATAGAAACAAAAAAAAAAAAAAACAAACAAATGAATGAATAAAAATCTTGACGAATTTTAAATTAAAGTAAGTCATGTAAAATTTAAAGTTAAAGTTAAATAAAAAAACAAAACACACACACAAACATACCGCCAGATATAAAGGTAGAGAAAAGGGACGAAGAAGATGAAAAAGATTGAGATACAAACTAATGTTTATGCAAGAAAAATTAAAGATACATTTGTAATTACTAAAACTAACAGAAATCTTGATTATTTATTTAATTTTATGCAAGGCTTTGTTTGTGTGTGCATCTGTGTATACACACATACACAAACTCACACTCACACACACACACACACACAATGGCACTTAAATATTCAAATTTAGATTTATGTAGATGAGCTAAATAAAATAAAGTAGAACAAAATGAATAAAGAGGTGATTAAATACATTAACATTTATAATAAAGATAATTACAATGACTTGTTTTAAAGATAAAGATAAAGACAATTACAATTACAATGACTCGTGCATGTTCGTAAAACAAAAAACACAAAATCTCACAAAGCTTTTATGCAAATCTGTATTTAGCAATTTGCAACTTTCAATAAAAGTTATTGATGGTATTGGCGAACTACATATTAATTATTTTTTGGAAAGAAACTTCTCATTAAGAATATTAGTAGGTAATGCTTTAGGTAGTTGTCATGCTGGAAGCTAAATATTTATAAATATAATAATATAGTGATAGTCTGGCCTTCGTTTTCTGTGTTCGCATCACGTAAAAACTACTACAAAATTTTATAAGGAGGTACCTTAGTATCCTGATTCCAATATAGGATACTTTTTTCCGCAGAATATCTTATTTCCAAGAGAAAATGGAGAAAAAGCAGTGAAAGTACACCTATTATTTTTACCGATTTAAAGGTACTGCATACTTTAAGGCATCTTCTATTTTTGAAGCAATGTTGCGCAACACATGGCGCTGTTTTAAAATAATAAGTAATTCATTTGCTGTCTGTATTTTACAGAGCTTTACAATAATTTTTAGAATTTTAGAATTTTATCCAGGGATATAAAAACCATAACTCAAGCACTGTAAAAGTAAGAATCTTAAAATTTGATGTGGCTTACTTTCAAAGCAAAATCGAACAAAATATTGTCAGGACGCCGACGACGACGTGGAAGAGCACAGCTAGTAATATAATGCATTTTTTTATTTAAACAAATTTTGGTTATTTTTAACAATTTAAATAATCGAAATACTAAATTAAGAAATATTAAGATAATAATTAGCTGGGCTGATGACATTGTCTGGTAAAATAAATATGTCTTATATCTTTCTATGGTGTTCATTTTATTTAATGTTTTCAAGACGCCGCGGCGCCCTGTCTAAGCTTTTTATTTTTCTTTTTAATTTTCTCAATTAAATTAAATATTTATTGCTTTGTTTATTTAAAGTATATTTTAATGAAAAATACAATTTGAAAGAAAAAATATGTAATTTTTTCTTGGCTTATAGAAGTTACAAGTAAAAAATAATAATATAATTTCTCGTATTGTTTTTTTTTCCTGTTAAAACAGGAAATATTTACAATTGAAACTGCCTTGCAAACAGATGCGAAAAATGCTAAAGAAATTAAATTTTACTTTGCTAGTATCTGCATTGTCTGTGTTTCTTTATAATAACTAATTTTATTTATTGATCTATTTACTAGGAGTGACCGCAATATCGCCTGCTTCCTAACAATTTTTTTTCGGTGTTATTTTTATAGCGGTGAAGATATGGTTTATATATTTACTTCGTGTAGAGATACTCATCTCTGGTAAATTACCCAGGATGTTGCAACATAGGACTTATATAAAATTCAATTATTTTACAATTTTGTAAAAAGTGCCTAAAATTTCTCTTTTAAAAATTGGAAGGAGTCTCCAAGTTTTCAGTACAATTAAATCGGTAAAATTGCCTGCTTTCATTATTTAATTTTTATATCTCTTGCAAATGAGTTATTTGCAAAAATAAGCCTATATTAAAAACCTATATTAAGTACCTCCCCACAAAATATTATTTGTATTAATGTATTCCCCCTACAAGCGGACCACTTCCTTAACGGGTCCCTTCCTTCAACGATTATAGGCAACCGATATGTAATTTACGGCAACCTTACTTTACATTGAGCCATGGGCTACAACCAGGCTTAAATCTTGACTTAAGTATTTTTAGACTTCTTTTTCATCACGCAGTCTCTAGTAATTGCTGCATTTGTTCAAGGCTCAGGTCCCCATGGCATCCACATTTAACAAGTTTCTACTAGTGTTCCTAAGTCTTATACTAGCCAGTGCCAGACATTCACACACAATGTGTGCTGCCGTCTCAGCCTTTTCCAAGCACAGTCTGCAAGTATCATCTTCTTCGATTTTCATCTTGTCTAGATGATACTTGAAGTTTCCAAATATTCCATGTCTATCCAGCTTAAGTTACTTCTATTATATCTGAGCACCTTACTGGCCTTCCTGCCTATGAATGGACTTTTTGAGCACCATTCGAGCCTGCCTACACATAGTGGTTTTCCTCCATCTTATCAGGTTAATTTGAGTTTACCTATTGTAGGACAAAATTTTATTAAAATTCATTCAGGAGTTTTTACGTGATGCGAACACAGATAGACAGGCAGACAGGCAAAAATTCCATAAATTAGAGTTTTGAATTTTATAATCGTCTTGAAATCGCTGCAAAATTTTATTCTAGGTTATATTTTTTCACATAAAAGAAACTAAAAACAAAATCTTATAAATTTCTAGTCATGATGCAGACCTTAAGTTTCTTAAAATATTGTTTATAAAATTTCCATAAAAAAAAAGAACAAATTCGCTTGAAAATATTCTCATAAATGTCGTCGACTGTATGATGATTTTATTATTTCATTTTATTTTATTTTATTTTATTTTTCATATTTTATTTAAACCACAACAAGCATACGAAAATGGCCTTGTCATACTTTTCTCGACCTTGAAATTTATCCGCAAGACTTAAGAACAAAAAAAAAAAAACAAATATAATAAATAACAAACAACACGGCTTATAGCACAGGTATAGTGAACATTATTTTAAACAAATCTTTGTTCATTCCATACAGAACACATTGTATACCCCAGTCTATAGTAAATAAATCATGGAGTGCATGTGCAAGTGTATGAGTGATGTGACGTGATGCATTTATTTGAACATTTCAATGAGTACTATTGGCATTTTTAAAACAAACAACAATAGAAAAAATATACAAAATCTTAGTCATATTGTGTGAGTTGAAAAAAAATATTACAAAAAACAATGTCATTTGTTATAGTACCTATACATTTTAACAGGAAAATTAAAAACTTTTCATTACCTGTCATCATTTATTCAGAATTTATTTATTTACAACTTGGCAGCTTTTCGTTTAGTATTCGGTTTATAACTAGGCTAAATCGTGTAATACAACCATGTAGTGCAGTTGTAAACCATTTTATTTTACTCAAGCTTTCGCTTATTTAGGTCTAATACAGCTTTTTAAAGAACCAAATGAGAGCTTTTAAGGCCAAAATACTTTGACTTATTTTATTATTTGTATCTATATTTTCTAGGACATAAACCTTTTGGATCCTTCACTACCATTCTCACTCACTCTTTGGTTGAAGGCTTTTCCTTGCTGTTATTATTGCCATGTTTAGATAAAATTTCTTTTTATAACGTTACTGGGAGTGCAGGGTAAATTGTTACTTTATGCTTAAGCTTCTACTGATTTAAATTGTTTGGAATATAAGCAGAGACAGGCTCTCAAAGCAACCGCGACATGGTGCAATAACGAGGGACTAAACATAAATTCTAGCAAATGCTATGCTTTTCACTTGAAGGAGGAAGGGTGTATAGGTGGAATCATTAATACTTTCCAGACCGATATACAATATGTTCAGAACGATAAAATATCTAGCTTTACGCTAGATTAGGAACTTACTTGAAAAGAAGATTCGGAAAAAATAATCTTACATCAATGCCATCTAATTGGGGGTTCTAGGCGGGAAATCCTGCCAAGGGATGCATTCTGAATATACAATCTTATTGATTCGTGTTTTGGTGACGAAAGGCCTCTTAAAGAACAATTAAGGGTTTTATTATTAATGTAGAGAAGACCACTTTCTTAATAGGTCCGTTTTCGAATCCCTTCCGTCCTCTAAGATTATAGGCGACCGAAATGTAAGTTACAGCCTTTAATCTTGAGATTAGTGATTGCAGACTGTCGACTGCTAACTGTCCACTTTCTTTCTCATCACGCAGTCTCTAGTTATTGCTAGCATTTGTTCAAGGCTTAGGTCCCTCATGGCATCCACAGGCATATAGTATCGCTTTGGGCCAAAAATTAGGTACATGAGTATTCTGGACCTAAAAAGAAAGGGGTTAGGGAGGCTTAGGTGGAGTGCTTGAGTAGAAAAAAAGTAGACGAAACACTGCATCGACGTAGTGTCATATTGTGTAAAATGCGGTAGAAATTATACTCAATGGTTGTTCGAATGGAGAAATCTTTACTGATGATACTCCAATGGGCGGTAGGTGTTTACTCAGCTAAACGGAATCTTGCCTGAGTCTTGTATTGCTGCATGCGTTGGATCAGCTGTTGGAAAGTCGCGTACGAGGTAAAGAGATTCTCATTGCACTCGCCGACCAGTCGTTTATAGCATGAGGTAGCTAATACGTGCTCTCAAAAGTAGTTCTTAAATGGGTTCTTAAACCAAATATTATAACGATTATGTGGTTTAGAGAAAAAGGGGATCTGGTGTTAGTTAATATTTTTCGGAATGGCATACGTCGGAAAAGGGCTCTACAATTGGTAGAATCCTTAAGCCTATTATATTTAACCAGGCCCAAATGGGGTTCAAACATTCCCTCGGCAGAACGCCGTTATTCCTTTCAACGTGGGTAAAATCATACTATCCTATATGGACAATTTAAATATCAGTCGTGGTATCGTTAACATTTCCAGTCAATAGTTTGTTGATGCTTTAAAAGAAATTTTCTGTTTTTGCTATTATCTTAAAATAGATCATTATATTTTTTTTAGAAACACAGGACAGCAAGAAAAATATTTTTTTTTAGAAGAATTTCCTGAATTCTTATTCGAAACTATGGAAATGATTTAAAATTGATATTAAGAAGCCTAAAGGCAACTTGAGTGCAGACTTTTGAATTTTTTTAACTCAAAATATCGGAGGAATCGTTTTAGAGTTGGGCTTATATTCAGAGGTAGCCTATCCCATTTTAGAATTAACGGGATATTTTTAAAATCCAATTCCAAAAAATGCATACATGCGATCAAAATACCAAGCCGCAGGAAAAATTTATTTGTCGCCCTGAATTTATTAATATTCCTAATTTTCCAATGGACATTAATGCAGCAATAAAATAATGGGTAAAATCCAATAAGAAAATGGCAATCAAACCTAAACTAACTACACACTTTTATATGAAGACGATTATTTTGATGCCTTCATAGCTATATGATCACCGTTGTGGCTGTAGCCAACTTAAACCAATTTATATTTTTGAAAGAGACAATGGCAGCTGAGAGAGTGGCAGATAGTAAAATATTTTATTTTGTTTAATAGAAGAATTGATACTACGTAGTGTCGTTCGCCCAGGTAATTTAGTAGTTTGACATGTCAAAAGTTGTATGTGTTTAGAATTTTTATAGTGCAAAAGTGAGAAAGCAATACAATACATAAACGCCTTCTCAATTTACTTCTATGTTTTTTGACATTTCGAACTACAAAGCAACTACAAAATGCAATTTTGTTCTTGTATTATTGTATTTGTATTAGAGACGCCACTACCTAGTAAGATAAGTCTACCTTGAACAGAAGAAAATATCACAAAATAAAAGAAAAATTTTTAATTTATAATTATAATCAAATAAACTTAGTTTTGAAGCGATAAAAGTATGTCTTGAAAAAGTTATTTTATTTCTTTAAATGTAAAATATGAATTTCAAGAGCAAAATCAGAGCTTACCATATACATAGCTGTCTATCATCTTCAATATTATCAAGTAATTGACTACACAGCGATGATTGTAGCCAAGGGCATTTGTAGTCGTGTAGCTGTGTAGCCGTTGTTGTCTATATGTTTAAAGCATTATGTATGAATTTCTTATAAATCAAATTTATTTTTATATGACGTCAACAAACAATAAATTTATTTTATTCGTAGTTTTCTTGCTTATTTTCTATACCACGCTGTTCTACCTTCAAAGAATCACAGCTAAAAACAAATTCCGGATTTATACCAATTATTTTTAAGAATTGCAAGTGACCATGATGAAAAATTTTTTGGCAACATACTACCTTATTTTTCAGTGTTTTGCAAAAACAATAGTTTAGACGTTGTTGTTTTTTAAACAATGTTGGAATTTGTATTTGTATTTTTTATTGAGTGATTTTCTAATACAACAAGATGCAACATCTTTTAATTTACAGTATTAGAATCAGTTAAGTTATAATTGCTAATGTCATTTTCATAAGACATTAGCTAATACTTTTCACACATAAAAAAATTGTGTAGTAATGGAACTACAATGGAAGAAGGTGTGTGAATCACCAAATCGTATAGTAAAAATGGGCACGTGGGAAAAATGTACATATTGCTTTGCGTAACTAAATGCATTGATCTTCATTTAATCTATATTATTTATTATAGAAATTTGATTAATCAAACAGTCGCCATGGCAAGTTGTTTGGACGATAATATTGTCATAATTCGTACAAGACCAGTCACATAAAATTGTAAAAGAAATAACATGGTTGAGGTAACCATAAACTTAGAACAACATATTATAATAGAATAATATGGTTTATTAACATTATAATAATATTGTTATAATTATTAGAACCATATTACTGTCTAAGTTAATAATAACATTGGCAATTTTGACCATAAAAATGTTGAAATATAAAAATATTATAATATACATGACCATATTGTATTGAAATTTAATTTAATTTTATTGTAATGAAATATAGTTGAAGGAAAAAAATTAAAATTAAGCTTGAGGTCAAGATGTTTTATTTAATATAAAGAGAAAATATTAAAAATGCCAATATTTATTATAAACGCCGTTACATGTTTGAGATGTTGCAGATAATAAATGTACCCTCCATTAAGAGAATAAATTATAAAGCTGACGTGGAGAGCATAGCTCAGAATTATAGACATTTAATAAATAAAGGTAGACAAAGAAAAGAAGTATTATCAAACTAACTTGTTGGTTTAATATTCAGTGCAATAATAACTTTTGACAATGGTAGTCTAACTACAATATAGAATAAGTTTGTTTGTTCTTTATTGTTAATATGTTTTTTGTCTATATATTGTCATTTGTTGTTTTTTTGTATGAGTTAATGTTTAAATCTAATATGTTTTGTTTTTTAATGTCATTACGTGTTTAAATGTTATGTATTTCTAAACCTTTTTAGCCCTGATGATGCTACCCAAAGGAGTAGCGAAATATTGGCATTTTTAATATTTTCTCTTTATATTAAATAAAACATCTTGACCTCAAGCTTAATTTTAATTTTTTTTTTCCTTCAATTATACTTAAAAAGGTCGAATAAAACATAATTTATTGTAATGAAATATATATACACAACAACTATCTTATTTTCTCTGTAACAATATATGTTTGCGATGAACAATTTATAGTTGGTTTAATCATTACTGTGATCATGACAAACAAATTTATGTTTCAATTTGATCATTAAAGGGTTACTACACCGAAAAAATGCAACATGGATGGTTTGAAGCAGACATGGGGGGATTCAATTACATTTCAATTAAAATTACAGGTAATTTGTAATTGAACATTTCCAATTACTAATTACAAGTAATTGTAATTGAAATCAGGGACAAAATCAATTACAGTTACTTGTAATTTGTAATTGAAATAATTTCAATTACAATTACTTGTAATTAGTAATTTAATTTTCCAATTACTAATTACACGTAATTGTAATTGAAAAACTTCAATTACAAATTACAAGTAATTGTAATTGTAATTAGGCAGTAATCATTACTTCCAATTGAACGAAATTCAATTATATTCCTAAGAATTTCAAACGAACAATACGAAAACTGAATCCATGTTCAATTACGGTGAACACCTTCATAAAGGTAATTATCGCTTACAAAATTTTGAAAACTTTGCGGTCAAATATACATTTTTTCATTTAATATTCCGTAGACATTGACATTGTGAAAAAGAAAATAGTTTGAAATTTGCACTTCAGATTTACTTGCGTGGTCTAAATTCGTTTCTAAATTACCTCAAAAACTATCTTACAATACTAAAGGTTTTTTTACGGTCTAATACTCCCTTAACATTTTCAGCCACCAGTTGAAAGGTTATATTTGTTCGCTAGTATTATTTTAACACTAAGGCGTCAAATTTATTTATTCAAATAGGATTGTTATTATTTTTTATAATTTATATGTAATTGAACATTTTTGTAATTAAATATTTCTTGACAATAATTACAAAAAAAAGTATTCATTACTTAAAATTTTCAATTACATGTAATTTGAAATTGAAAAATTTCAATTACAATTACATGTAATTAGTATTTTAATTTTCCAATTACTAATTACATGTAATTGTAATTGAAATTTTTCAACTACAAATTACAAGTAATTGTAATTGATTTTAGTCCCTATTTCAATTACAATTACTTGTAATTAGTAATTGAAATTTTTCAATTACAATTACATGTAATTAGTATTTGCATGTGTAATTAATTACAAAATGTAATTGATATCCCCCAAGTCTGGTTTGAAGTATATAATTTTCAAACCACAACCAAAGTTTTATTAGCATAGTATTTATAAGCATAATGTATTATTAGTAAACAAATTATGATATGTTTGCTCGTATGTAACCAAAGTATGGCTAAAAATAAACAAATAATGCTTGGTTTTTAAGTGTAGTTTTTAGTTTTTTAAAATTATTAATTTAATTTTACTCGTTAATTTAAAAAAATAATAGTTCATGAATTGAATCATATCTGATATTGAATGCTTAAAAAATAAAGTAATAAAGAATTGTACGTTTGATTGTTAAGGTATGTTTATGTAAACAAATATGTTTATGTAAACAGGTATGTTTTTATAAATTCCATTATTTTTATTTATTTTATTTTATAGTTATTTTGAAGTTAGACAATAATATGGATCTAACATGACAATGCTAACTATACTATGGTTTGATTACATCCATATAAGTCAATCAATATATTTATTTTTGCATGTATATGTATTGC
Organism: Phasia obesa; assembly: GCA_949628195.1. NCBI lineage: Eukaryota > Metazoa > Arthropoda > Insecta > Diptera > Tachinidae > Phasia > Phasia obesa. Next base: position 8,700,598 of record OX451217.1, on the reverse strand, counting down.
TTCCTTCATTTAAAATTTTTATAATCATAAAGATTATTTTTTTTTTCGTCACAACGTTCTTTAATACTCTGAAGCCACCAAGATGACTAAACAACAAGATTTGTGCGACTTAAAGACTGGATTTTTTTTTTTTTTTTTTTTGATTTAATTAAATTAAATAAACTGTAATCGTGTAACTTTCCTTATCTTGGATATAATGGTTTATTTCCGAAACTAGAAATAATTTAACAAAACGGAGTGAATATTACAAATCAGCGTTCAAGTCACTTAAGAAACTACACTTAGTCAAAAAGTTTACCTTGTGCAATTATTTTCTAATTTTCGGTGACGTCATTTGCAATGCAACTAAGAAAGGCATGCATTCTAAAATGCAACCGTGTAAACATTGACAAAGGCATATATCCCAAAGTGTATAATAAAACCTATCGATGCGCAAATAAAAAGCAAACTGTGCATCACTAATTTTGTTGATGCTTTGTAAGGCAATACTTTTCTTATTATTATTGTACGAGCTTTGTCCACACACGCTGTGTGATTCCTGACAATATTTTGTTCGAATTCGTTTTGAAAGTAATCCACACCAAACTTTCAGACTCTTATGTATTTACTTTATATAAAGGTACCTATCCCTGGATGAATTTCTAAAATGTATATAAAAAAGTCTAAAAATTATTGTAAAGCTGTGTAAAAGGTATTTAAAATATTTTAATAACAATGTAATTCCACAAAGTAAAAATACAAATTAAATACAAATTTTATTCAATTGGCTATTTGGCAGTAAGTAATTCATATTTTGTGATTATTTTAAAACAGCGATATCTGTTGCACAATCGTGTTTAAAATATGCCGCTTTTAAAAGTAAAAGACGCCTAAAAGTATGCAGTACCTTTAAATCGGTAAAAAATCGGCGTACTTTCAGTGCTTTTTCTCAACTTCCTCTTGGAAAGAAGACCTTTTTGTTGAAAAAAGTATCCTATATCGGAATCAGGATACTCAGATACCTAGTTGTGGCTTAAGTCAAGGCGTATTGTTTTTTTAACCTTAATAACCATTGAATGATCAAATTTGTAAAAAAAAAAAACTTGTTTATACTGACCAAAGTATTGTTTAAAACAGGCACAACAACCATATATTTTTTTACAGCAACCATAAATTGTTACAGAGAGCGTAATATGCTTCCTGTGACCATACAAAAAACATATTTTTCTTAATTATTTTTGTCACAGGTACCACTTCAACTAGTTTTGTTCTTAAGGTTTAATTATTAAAAATTGTAAATGATTTAAAAATTTATGTCATTTTTATTGTATAGGTAAGGTGACCAGATGAGTTTTAAGAAAACCATTTACTAAATCCATCAAAAAGCGGATACTAAACAACAAAAAGCTAGATTTAATAAAGTGCAATTTTAAAAAGTAATGTAATAAAGGAATCTTTTTGTAAATGTAATTCTATAATGAAGTTTTTTTATTTTTTATAAATATATGAACCCAACAATTTAATGTCACATGCTGTCCTGACGAGCCATTGCTATGTTTGCACATGGTCAAAACGTCGGCAGAATAGGGAACACCAATTTGTTTACTTTCTTCTTTGTGGAGAAAACGAGTTGATGTGCATGCTCCATCTAAACAAAATTTTCTGCTTGTCGTCAGTATTGTTTGAGTGCTTATAGCACGATGGATCAACATATTTCGTTGTTTAAAAATCAAAATTTCATACTAAAAACTATCTTTGATGACAGACGAACAAATCATCTAAAAATCTTGTTTGAACAAGAACATGACATCGACAACGATGGCCTTCCCGAGACGTTTGAATGTGAGCACATGAAATTGTTCAATGGTTAAACAACTCAATGACTCGTCAGGACATAGGGTTATGGGTCTTCTAACATTATATTTAGTTAACTAAATAATTTCTAAAAAACAATCGCAACGAATCTATATATATGTGACCCGGTCTATTAAAAGGTGGCTTATGACTCAAAAACAAAATTTCGAAAAATTAGCTGTTAAAGATAAACAATGCATTTCGTCAGTTTCTTAGTAGTTTTTCTTTTGCATTATGAACAGTCATGCCCAAAATGCAACCAAAAAATGCAAAAGAGCATAAATGAGATAAGTTCGTGTGTGTATGTTTTTTTCAATGCAAAGCACAAACCAGTTTCTGACCCAGCGTTGTCAGGTTTTTGGGGATTTCTTTCTCTACATTTTTAATACTCTTCTAAGCAAGTTAGGACTTTCTAGTTTTCACCATGTGAAAGAGCGTCTCAAAAACTATCGAAAACAAAAAAAAAAAATGGAAAACTTTTTTGGAGTCATAAGTCACTTTTTCATAGGCCACTTAGGGTCACATATAATAAAACAGTTACTCATTTCCTGTCTGTCTATCTTTCTGTCTGTGTTCGCATCACTTAAAAACTACTGGATGGAATTTAACAAAATTTTGTGTGGAGATACCTTAGTATCCTGATTCCAATTAGGATATCTTTTTTCCGCAAAAATATATTATTTCCAAGAGAAAGAGGAGAAAAAGTAGTGAAAGTACGCCGATTTTTTTACCGATTTAGAGGCACTGCATACTTTAAGGCACCTTTTATTTTTGAAAGCGGTATATCTTAAAGATGGTTACGCAACAGATAGCGATGTTTTAAAAGAATCACAAAATATGAATTACTTACTGCCAAGTAACCAATTAAATAAAATTTGTATTTGGTTTGTATTTGTATTTTTATCTTGTGGAATTACATTGTTATTAAAATATTAAAATATTTTTTTTTAAGTTTTTTATATGAATTTTGACAGTTTCACAACCATTTAAGGAGAAAGAAATTAAGTTGGAATATCAAACTATTTATTTAAAAATTTAAACAAAAATCCCATAAAATATGCCTTTCCTACCGAGATCCCCTATACTTTTATGCCTCGGGAATACTCTTTAGTTTTTAATTTCGTTTATTCTTTATAAACGTTATAGTGGCTACAACCCTTTAACCTGTGTACAAATATCGTAAAAACATCTGTCTGTTGCGGCACTAAACATGAGGCCATATTTATACACAAAATTTCGTATACTATGGGGACACCCTTTAATTTTTAACTTTTCAAACACTTGAAATTTACCCATTTTGTGTTAATTACATGTTTCTGGCTAAACATAAAATGGTTTTACAAGTCAAGTTACGTCACCTATCTGTAGCTGGTAACTGGAACCTGACCATTCCACTGGGTAATCCAAGCCATTCCAGGCCGTCTACAGTGTGTTCTTATTTTAGAAGAATACGTTTTTACCTTACCACACGCAGTATAAGGTAAAGTATAGTAATCGTGAAAAAATCGAGATCGGGATTCCGACGTATTTGTACGTTTTGAGGTCTTCTGAAACCATTTTGGCTATTTTCGCGATGATGTCTGTGGGTGGGTGGGTGTGTATGCCACTATTTTTGTAGAGGCATACCGTATGACATTAAAATGAAATTCAATATGTGCTTTTGGTATATGGAGATGAAGAAGTTTTTGGGCATAATCGGGAGGGGGCAAGGGGTAGCTTAGTTACTCTCAAATTTTGTAAACACTCTACAGGTCGTACCGTATGACATATCAAAATTAAATTTAGTACGTGCCTTTGGTTTATGGAGACCAAGAGCTGTAAAAAATTTGGGCATAATCCGGGGGGCAAGGGTTAGTTTACTTAAGACCCCAAATAATTAATTTTCGATTCTAATATACTTTGAACTTATATTCTATATGTAATATATCCATAAAAATATCTGTTTCCATTGGGTATGGTAAAGTTGAGTGTAGGCCACTCCAGATTTTTATATACAAAAATAATTTATATTAAAAATAAATTGAATATGATTATTATGTGGACATAAGGAGTTTATATTGACAAATCATTAAGACGCCTCTAATAACTGTTGATGTACTAAAGGCTGTGTGAAACATACATGTAGTTTCTAGAATTACATTTGAGTGGTTTTAAGTTTGGTTGCCTGCATGCTTGTATGCACTTAGACGTATGATTAATATAAGATTTTTGTGAACAAAAGTTGCAGGTTTATACAGAGAACACACACACACACCCACACACAAACAATTTCCTTGTGCTGGTATGTTGACACTAACAAACGTATAAAGACAAATATATAGTTATTTATAAAATAAACAATAAATTTAGTTACAAGCTTTTGTCAACGACTCTTATACGGCTTTTTGTCACATGAAAAGAAAACGAACGAAAAACATTCACTTCTGTCTGTCTGTCATCAACTCATTTTACACTTGTTACAACAGCAACAATAAGATCTACTCTCACGCATTCATACATAAACATGCATACACGCACGCACACTTGTACTTTGCACTTTTCTTTATTTTTTATTATTTTGGAACATGTGTATAGTTGTTGTTGCTGTTGCTGTTTCGCTTTTTGTTGTATTGAAACAGAGTAATGAGCACAATGTGCACAGTACGAGTAGATTTTGGTAAATAAACAAAAAGTTAAAATAAATAGACTATCACCAGCATCTTCAGTTTCATCTTCATTTTCAGCTTTAGATTTAGCTTTAGATTCATCAGCATCAGCATCAGTAGCATCATCAACTGCTTTGCCTATAGAAGCATAAGTAGTAAGTTATGACATCCTTTTAAGAATTACTGCTGCCTACACAGTTTGTGTACCTTGGCAAACACATACATTCACTCACTCATTCATTCATTCATTCATTCATTCATTCACTCACTGACTCACTTATCCTAACACATACTTATACACTTGTCATAACTTTTGACTATTGCAAGCAATGGAACGTCATTAATGTTTTCAAAAGCAAAAGAAAAAAAAGAAAAACAAATTGTTTAGCATTAGATTTGTAAGAACAAAATTAAACACATTTTTGTTCAGTTTTGTTTTCTTGTTAAAATTTTCTTTTAATGAATAATGGAAATAGCCAATGATGATTGAGATACTGCTGCTGCTAATATTGTTGTTGTTGTTAACACATCAAAGATTAATTGATTTTCCACTTACATACACAAACACATTCATACACACACAAACACATACATACATACACATAAAGATTATCATTATAACGAGAGAATTATTAATATATTTTTTTTTGATTGCAACAATTTATTATTAAAATGTTAAATAATTTTTTTATAAAGAACCAGATTTTTTTTGTGTTGAACACACATACTCATTAAAAGCGCTGTTGAAGTGAAGAGATTTGTCGCTTTGTTGTTGTTTTTTTTTTTATACGATACGATGCAGTAATAATGCAGTATTTTTTAAGTTTTCTTCTCTATTATAATTTTTCTGTTTGAGGTGCCTTTTTTGCATTTATTTATTTATTTAATATAACTGAACTGTGCTGAGGTAGTAGATAGTAATTGAAATTCTATTTTTATTCTATGACATATTTAACTATATTTCATTTAATTTCTTTTCTCGTTCCTTGGCTGGTGATGGTTAGCACTTTGTGGGCATTTCATTTTTTTTTTTTTGTCAAAAAATATATGGGTTTCACATTTTTAACATCATCATTTCCTTGTTTTTTTTTTATTGTTGTTTGATACTTGTGTTATTTCTCGTTTGTTTGCCTTCGTTTGTTCTTAATATTTTATTTCAGATATTTTTTTGTATTAATTTTTTGTTTATGCCACTCCCGCCTCGATTACAACTGCGCTTTCTCTAGCAGTTGTTAGAGTTTTATTTTACAGGTTACTCTTAATAAGCTTTTAGAGCGATATTGTTGTCACTGACTGTTGTAAACACACAGTTGAAGGAAGAAAAAATCAGTTAAAAACACTTTCTAACGAGAGGAGATAATATTACAAAATGACAGCATGAGTGCTGGCACAACACTAGGCTTGCAATGCCAGTGACAATATTGTTCTTGCAACAAACAAACAAACCAACAAAAAAAAAGAGGAAAGTGGAAAGTATTTCCACACGAGAAGGTAAAAAAATCTTAAAAGCTTTTTTCTAAAACGAATACATGTTTACCAGCAAATTTGTGAGTTTCCCTAAAAGCTTTAACAGCATTTTATTTTAACAGTTAATTGCAACAAAAACCCACAGAAAATTAAACAATATGAAATGTTCGAAACAGGCTTAAAAAAATATTTATTTTAGCTGTTTTGAAATTAAAAAAAAAAAAATAAATTGTGCTTGCAAGAAAAATTGAAAGCTTTTTGTTTTTGTTCTAACTCAAATGTATGCCAATGCCTGCGCTTTTAATTCTCTCTTTTAACCAGCGTTGCCAGAATAATGAACAAAAAAAAAAAACAGCTTTTAAAGAGTGAGTTAAAACCTCTTACTTGTTGAAGAACTGCTAGGTTTTTTATTCTAGTTTATCTTAAAGATCCCTATTATTTGAATGTTAAAAATAAACATTTTAAATCTTGAATAATAATAACATTGATTGGAAATCTAAATAAACTTATTTTAATTCATATTAAAAACACAGTGCAACAGTGAACAAAATACAAGGAAGTGACAGTATAGGTTTGATTTTACTATCAAGGGATGGTAAAACCCCATACTTAATTTGTCGAAATTGGCGACCAATTTTTTTATGGGCCTCGAAAGATTCGGAAAATTAGTGGGCCCTTCAAAAAAGGGGTCATTAGTTTTTGTCTAATATCTCATTCAAGCTAAGTGATAGTGCTTAACTTTGTTCCGCAATAATGTAGGCAAGGATTCGTTTAATAAATTCTGTGTTTATTTTATGTCAAAATAATAGTTAATCCTGCACGTTTTTCAGCATAACTTACAGGGACATTTAAATTATCACTAACAATATATGGGCCACTATAAAACTGAACAATCTTTGTGAATATACCTATACAACCTGAACGTGTCTAGGTACCTCAAATAGTACTTTGAACCTTGTTTGGTGGTGTTGTATTTCTTGGATTTTTTATTGTTTTGTTGTAGTTTTTCAAATAAAATTGTGGGTGAATTAAAGTTTTAAGGTAGAAAGTTTAGATTGTATTGATATGTTTACAAAAGTTGTTCAGTTTTAAAGTGGCTAAAATTCTTCCAAATATAGTTAGTGAATATTTAAAAGTCCTTGTAAGTTATGCTGAAAAAAATAAAAAAAATATATTTTTTAATTTTCTTACTCAAAAAAATATCAGGAATAAATGACTTTTTTAGACATAAAATGAATAAAGAAATTATTAAATGAATCCTCAACTACATTATTGCCGAACAAAGTTAAGCGCTATCACCTAGTTTAAATGAGATATTAGACAAAAACCGATGACACCTTTTTTGAAGGGCCCACAAATTTTCCGTAACTTTCGATGCCCATAAATAAAAATTGATCACCAAGTGCGCCAAACTAATTATAGGGTGTCAATACCCTATATACCCTAATACCCTAATACAGTAGAATCAAATCTATACTGTGGCATAATAACTTTTTCGCTACTTTAAGCATGTAAAAAATCTTATAGCTGAACAGAACAAAGTCAGTCTGTTCTAGATTCACAATTCACTCTAAAGCTCAATGAATACACCAGATCTTGGCTTAAATGTGGTTAAATACTTAAGCGCAGCCAAAGAATATAAAATATTATAACTTTAAAGTAGTTAAACTATTCCTAATAGGAATCATCAGTTAACCAAACCTTGTCGGCAACTTTATGCTAGCATATTTAGTTAAGTCTTTGATATAGAAATAGGGACATCAAAGCACTTCGTAAGCGTCCTTGCAATATTTTGTTCTATTTTGCTTTGAAAGCAATCTACACCAAAGAACCTTACTTTTTTAGTGCAGCCTTAAACAGTCCTGCATATCGGCTAGTTTTTCAGTTATGGTTTATGTATTTACTTTACTACTAACTTCATACTTTCACTGTCTTTTCTCCACTATCTCTTAGAAATGAGATATTTTTGCGGAAAAAAGTATCCTTTATTAGAATAAGGATACTAGGGTACCTCCTGAAAAAATTTTGTTAAATTCCATCTAGTAGTTTTTACGTGATGGAGACACAAGAAAAGATCGACAGACAGCCAGGAAATGAGTTACTATTTTATTATATGATAGATAAGGGTCAATGGAATATGAACAGATATTTAAAATTTATATTTATAAAAATAAATTTTATGAGAAAAAATATTAAAAAATATATTTGTGCAATACGAGAATAATAACCAGGAACACAACCCAGCTGAGAAAAATAATTTGATTAATAATTTGGAAAATAGTGTTATGATTTTAATTTCATGTCCCGACAAATTAGGCAAAAATTAAAAACGCGGTAACTAACGAAAATAAAACAAGAAAACTTCATACAATTTAGCATGGAAATCAATGCGGCAGCTTACACGTCATTGATTGTTCATGACGTTCACAGCCAACGAACTTATCACTCTAAAATTTTTTGTGTTTTTTAAATTGAAAAGATAAATAAATCTGAATGAAGTTTTGCCACAATTGAGGAGATAAGGACCGCATAGCTGGAAGAGTTCAAGCACATATTAGAAAATATTATTAGCGCTGCTTCGGGGTTTAAAAAAATCGGTGCTTAAAGAGGACAACTTATAAGACGACAAAAAAGATTTTTATGAAGTATTTGCACTTTATAAAAAAGTTTTCTTCAAAATGGGTTTCTTAACTTCTTCGTATAATGGCTTCATGGCTTCAAATGGGTTCAAATATTTCGTTAATTTTTCTTTGTGAAAGAAAATTATTATATATTTTTTTTTTTTTTTTTGTTCTGTATATGTTTATTGATTTTTTTATTTAAACTTCTAATTGTGGCACAAATGTTAATCGATTCACATAGATTTTTAGACATATTTATGCTTATATTCTTCTGTTTAAAACCATTTAACTATTTTTTAATTATTTCCAATAAAAACATTTTAGGCGTTTTATTCAGCCAAAATATATATTTCTTTGCAAAACTTATCTGGTAACGCTGTTAACAACTTAAATACAAAAGAAAAATAAAAAGAGAGGTAAAGAGAAAGTGAAAAGCTTTTAGGGAAATTCTTAGTAGAACAAACAACACGAGGAGTTGTCGTTTCTTTTGTTTGTACTGGAACGAGAGTAACGACTGACTACCTTAAGATTATTTTATGTGTCACTGTAACAGTACAATTTATAGCACCTAATCAATTGTGCTGTTTAAAATAGTTCAAAAAACAACAATGACATCGCTTAAGTCTCATCGCCATCGCCATCGCCATCGCCATCATCATCATCATCATCATCATCTTTTGCAGTTTGAAATGAAATGCATGAAATTTTTCTTCGTTCACTTCCACTTCGTTGCATTTTCAGTGCTTAATTTTTCGTGTATTTTTGTTATTCGATTGTTTGTCTTTAGCCTGATTCAAATATTTTATAGAATTAATTCAAGAGACTTTTTTCTTTTGAATTTATTTTGCAATTTATATGGCTTGAACGGATATCGAACATTTTGCATAAAGTAAATTCTAAACGTATAATGTGTGGCCTGGGAGTGAGGTGCTCGTATAGTAATTAAATGAATTTAAAAGGTTTCCAAACATACATAAATACGTATTTCGCCCATATTATTAGAAAGTGTACATTGTTATGAGGCTGAATTAATTTGTTTATTCTAAGAAATACAAAAAGTTTTTAATTACTTGTAAGGAAAATACACAAAACGTTAGGAACTAAGCAGTTATTTATGCTCTTTGTTCATTTGTTCCAAATGTGTCGATAGTTTCGATAGTTTTTCTATTAAAGGGCTTTCTTTAATTTTTAAAATTTTTGGAATTTTTTTGGCTCCTTATTTTACTTCTAAAATGGTTCTATGAAAAAATAGGTACTGCTTGTCTGTTTGTGTGGTTGGCGGGCCCTAAGGGGTATTTCAGAAGTCCGAAGAGTGGACCCTAATGAAAATGGACCAAAAAAGTCAGTAGTCCTCTTCGATATCCCACTAAAAAAAGTTCTTCAGATGCACATAGGCTATGTATTTTTTATATTTTTAGCAGGTGTGGCATATCCCATAAAAAAAGGAGAACTTCTATCTTATATGCTATCTTATATATCTTAGCTTCATAAGAAATAAAAATTCGCCAGAGATCTAGGGGGCGTGGCACTTGCCTTACAAAATTAAATTTTTTATATATTTTATGATAGGAACTGTAATGCCTATTGCCTTCAACCTTAGGGTGTGTGAATGTATTTTGCAGGGCCGTAAAAGTGGGCGCAGCCACACCCATACAATGTAAATAATAATCATAATTATATAGCGATATTATATAATCTATTGTCTTTAATCTTTGTAAACGTAATAAACCTAAAAATATTTCTTGTTAAAATAAAATATGAGGCGTATGGTTAATGGATGTATCACAGGCAAGGTAATTGTCAGTCATCGTAAATCTGTAGAACTGCATAAGCTAATGTCTTCAAACTTTTTACAAGCCATTTTGAATCAATTTGTTTTCGCAATAATGTCGGTCCAATGGACTGTAAATCTCAGAACCCATGTTGAAGTTGAGAATTGAACGTCAAAAATCTTTAGTTGAAAATTTAGGGGAGTTATCTCTGCCTTAGCTGGTTAGATACTGATAGTAGTTACAAAAAGGACATGACCAAATATTAGCAAAGCATGTCTTAAATAGATTATGAAGTTCCCTTCCACCACAGGCTCGTAAATGAGACACTAGATCTGGTTTTTTGCAGTATTCTATTTCTTACAGAAGCAGGGAATTTACTTTAAAGACACATTAATTTTGAAAACCGTTGAAACTCTAGGGCTTGCCATCAGACTAACTAATGCTATTCATGTCGTGAAGAGATTTAAGCCCTCTTACGATGGGTAAAAGAGCAAGGCTAATAATTAAAGACCTAAAGGACAACTTAGTTGTAGCCATCATACTTACAGGTCCTGCAGTCGGCCAGCTGGCTTATATAGAAGCTAAGGTCTTGCATTGTTTGGACTTTAAAAATCCAAAAAAGGCAGACAAAATAAAGTACATACACGTAGATAAAATCGAAGTACCCGGAGCAGATAACTGCGCGGATAAAAGAGTTCGATCTTGCGACTTCAAATATATTTTGGGCAAACATATTAAAAAGATTAAGTTTGTTAGTGGTATCGGCCGAATTTTGTGAGTGGATCAATAGCACTGACTGGTCTTTAAATAAGAACCACAGATAAGCACACACTAAATTTAGATTTTAGCCCAAAAACTAATTTTATGCAGTCTTAGTGAAAGTGGTCAGTAGCTACCATTCCACTGCCAGAACAAAAAAATGGCTGGCTTTAGCCTGAGAACCACAGATGGGCATATACTGAATTTGGTTGCCTTGATTTACCGTAGCTAAAAGCTTAAGGTCATGCGAACTTAGTGTCAGGAGTCAGTCGCTACCATTTCATTGCCAACTGACAGTAATCGGGGGAATTGCTTCGAAATCAGTGATCAGCAAAGTAATCCACTGTTACTAGACAATCTCCTGATTTATAACTAAGGGACAAAGGGAACTTAAAAATGTTTCAACACAATAGTGGCCATTTCATATCCACGCTTATACTTCACAAACCAGTGAAAAACTGTATGCTGTTTTTCTAAAGCCACTTTAAAAAAAGTTACCTTTACAGACATAATTTTAATGACTTTTTGTTCAAGATTTGATAAACATTTTTTTTTAATAATTTAATTAAAGAAAAATTGTCAATTCTATTTTTTAATAAGCACTATGTCTTTTTATAAAAATGTTTTAATAATTTTTATTTTCTCAATATTTCGCTACACCATTGCGTAGCATCTTCAGGAAATAAAAATAATAAAAGTTTTAAAAAATTTAAGAGAAAACACAATAAATGTTTGTATGTTTTTGAATATCAAAATTTTCTGCATATGTACATATGTATGTATATGTAAGAATTTTTTCTATTTTAACTTTTATTTGTTTTTGAAATGTTGTTGCTTGAATGTATTGAAATGTTAGAATTTTTTAAATTGATTGACAACAAATTTTTTCATTCACTTGAATTTTTTCTATCATTTAAATTTTTAAAACTTTTATTATTTTTATTTCCTGAAGATTCTTAGCACCGTTTAGGTAGCCGAAAATTTTTAAATTCATTTCGGCTACATAAGCGCTACCTAAACGGTGTTAAGAATCATTCCTAGGAAGTTCATATTTTCTAGAAAGTTGTTTATTGAGATCTTAGGTTCATTTTTGTAGTTGATTATTTCCTTAAATTTTGAACGGTTTGCTACCTATGGACCTGAACAGGGGAAAAAGGTAAAAAAATTGAATTTTTTAAAGTTTTTTGCGATTTTGACCTTGAAGATGAAGTTTTTTTGATTTTATATGTTCACAATTTTTGTTCTTTATGAGAAGAGCTACAACTTTGCCTCAGAGAGTATATATAAAATTTCAAACGGTTTGCAAAATATGACCTTGAGTAAATGATCATTTTTTTGCAAAAATGGCATCGAGGCCCCACATCTTTGAGGGCCCATAAAAAAAACCTGGAGGACTTTGGGCAAAACTGGGAGACAAGGGTCTTTTGTTTTTGGTCTTTTATGACGTAGTGGTGTTCGTATATGGTTATTTTTTTCCGTGTTGCACTGTGAAATATAAAAAAGGTCAAAAACTACAATAATTATTTGAAAAATTGTCAAGATTTTTTTTAAGTTTCATCAAACGCACAAGTAGGTGAAAAACAAAACGATCTTTAGTTTTTTTTTTCTTTAATTGGAGGAGAAATGTTGTATAATATTTTTTATGGAACGAGCATGATTATTGAAATTAGTTTTAATTTTATTAATATAGTTTAAACTTGGATTTTTAAGGTACCAGCAAAATAAGATTTCCTGTACCGCTATGCTTCTTTCCAGTATTTTTGTGTTTTTAGGTTAATTTGGTCAGGTTAGATAGATAGTGTTCAGATACCGATAATAAATGTATAAACTTAACCTGACCATTGCCGTAACTTGACATTAAGAAAATTTGGTCCCCTTTACAGTCGAAATCTATAATATAAAGCACAAAATATGCTTGTTTGATTGCTTGTCTGTCGAAAAGCTATAGCTGCCCACACCCGTGAACCGATCTTTCTTTTCACAGTTTATAACCAGATATGCGGTTGGTAAATTAATTATATATTTTTTTATATTTCACTAGGGCGTGTCACTTCCCATACAAAGTAAATATTATTCATCGTTTTACTTGTTAATTAAAATAGACAGCACCTTGAAATTTTTCAAATAACTCTCTTATTAATATGCATAATGTAGCGAAAAACTGGGCATGGTACCTCCCATACAAAGTGAAAAATTATTAATGTGTAGCTAGAGAACTATAGTAAGTAAACTCTTGAAATTTGAACTAGTAACTCCTATATAAATATACATAGTTTAGCGAAAGACAGACAGTATTGAAATAGTGGGCGTGCTACCTCAAATACAAAGTGAATAAGTATTATTGTGTGCCTTAAGAACTACAATAGGTGGAATCTTTAAACATTGCATAAGTAACCCTCATACTAATGTTGATAGCCCACCAAAACACAGACTGGATTAGGACAGTAATACCTCCCTTTTGTCGTGAAACCAAGGAATTATAATAGATAGTGCTGAAAATGTTTACTCTGAGAAGAACGTGTGTTTACGAGTTAAAGCTTGATGATTAAGACGAGAGGACTGGGTACCCTCATTCTATATCTAAAGAAATGCAATAGTGATCCACTCTAAATTTGCTTAGGCTTCTCCGAGAATACCCTGCGTTTTGTAGTGAAAGTTTTGCCATTCTTTTACTTCGAAATGTTTATTGAATTTTTTGTGGATGGTGCGAAGCGCATCTAAAAAATGAATTGACTCTTTTTATTCTACAAAATTAAGCTTGGTTACAAACGATTCACTTGTTATTATTTCTTTTTGTTTTAAGTTCTCATCGAAGTATTCAACTGTTGCGATCAAAAAGAAAACAGATTTTTTTTTTATGTACAAGTTTTGCATTAAACATCTGCTATAAAAGAATGCTTTAAAAATGAAATTGGAAACAAAGTATTTTGTTTAACCCAATAGTCTTCAATTGCTGATTAAACCCAATTTAAATGAGTAAAATGCTAAGTTGTCTATTAAAATTAGGGTTTTTCGAATAAAATGTGTATCTTTTCATTTTGTATGGCTTTTAGTTTTATTTATTTGGATTTTATTGCATAAAGAATATTTTTTATTTCAAAATAGTTTCGAATTTATACAAAATTGGTTCAACAGATAGAATTTTTAGGTCATACTTGGACTTAAATATAATATTTTAACAAGTTTTACTTTTCTTATCTGAAATAAAATTCTGTCTAAAGGCCTAAGACAGAATTGTATTTCACGTCAACCAATAAGTGGCAAAGCGTCGGAGTGGCAAGCGGTTGAGTGGCTAGTGGCTTATTACTGAATTAGTTATATTGTGGCCATTTCATTAGTATTTCAAATGTCTAAATATTTTTGCCGCTCAAAGTTATGCCGCTTGTCGCTTTGCAGCTTATTGAAAGGTCTCTGCCTTTCACACTATTTGGCAGAAACTATTTTCAATTAATTATTGTTTTATTACTCGTATAAAAAAAGTAAATAAAAACCGTTGATTGCTCTCGATCCCCATATTGAAATTTGTTTCCCAGATATGTGATAATTCCGGAATATCGCATATCTAGAAAACTATAACAGTATTCTGTACTTTGCAAGAACTAAAAAATCCGACATAGAGTTAGGGGGCGTGATACTTGACTTACAAAATGTAGATTTTTTATATGTCATATGATATCAAAGGAACTGTAAGATCTGTTGCCTTCAAACTTAAGGTGGCTAACTATATTTTGCAGGACCGTAAAACTGGGCCCAGTCAGTTAATAGTTATCATAATTAAATAGCGAAAGTAATCAACCTAAAAATATTTCTTGTCAAAATATAATTTGATACCACTGGAATTTGATGCAAGTGTCACATGACAGATAAGTGTCCGTCATCGTATATCTGTAAAACTGCATAAGCTAATGTCTTCGAACTTCATATAGATCATTTTGAATAAATTTATTTTACCAATAACACAACAGCCAATCTGGGGGTGAGAAATTCCAAGTCAGGGTGATGGTACTAGGTCAGTAAAGTAAAACCCTCAAAGGGTTTGGCGTTCGTATGTGTCAGTTTTTCTTTTATGACCTTTTAAATTTGTTCCTTATCTTGATGTTTTTTCGCTTAGTTGTAACATTTTGGCAAAAACTTAGTTTAACATAACTCGAGAACCACTTGTCCGATTTTGATGAAACAAATTTTGAAAAATCAAAAAAATTACAATTTCTCTAATCTGTTTCTATACCGTTTTCCTATATGTGCAACACTTTCGAAGTTAAAAATGAATGTATGAAGGGAAAAAAGTATTTTTTTCCTAAAAATTTAAATATTTTTTTTTTTTTAAATTCATAAAAAATCCAAAATGGAAAAAAGTGCCAAAACTAATTACTTCCGCGTTAAGTCACATAACTCATGAGAAGAAAAAAGGCATAGATCATAAAAATCGATGCACGCGTTTCTCATTTATTCACAATTAGGTAAATGTATGAATTTCAAAAATTTGCTCCAGATATGCACAACATTATTTGGAGAAAACATTGACACTCACAAGCCGAACACTCTCATATTTTTCTACTGTACTAAAAGAGAAATATGTGAGATGTGGCAACACTGGTTCTGTAATGTTCACATAAAACATGCATTGTCATTATACTTCTTCTCTTTCTCACACTGGTTCTGTGATTTTTGTCATTCAACAAGTGCCGACGAACGCGAACAGTAAAAGTAACTTTTCTCCAGTTTTTTAAAAGTGAACAAAAGAGAACAGAATATGGAACTGTGCAAGCCAGATATAATGTGAGTATCTATAAGTGAGTATCTATAAGTCTCAGAACCCTAACTAAACGCTGAAACTAAACGCTGAAAGACAACAGTGGAAAATTTAGTGCAACCCTGTGTCAGCTGGTCAGATACTGAAAGTAGTTACAAAAGTTATGCCCCTTTTATTACTAGTAATAGTTATTGGAAGTGCTCGCATCGTCGTCAATGTAGTGATTCGAATTTATTTTTTGAAAGAAATTCAAACCAAATTTGACGACATTACTTTTATAGTGCTTACTTTATACGCACCCATCTCTGGCTAATTACTTAGGATGTTACAACATAGATTTTATAAAAAATTCCATTATTGTAAAATTCTGTAAATTGTGTTCAAAATATCCCGTTTACAATAATAATTAAAAGGTGCTGCCGAGTTGTCAGTACTATTAAATGAGTAAAATTGGGTTCCTTCAGCGTTTTGAAAATGAGATAAAAATTTGATTTGGGGGTTGAGGATAGTTTTAATGTTTTGGGAATTTGAAGAGATTTTTTGGGGATTTTTATTTTTATTTTGATTTAATTTAATTTGCTTTTTTGATTATTGCGATTTTATTATTATTTTAATTATTCCCTTTCTAAGTTTCTTAGTGTGGTAACAACAATTTTATTATAATTTAAACTGGTAAATGAAGATGCAAAAGACGTAGCGACATTTAAGCAATAAAAGTTGATTCATTGCACTTACCCTTAGATGGAATGGACCTTGATTACCAATTTAGAAAGACCCTGCACTGTTACTTAAATTAAAAAATGATTCTTAACACCGTTTAGGTAGCGCTTAGGTAGCCGCAAAAGTGAAAAATTTCCCGAAATTTTTTTAGCTACCTAAGCGCTACCTAAACGGTGTTAAGAATCATTCCTAGCAAGTTCATATTTTCTAGAAAGTTGTTTATTGAGATCTTAGGTTCATTTTTGTGGTTGATTATTTCCTTGAATTTTGAACGGTTTGCTACCTATGGACCTGAACAGGGGAAAAAAGGTAAAAAAAATTGAATTTTTTAAAGTTTTTTTGCGATTTTGACCTTGAAGATGAAGTTTTTTTGATTTTATATGTTCACAATTTTTGTTCTTTATGACAAGAGCTACAATTTTGTATCAGAGAGTATATCAAAATTCCAAACGGTTTGCAAAATTAGAGCTTGAGTAAATGATAATTTTTTTGCAGAAATGACATCGAGGCCCCACATCTTTGAGGGCCCATAAAAAAAACATGGAGGACTTTGGGCAAAACTGGGAGACAGGGGTCTTTTTTTTGGTCTCTTATGACGTAGTGGTGTCCGTATATGGTTATTTTGCCATGACTTAAAAAATTACATAGTGTGTAACGATAATACTATAACAGCAGTAAAAAATATGTTATGAGAGACATAGTACATATCGTCATATAAATTCATAAAAGTCCTATGTTACATTAAAAAATATTACCGGAGAAACAAAATCTCTTTAGTTTAAAAAATTAACCAAAATTTTTTTAAATTTTTTCAATTTATTTTTAAGTACAAAAATATTATTTTTAGTTGTAGGAGTGTAACATTTTGCAGGAACATACAGATTGATATGGTGCATCATCTTTATCTATATCTATACATATAATAAAACTGTAAGAGGACCATTTCTGTATATGCAATATTTTTTGAAAAATTTCTTGCTCATATAGATAGTAATCGATATGCAAAGCAAAACACAAATTTTTGAAATTCTTTTCTGTCTGTCCGTCTGTCTGTGTACGCATGAAGTAAAAAGTACTGGATCAATTTCAATAAAATTTTGTAGGGAAATACCTTAGTAACGCGGTTCAAATATGGGATACTTTTTTCCCATAAAAATGTCTAATGTCTAATATTATTAATAGTAATTATTTACTTTATAGTATTTAGTTTATCTAAAAATAATTAATTTTTCATAACTAGCTGTGCCCGCTGCTTCGTCAGCGTCCTTATTTTGCTTTCAAAGTAATCCACTTTAAGACTCTTACTTTTATAGTACTTAAATATACCTCATATAAAGGTACCCATCCCTGGGTAATTAGTCAAAAATATAGGGTTTATCAAAAATGCTAAAAGTTTTATAAAATTCCGATTCCCGCTGACAACAATAAAACTTGCAGCCAAGTTTGCAGTAACATTGCCTCTGTAAAATTACTTTCAATTACCTTCACTACCCTCCACCTGTTTCTTGATAATGAGGTATTTTTACGGAAAAAAATATCCTACATTTGAACCACGATACTAAGGTATTTCTCCCTGAAATTTTATTATAATTCATCCAGTAGTTTTTACGTGATGCGAACACAAACAGACAGACAGACAGACAGACAGGCAGCAAATCATAGCTTTATTATATGTATAGATAGTAACATTTATATTAGTAAAAATAACTTTTATTTAAATAATTCATCTACAAGATAAGAAAAAACAGAAAAAGGTGAAATTTTGAAAAGAACGCCAAATAAATTGCGCAAAAACGCGTAACGTTTTTTTCTGCAGTCTAAAAGTAGATATCGCAAATTTTATAGAGATACATTTTTAGGATCGCAGCTCACTCTCCAAAACCTTTTTCACTTTTTTTTTTACAAAAAACAAAAAAATTTTTTTTTTCGATCGCCATTCTTTATCATAAAAATTTATAATAAAATTTTTCTTAAAATTAATATAAGTAGCTATTAATATAGCCTTTCACAGAAAAAAATATATTGCGAACCTCTCAAAATCGTAAAAAGACAATAAAAACGTATGCAATTTACTAAACTTTAGTGATTTTAATAGTGTCCCAAAGCGATAAATCTCAAGAAAAAGCCTTGAAAATTCACTATACGATGTAGAGTTTTGTTCTTTGTCAAGCTGCGTACTCAAATATTTTACATTTCTTAAATTAATTTTTTGGCCAAATGTCCAGCTATATTTGTGAAATACCCCGCAGTGCGACGTTGAGGGCACAATAAAAAGTCGATTTTGATTTTTGTAACCTAAGGTTATATAAATCATATGACGGCATAAATTGTGATTTATAATAATATGATTTATAATAATGCAATTAAAAATATATTTTGGGAAAAGATTATACATATCAAGATGTCGCTGAAATGACCTTGTTATTAGACCTGGTTGGTTGTTTTGTATACCAACTAAAAATGAAAGTGTAAATTTTTTTCGGCAAAGAAACCAGTAAATTCTTAATTTTAATTGCGGAATTTTCCGCTTAAATCTTTTTGTTGAGAAATAATAATAATTTTGAAAATATTGAAATTTAATTTAACACTTTTGATTCATCT
Source organism: Phasia obesa (assembly GCA_949628195.1). NCBI lineage: Eukaryota > Metazoa > Arthropoda > Insecta > Diptera > Tachinidae > Phasia > Phasia obesa. Next base: position 8,681,427 of record OX451217.1, on the reverse strand, counting down.
GCAGAAAAGGTGAGGTAAAACCGCAATAAACTTTATTTGTTAAATAATATACAAATAGTAGATATAAAGTATTCAAGTGTTAATATAAATAAAAGCAATATCCTTTTTAGTGGGGTATTTTGGAGATATTAAAAAATTTTGTTTGGGTAATTTTGGCGATGAAAATTTTCAAACTGGAAATGGGACCCTGCCATTTTTTTTTACTTCAACACAATTTACATGAGTTTTTACTTAATAAAACTAATTTACGTACCTCAGACGATGTCAAATAGCACATTCGGGAATCAGTACTTTCTATGGAGGCTTGTTGAACGATGCCATAACGAGAATCACGATCACTTAGATAATCTGATCTTAAGCTATCTTGGCGTATAAATTCAGCGCTATTTTAGTTTGATGAAAGAGAAAAAATTGTGAATTTAGTAACATTTTGAGGAATTTAGTTTTATTATTTTCTTTTTGTGTACCGTTGTTCTAAGGAATCAGCTCTGGCCGACTTATAACCAGAGTCATTTAAACTGCTGTCCTGTCTTAGAGATGGCAAGGAATCCCAAGGTGAACGCTTGTTGCCCGAACTAGTGGTCTGTTGAGACATGAGACCTTGACCGGAACCAGAACCAATAGTCGAACTGCCAGAACGCCAACCATCTGAATGACGAAACCATTGAGCTCTGGCAGATTCTCCAATACACGATGCACAACGTGAGTTTGAGAAACTAACGAAAAAAAAAATTATTTATTTATAAAATTTAATCCGAAATGTTTAAATCAATTCAATCTTACCCGGTGTTGTGATCAGATAAATAACCACGTTCTCGTTCCCTTTCACGTTCTCGCTCGCGCACCAACTCATTGCGATCGCTGTAGTAACCATCTCTTTCGCGATCGCGCTCCTTATCGCGTACAGCTGATAGAGGGCGATGTGGAGGTAAAGGTAGAGTAGAAGATTTAGCACTTGTTGCTAGATTTGAAAGAATTTTTCAAAAACAGAAAATTTAATTGTTAAAACATAAAAAAAGTGCAATTGTAAAAAATCAGTGCAGAATTTACGAAAAATAAGCAAATTGATTAAATCAACAATTTAAAAATTATTTAATTAATATTAAGTGTTTAAATCTTAATAAAACCAGAAAATAGTATAAATAAATTTTTCACACTAAAAATGAAAAATATAAGTAAAATAAAGATTTTTGCACACGATTTAATAAGCAGTAAATGGGAAGGGCTACTTACGCCTGCGCATGGGAAACGGGCTGCGCTGCATTGATCCAGGCAAACTCTCGGCAAATTCTGATTTGTGTAATGTGTTTTTGTTTTTTTTTTAATATAATGAATCATTTTTCGTGATTATTTTTTTTATTTATTTTTTATTAGATTTATTATTTTTTTTTTTAATCGTTGTTAGAGGTGATTTTTGTGGTTTTGGTGGTGGTGATGATTTCGGAGTTAGTGGAAGTGCATGAAAATACAATGAATGCCATTAATGTACGTGTTGGAGAGGATGATTAAGAAAATCTTTATAATTGCAATAAAAATTCAATAGCATTTCAAGTAAATTACGATTATAAAAAAAAAGAAAATGTTCAATGATTTTTGGAAAACTTGAAAAATTCCACCAGACTTAATTAGATTCAGTTAATTTTATATTTTTATACTGTTTTTTTTTTCAATTAGTTGCTTATTCGAAATTCACTAAAATTTATTTGTATTTTTTGGGAAACCTGTAAAAATTTTGTGTTTAAATAAATTTAAACTAATCGAGAGTTTGAAGAAGCTTATACGAAGTCTTTGAAAAACCCAATAAGGAAATCGTGAAATTTATTTTTCATAAATTTTTTTCTGTTTCTGATTTTAATTCTGAAGATTTAATTTCTAATTATTGAATGCATTTTTTCTCTTCTTGTTAAGATTTTGTCAAAATATTAGAAACGGCCTTGTTAAATTTGATTGGACTTTTACCAAAGGTAAGCTGTGTCATTTTTCTGACCCATACTCGCACTGGATAATGGCATAATAACGTGTTTTTACAAGTGCGATGTTCCCTACTCATAGAATGCATTTTGTTGAAACTATTTTCTCTTTTTGACAGACATAGGAAGATTCAATTACATTTCTATTACAATCTCAATTACACATCACAAGTAATTGTAATTTAAATCAGGGACTAAAAAGAATTGCAACTACTTGTAATGTAATAAATTACAAAAAATACTTTTATTAATATTTTTCTCTTTAACATAAAAGCTTAAAAATAAATATTTTTGAAAATTAGCAAAAAAATAAAAAAAAATCCACATAGACGATTCGGAGGGATATCTCCCCCTGCCCATAAAAACTTAATCATTTTATTTGTATGGTATTAAGGCGTATGTAATCCATTTCTTTCAATAACTACATTATTTTTGCAAATAATATTTTATGTCATCGCCCACAAAAGGGGGAGGGGTGAAAAATGGTATCTTAGAATCTTCAGGGCCCAACTTTAGATTTTTCAACATTCGCCGACTATAACAATTGCATTTACTAAACAAAACAGTATGCGAAAACGTAAGGAGAACTTTTTTCTTCTTGGTCCGATCTTATTTTATAGCTTTAACAGACTATGACCATAAAAGATTTTTCTGCCAAGTTTCATTAATCTAGGAGCACTCATTAATTTTTAGAGCCAATATAAGCTAAAAAAAAGTAATGTCCGGCTATATTGGCAAAATAACCCTATGTGCAGCGGTGAGCACTTTATTCTTGTTATTTTGGCTCCTTAATCCTCCTTTTATCAAATGGAAAAGAATTGGCTTTAACATTCAACTTGAGTTTTTATCATATGATCTTGGACACCCTAATGTACATACATACATATGTATATATGAATGTCTCATAATGTGAGTCTTAAATGTGGCAATTTTATTTCAAGCTCTAACAATTTTCTTAGAAATTATTTTAATTACAAAGTAGATGAAATTCTTCATCATCTAATTAATTATTGTCAAAAGACATATAAATTCAAAATAAACACATGATTTAATAAAATAAATACAAATTAATTGGAATCCAATTAAGCACCCGATTTCTAAGGAGCTTAACTTGTGTTTTATCAGCATAAACGAGTAAGAGGCGTAATAATAAAAATAAATGCGAATTGATTACAAAATTTCTTACTAAAATAAATACAAAATAGAGTATTAAACAAAAAGAACTCTCTAACACTAAGGTATATATGCAATAAAAAAATGAACTACTTAAGCGCAAATAGCTTTAAGGCTTCTAAGTCGTTTTGAACAAACTCACCCAAATTCTCCATACTCTGAGAGAGCAAAGCTTCGAATGTGTGAAGACTATAGGACTCAGCGTCCATACCCTTGGCCAATGTATTGCGTAAATGCATTTCGTATTCGAGTAATAGACGTGAAGTGGGACTACCGGGTGTAGGAGTAACATTAGGTCCCTGATGACGGTGTGGATGGCGCCCACCACCTCCGCCGCCGCCGCCTCCTCCTCCTCCTGGAGGACGTTGTGCATACGAAGACTGATCCTGATCAGAATTCCCATTACTTGAACTTGGTGTAGTGGCATAACATTGATTATCGAACATAACATTATCCGAAGGTGGCGAACCTTCAATACAGCTTCGTTCTCGTTCCAATTCCAAGTACAAATTACGTGGTGTATAACCACGACCAATTTCATGGGAAGATCTAATTTAAAGTAAAAGAACAATATAAAATGACAAAATAAAATCCGTGTTTTTGTAGATGCAGTTGTTCACCGTTTGATTTGTAAACAGACACTATTAGTTTGTTTTAATTTGTTTGCCTAATGCGTCTTACCTTGATCCCGAAAATCGCGACGACTGGCTGGTCGGACGACCGCCACCCAATGTATTATTGTTATTCATAATGTGATGCATGCCACCCATGCCACCAGCATGTTGATGCATATGTTGTGGGCCGAATGTGTTTGCTGCATTGGCATTGTAGTAGTTGTAACGTCTTCTACCCATCTCAGGCGATGTCACTGGGCTTTCAGTGCTAGTCATAGGCTTAAGCATGCGTTTCAAAGTGCTGGTATCGACATTCATGTCCTCGGTACTTTTCGTTTTACGTCTGGTATTGTTGTTAATTATGTTGTGTTGGTGTTGGTGCTGGTGTTGGTGTTGATGCATGTCGTGACCATGTGGATCGCGTGTCTAAGCATAAAAATACAATCAAATGCAACAAAAACAACAACGAAATTTATCGAAAAAAATTCAAGAATTAAAAAGAGTAGAAAAATGCATCAACAACAAATAAGCATACGAACATATTGTTAAAGAATGCCGACACTTGAAATGAAGGGTGATGGGCAGGCAATTATTGACTGTTGCATTAATGTGGCGTGTGTGCACTTTATTTCATTTAAAAATTTGTTTTTTTTTTCTCAATTCCCAATTACATTCCTAATGCTAAAGTCAACGTCAACGCAAATGTAAAACGAAACAACTAACATTAAAAAATACATTTGAATAATAATAGAAAGTTAGATCTGCATTGGAAGATTGTAATGCCCATGTATGTACATGTATAGAAGAAGGTATACTTTTGAAAATTTTCATTAAAATTTTTTAAAAGTTTTATTTTTTCATATTATTTATTTCTTATAACGCATAATTCCTTTTTTAAATTTATCATTATATAGTAATCCAAACAGATTACTATTATTTTTTCATTTAAGCTGTTTTTCGAATAAAATTTTTAATTTTCGGATTTGTGCCTTTTGCTTTTCACATAACGATATGTAATTGTCACAATAAACAATGTGTTTTTATAGTGAAATAATCCCAAAAGAAATTTGTTAAAGAAACACTAAAATAGTGCTTTATTAAAGACTAGCTGTGCCCGCCACTTCGTCAGCGTCCTTATAATATTTTGTTCGATTTTGCTTTGAAAGCAACCCAGACCAAAGACTCTTACGTTTTTAGGGCTTCAATTATGATTTATGTATTTACTTTATATAATGGTTCTCATCCCTACTAAAATAAGTAAATACATAAACCATAACTGAAGCACTAATCGATGTGCATAGTTTAAGGATATCGGTTTGTGCTTCAGTTATGGTTTATGTATTTACTTTATATAAAGGGTCTCATCTCATACTAAAATAACTGCGTACTTTCACTGAATTTTTTCTCCACTTTCTCTTGGAAATAAAATATTTTTGCGGAAAAAAGTATCTTATATTGGAATTAGTATCCTTCTAACAAAATTTTGTGTTTTTTTTTTTTGGATCAGCCCTCAGTGGATGACTCCTACTCATGCAATGCATTGTGCCAGAACTAGAAAATTAGGTTATGCGAAGGAGGAGAGAGGGAGTAGTGTTTGTGGACATTCGATATGAATTTTCCTACATTGAAAGTGACAGGTAAGACCTCTGGAGGGAGTTTATTCCACATACGAACAGCTCTGCTAAAAACGAATTTTCCCTGTAATGCGTAGTGCGATTCACTGGCCATTGGACCACAAATGGATGCGCTCTAAAAATGTGCGGGTATCGGGAACAAGTTCCCTAATTTCATTAGAGCACATTACCATTGGATATCCTACTGTCACCAATGAGCTTTTCGGCGCTCTCTTGTACGCGTCCGAGCAGCTCCAAAATAGACTTTGGTGTGCCGGCCTATACATGAAAGTTGTATTCCATTTTCGGCTGGATATAGGTGGTATAAATAGTAAGAAGATCGGATGGAGTGAAGTACCTTTTACACCATTTTAAGAAACCGAGGCACTTGAAGGCTTCTTTAGAGACTTGAAAAAAGTGTTTAGTCCATCGAACATCACAGTGGATTTTCATGCCAAGAACATCAAGACCTTCCGATTCCTTATTATCTATATCACCCATAATAACAGATGAATCATCATTTCCGAACGTACGCCTATGCGTAAGCATGCAAAATTGAGTCTTACGGGCGTATTATTCAGTCTTTGCCTTTTCGACCGCACCTCCAACTGGTTCGGTCTATTACTAAATGCATACGAATGGCAAATGGTGCTATCATCTGCGAAATAGTAGATAGGGTTGAAAGTTTGACACTAAAGGTCAATTAGAAAAAAAAGAAAAAGGGTAGGAGAAATAACAGATCCTTGTGGTACCCTTGAATTAATGTTGAACACGTTTGATGAAATCTCATCTATAACAATGCTTATAGTGCGATTCCTGAGAAAACTAGATATAAATTGGGAGAAGTTATCACCGACACCGACACCAACACCAAAAGCAATGAGTTTTGACAGGAGTGCATCATGTCACACTCTATCAAACGCCTTGGAAATATATAGAGCCACCACCTTACTTTCGCCGAAATGATGTATAGAATGAATCAGAAAGTAAAGGACAAATTGCTATTGGGCGGTAATTATCAGGGTTGTTAGCCTCTGCTTTTTCGGGGATCGGCGTTACATTAGCAACCTTCCAACATTTTGGAAATCCATCGAGTAGTTTTTACGTGATGCGAACACAAAGTGAAAGCCAGACAGACAGGAAATGAGTTACTGTTTTATTTTATGTATAGATTACCATTAATGATCTCTTATCAAGATCATGCCCTGGTACAAACTTGTGCAATATTGATGGCAAAATAATACGATTTGAGTTTCGAATTTTCGACGAATTTAAATTATCTCAAGAAATGCGAAATTTTTTCCTATTTAAAAATATTTTCTAATTTTAAAATAGAAAGAAATTTCATATTTCTCGGATCGGCGAAATCTAATAAACTAAACGACTCGAACAATAGCAAAATCCTTTTTCAAGGATCTTTCGAAATGTTTCTCTTTGCAGGACTTCAATAAGTTAAATACCCGTTGAATGAAGTGCATTAAGCTAAAAGGAAAAGTAGTAGAAAAAAAGAAGAATTAGCTCTATAAGATCAGCTAAGATCAAGGCCAACTCTGCTTTATTCTCTGTTCGTAACTCAGTTATTAATCAGAGAGTGGTTATAGTTATATGAGAGATCGTTCTAATAAGCACGCTATTTAACTCGAACAATGACAGGCCTACATTTGCTACGCACTTGGTAAGAACGTATTATCTCTACAGAATTTAAAATGTAACTAAGCCTAGAATTGAATACTAAATAACTTGGGCTAAAAAGTTTTTATATCATTACTTTAGTTCTTCGGGTATACTTCCCCAGTTAATTGATGTTTTGCAACGTCAATCATTCGTATGCATACGTGCACACATTTGCATTAAAATAAAGACTAAAGCAAAGCAAATCATAGCAAGTATATACATACATATGTTCTGATTGACATTATAGTATTTTACTACTCTTTATTAAAATTTATAAAAAGCGCATTTTAATAAAAAGCGCAGTTGTTATTCTCTTACCAAATCGTCAGCATATTCTTTAGAACGTGTTCCGGTAGATTTAGTTGAAGTACCAACAGACTGATGCATTGGCCCACCGGCCTGAGTGCCTTCACTTTTGGCCATATCAACTTCTGACTGACCGCCTAAAGCATCGTCGGGCCCTGCTTGAGAGCCAACATGATTTTGGGAACAAATATCGCCAGTAGAGGCACCAGCAGCATTGGTGGTACCAGCAGTACCACACGCACCACCATTTGTGGCAGCTGCAGCATCTTGAGTCTTGATTTGGCGCCCCAAAGTGTCTGATAAACAATAATTAAATTCAGTTTTTTGCTCACAAAAAAAATTCAGGAGTTAAACTTACCACCAGCTGAGCCCATACCCTGGGCAATGCCACCTCCTCCACCGCCACTAGCAACATTGTCATAAAGAGATGTGCTGCTGGCAGCATTTGTGACTTTTTGATGGGGTTGACCATCGGCATCGGTTGCAACGCGAGAGCCCACATTGCGTGGCAAAGTGGAAGAACCTGCAAAAGTTATGATGATGAATATGATGAGGATGTTGTTGATGGCATTTGGCAATGAAAAGAAAATAAATAAAAATTACATGGGATTAAGAACAAAAAACCCAAAAAATAATTGAACACCACAGAATTAACAAAAAATAATAAAATAAACACAAAAACAAAAATTATTTATGGAACCCAAAGAAATCAAGGAAGGGATTTACAGGAATGAGGAGAGTTAAAATTGTTTCACTTTATTGTTAAAAAAAAATAAATAAATAAAATAGTGTCTTTCTTAGTTTTATTTATTATTCCAAGGAAGTATTAGGTTCAAATTTTGGTATTTAATTGAATTTTGTTTGGCTTTAGCAAGAATTAAAAAAAAAAATTAGAACAAATTTGTTTTTCTTTCTTCCTCACCTCGTACTCTGGGATCATTTCTCAAGCGTGCATACTGTTCGGCTGTCATACAAGTGCATTGCGGCTCACTGCGTACACGAGAGGGTGAGGCCGGTGTACTTAAGGGCTTTCTCTTGGCTTTGACTTTTCCCTTGCCAGGCGGATCCAATTTCAGTGAATAACTCGATGAAGCCTTTCGTGAAAATTTGAAAGAAGGCGACTGTAAAACGTCGCACTATCATTAGGTTAGTTGAATGGGATTCACAAGGTTCTGTGTGTGCGGTTCTCTCTAACTGTACTCGATCATATTTGAAACGACCGACTCCTTTATAACATTTCATTTCAATTAATTTATTCTGTTTCATTATGTCTTTGGGAAAACAAATAAAATCATTTTCCTTTCCAAATGGTTTGGAGCATTAGAAATGAATTCTAATAAATATTTTTAACTAAAAAACATTGACTAACTGACAGACAGTTGTTTACTGTAACTGTAACTGTAACTTTAACAACTTACTGTTACGTAATAGGAGTATTGTCGCTATTGGATGGAATTCTAAATAGTGAACTATAAAATGTATCTTAACGCTAACGTTTTAACGTTTCGTTTAATTTTTCTTTTAATTTGTAGCAATTTAAGGTACTTCTGTATGCGTGTGAATGCATGTCTTGAATATTATGTTTAGTTTTTTATTATTATTTTACGACTACTATTTACTTCTAAGATTTAATTTATTTTTTTTTTTTATTATAAAAATAGTTATTTGTTGTTGATGTGTTAACTGTGAAGTGTTAACTGTGCTCCTAAAAGTATGCATTCTTTTGTTTTATTAACTTTCATTGTTAAGGTAATAAATAAGTTTTTGTAATTAGATTGTCCTGTGTCGGTGCAACAATATTTATTAGGATTTTTAAATAGTTTTTTTTTTTTTAATAGTTTTGTGGTTAAACAGTTGAGGATGCTTGCTTTTCTCAAAGAAAAGGAACTTAAATACCCGAATCTAGCTAATATGGTAGTACTAACACATTATGAGAATTCATTATTATACGGAATAATTGCTTAATATTAACAGAATTGTTTCAATAATATTGAAGGTAATCTTCAAGGGGATAGTGAAAAGATATGAACGGATTCCCCGTCATAATCAGACTTATGTTATACTGTATTTTAAATATCCCGCTTTAAAAAATAAAAGATGCCATAAAGTATGCAGTACCTTTAAATCGGTAAAAAAGTCGTCTTACTTTTACTGCTTTTTCACTTTATTATCTCTTGGAAATAAGGGATTTTTGCGGAAAAAATTATCCTATATTGGAATCAGGATGCTAAGTTACCTCCTTACAAAATTTTGTTAAAAACCATCCAGATACGAATTTTCTTTATACAAAAGCCCACCTTTATAAAATTCTAAAAATTAAATTCTAAAAATTATTGTTAACCTCTGTAAGATGTGTTTAAAATATTCTAATAACAATGTAATGCCACAAAGTAAAAATACAAATAAAATACAAATTTTTTCAATTGGCGCTGTCTGTTCTTTAAATTATCCCACTTTCAAAAATAAAAGGTGCACAACCGTGTTTAAAATATACCTGTTTTAAACCGAAAATTTCAGTACCTTTAAACCGGAAATTGCGTACTTTCACTGCTTTTTCCCCACTTTCTCTTGGAGATATTTTTCCGGAAAAAAGTATAAGATATTGGAATCAGGATGTTAAGGTACCTCTACACAAAATTTTGTTAAAATCCATTCAGTAGTTTTTACGTGATACTAACACAAACGAAAAGCACACAGACACACACACGACAGATGGAAATGATTTTGTTGTTTGTATCGACAACACAGCCATCATTAACTCTCTTGAACGATTAGAATTGTGGCAACACTGGGTTTAATAAAGGCAACCTATTCTTTTTTAAATACGACACCCACAATATATACCGAATTTAAGTTTCGGATTGTTGAGATCAGGCAGGCAGTTGAGATCAGCCAGGTACAGACATTGTCCTGTAATGTGAAAATATTTGTAATTATTTTTAATGCGTGTAACCTAAAAAATGATGAAACATTGATGTGGGTTAAAGGACACATAAGCACAACTGGGAAAAAAGCATACCAACTAGCAAAAGGGGGATAAGCCGAGAAATTCTGTGGATCATAACCCAGAGTAGCACTGAGAAATGCCTTGATGCCAGCGAAGGTCTTACAATGGGTGAAATCATTACCTGAAAAGGTGGAGGGAGGCCACTACGTGTAATCAGGCTCGAATGGAGCTCAAAGATCCTAAGGGCAGGAAGGCCAGTAAGGTGCTCAGATATAATAAAAGTACCTAAAACTGGATAACTGCGTTAGTGACAGGTCATGGACACTTCAAGAATCATATAGCCAAGATGAAAATTAAAGACTGTGTCTGGAAGAGGCTGAGACGGCAGCGCACATTGTGTGTGAATGTCCAGTACTGGCTAGCATTAGACTTAGACCACTGGTTGAAGCTTGCTAAATGTGAATGTACTGAAGCTTGAACAATGCTAGCGTGATGGGAAAGAAGATAGCCTGAAATCACGTGATGTAATAAAATTAAGGTTGGCATAATTACATATTGGTTGCTTATAACCATTGAGGGCGGCAGGGGTCGAAAAGGGACCCATTAAGGAACCGGTCTGCTTCGATATACGAATTCATTAATAATAACAATAATACTAATAACCTTAAAATGCATTTTATACACATTGAGATAGCATAATCACTTAAAACTGTCACAATGAACAGCGTATTAATAATTTTCAAGCTAGGAAAATAACATAATGAATCGACTTACTGGTCCACAATTATAATTCGGCCTCAGCTGAATCGAATGACAACTACTCAGGTCATCATAAATAGATTTAAGAAACTTGGAGCGTAAGGTCACTGGGTGCACAAATTCGGAACACATGCCAGCTAAAGTTTGTTCAAGTAGAGACGGTCTCACATCTTCTCTGTCTTTCTCAGTGCAACAAAAAAGCCTATAGTTCTTTATTAGAAGTATGGGCTGTTAAATTACTCATAAAACAGACCACACAGTGATTAGCTAAGACATAAAATAGTAATACAGACTCAGAAACCATCAATGATTTAAATGATTATTTTGCAGAATTTTGATTTTAAATACGTGGGCTTTTATTTATATTTTCAAAATGGCAACACTGAACAACAAACATATAGCAAATCTGGAATTTTAATATCACAACGTTTTGACGAGCCATTGATTTGTTCAACCATTGAACAAAAATGGTCGTGATGACAATTGTTGTCAATATCATTTTCTTGTTCAAACACCCAGTCTGCCATCTTTTGAATCCTTATAGACTAAACCTTGAACATTTGACAGAATGTCAATTACTATAACCGTTATAATAAAATGTATAAATATTCAAAATTTTAAATTAAAGGGTGCTCCAATAGTTCATTTAATTTGATGTATATGGACATACTTTTGAACAGTTGTACACAGACCGCTGAAATTTACAAAGAACCTGTAGTGCTGTTAGCTATAACAAAACGTATAAAATTTGAATTTGTGAACTAAAAGGGTGTCCCAATAGTTAATGTAATTCTATGTATGTGGCCAAACTTTTTCACTGTTAGAGACAGACAGCTGAAATTTACAAGGAACCTGTAGTGCAAAGTCCACTATAGCAAGTATACAATTTGAATTTAGAAATTAAAGGGTGTCCCCATAAATTACGTAATTTGATCTATATGACCTATCTATCTTTTTAACCGTTAAACACAAACACTTAAAAATTAGGCAGAATGTCCACTATTTTGTCTGGTATGATAACAAGTATAAATATTTGGAATTATACTGTAAAGGGTGTCCCAATAGTTCATGTAAATTGATATATACGGTTAAACTTTTTAACCGTTATAGACAGATAGTTGAAATTTACAAAGAATCTTTGTGGCCAAGTCCTCTATAATAACAGGTCTTTAATTTAACATCATAAATTAAAGAGTGTGCGAATAGGTGATGTTATTTGATCTGTGTGCTCCTATCTTTGAAGCCGTTATAGAAAGAGGCTTGAATGGTGTCCCCATAAAAGACGGATGCTGGTGAAAATATCTTAACTTTTGAACAGTAATAGGGAGAGGCTTGACATTCAAATAGTCTTTATTTTTTTCCCTCTAATTTTGGCGTATCTTTTATTTGGTTTAAATCTAATTCTTACAGATAACTTCTTACATTTTTAGTTTAGAATTGGTGCCCTTCTATCTGTTTTGAAGTCGGTTTTTTTTGCAAGAATTATAAGTATGAAAGTTTGATTTTTAAACAACGCGTGCAAGTCCCCTTTGCTTTGCTATAAAACATTGACGTCAAACAAAGAAGAATGTTTATATGGAACATGAACATCGATACGTATTCTCCACATAGAAGAAAATAAACAAGTTTTTGTTTCCTATATGGAAGACGTTTTGTTCAGGTGCAGACAAAACAATGGCTCGTCGAAACGGCGTGTATTTTTTAGCGTCTTGTATTCCCAAAAAGGATTTTGATACACATATGTATGTAATTGCTTAAAGTGAGTAAAAAAACAATTTCTTATTAATAAAAGGAAATTAAATCGTAAAATCTTTATTCGATGTAGAGAAATGTTCGGAAATTCGACAATGGTACATAAAGAGATTGCTACATATGAAGAAACATGGATCTACTTGTATTTGTATGAGCCCAAAGTAAAAGAGCAGTCGACAGTAGGTAGGTGTTTGAAGGCCGCCTTAACTCAGTACACTGTCAGTAGTTGGACTCATAGCTATTTACGCTGGTGGACTGTAACAGGCTTCTACTTAGGTCTGCCCTTGCAGTCTGGCTAAATTAAGTCGAGCAAACTTGGGATACCTTTCGTCCCACAGTTTTATATATACAGTTATATAGACTTATCTGCGCATAAATGGGGACTTTTATCTTAATGAATTTATATTTTAAAAAACAGGGTCGTGTTCATCCGACAGGAATGGACAAGGAAGCCTTGCAAGAGGTGAAGACTTTTGTCTCTGAAGAAACTCCGATTTTTATTGGCTGGAAGAGATTGACAAGAATACCTCGCAAGAGTTGGACCGGTTAATATCTAAAGATGCCTCTGAGAAAACAACCCATCTGCAGAAAAGCCAAAAAGTTACTTAGATATAATCAAGGTGCCTAAAGCAGGACAACTGCGTTAATGGTTGGTCATGGAAACTACATCAAAATCAAAGAAGACTATACTGGCAGACTATGCCTGAAAGAGGCTGGGACAGCAGCGCACATTGTGTGGGAATATCCAGCACAAGCAAGCATTAGTTATGCGACTTTGGTGGGACCTTATCCTTAAACAATAATTCCGAAGAGCTCTGCGATTATTATTAAGTTCGACAGTTTCAATTCACTATAGCAGAGAGTAAATGCTAGTGGCAAAGGAGGCTCCATGAAACTAAGGTAACAGAAATTATTGCGGAACGAAAGAGATTGAAATGGGAACCCATTATGTGAGTGATTCTGCATATATGATTGTTTAAAGCTGTGCGAAATTCGTCACAAAAAAGGGGTTTGAGGTTGAAACACTTCAAGACGAATAGCTGCCTGTTTCTTCAAATTAATGGACTGTTGACTCTAAAAGGCACACAACCCAGAGTTTGATGAAAAAAGAAGAAACACCGGTAAACACGAGTAATTATCTACCATTAAAACGCTAGCTTTTACACAAAAGCTGTAACTACTGACCTTTTTAAAAAGTGAAAAATTCGAAATAATGAGACTTGATTTGTCAACCCTCTGACTTTTTTTGTTTCCACATTTAAAGATAAATTGCATATGGTCAAGTTGAAGTAGCGGTTTTAAAAAGTATGTTTTAGTGCTGCCTCCATCAGAGCGGAAAAACTTCTTTAAAATTTGGTTTAGGTATTGACATTCAAGGGGAATATTTTTAAAACCAATAAACAAATATTTGTTTTCGTTTTCGAGAATTGTATGCGGCAGTCCGCATATAAATTCAAAATCAAAACCTGTTTGGAAGTAATTAGGGATTAATAGTATTTTAGACGTAGGTAAACAGTAATAATTGATTGTAGTTTGAAAAAAAGTAGTTATTTTATGATTTGATTAACATTATTTTATTAATAACTAAATATGCAACTGCTTGTGCAAACCTTGGCAACACTTGTTTTTTTTTCGATTCTCTTGCGAGAACAAAATTAACTTATTTATGCTTTTCATCACACCTTACGTCTGCATTCAGTGATGGCAAAAAACCATCCAATTATAGAAGGACATTAAAGAAAAATAAAAACGTGGTTTGTTTGTGCTTTGTGTTTTGTTGAAGCTTTAATATTCTGTAATATTATTCTATTAACATCATAATTCTCATTGTGTTTTGTAGAATTTTATTACTTATAAAGTATTTTTGGCTTTTCTAAAATTAGGATTAAGGTTTCCTGATGATCTGGCCTGAGCAACCAGTGAAATACGTATAAATATAACAAATAAATTGCATTTTTATTATAAAACGTTATGGGTAATTAGCATAATATTAAATAATTTTATGATTTGTTATATTAAATGCCTACAAAAGAATGCATTCTTTTAAATCTAAAATTTTGTTTACAACAACTAATGGGTGCAAGGTTTTTTTTTTGTTTTGAATGTTTAAATATTTAATTCAACTAACTATTTTTATATTTAGAATTTATTTCCTTTTTTGTTTAAACATGTGTTTGTATCAAAATAAATATTTTAATTATTTATTTCTTGTTGTTGCTTTTGCAGCTGTTGTTTCTTATCAAAAATTGTAATCTTTGGTTAAATTGATTAAAAACTTAACTATTATTTTTTGATTTGTTTTTGTTGTTTCTAATGGTTCCTCTAAATGAACACTGTACATGAATACGGAAATATTTTCTCTGAACTCTAAGACATTGTTGTTTTTTTTTTTTTTAATATATATAGTTGTTGCTGTTTTTATTGTTAACGAGTATGTTGTATATAATTGTTGTTGTAGTTGTTGTTAGTAATTGTAAATATGCGTTTATCTAGATTGTTTAAAGTGCATTTTATGCTTGTACTTTATACTTTTTTTAAATATTTTCAATTTAATAAATTTGTTTAACTTTTGATTATTTGAAAATTAGAATTTGTGTGCAATTGATAGCAAGAAGGGTTTGAGTTAGAATAAAAAACGCTGAATTAATTCTAAGAAACCGCTGGGTGTGAAGAGTTTAAGGATTTTTTGTTGTTGTTATTGTTGGGGGATTGTAAGAGTGGGGAGTTGAGGAATTTTAGTAATCGGGACTTAAGAGGTGAACGGAATCAAAATACTGGATACGTGCGATTGCTCTATAACGTTTTGCATTTTTCTTTGGCATTAATTTAACACATTTTATTATTATTTAAAATATAATTTATTTTTGTTTTTTTTTTTTTTTGAAAAATGCGAAACGTTTGTTTTTATTTTAATTTTTAGTATTTTTTTATTTATATAAAAATTATTTATTATTGCAAATTTTATATAAGAGAAAAATATAGACAGAAATGATGATGTACATATATGATTGTTAGTTAAAGAAAAATATTATAAAAAAAAAATAAGAGAACAAAAATAAAATTATACAGAAAAAAAAAACATTAAAAAACATAAAAAGTGAATTGAAATGTTTACGAAATTATATAAAGGTTTAAAGGTTTTTTTTTTGTAAGAAAATGATTGAATTTGGAATTTTGAAAAATTATCATTTTTTTTGTCGAGTTAATGAATATAATTCAATGCAAAAAAGAGAAGGAGAAAAAAGAAATAAAAGAGTACAAAATACAAATATAAATAATTTTAGTGTTTGAATTTAATGCATAGACAAACTAAATAGTTTTCGTTTCTTTTCTTTTTTTATTTAAATTAAACTTATAAAAACCCATAAAAAATAAAATAAATTAAAAGAAAAGGCAAATCATTTAACTTAACAAGACTGATTATAAAAATTAAACAATTATACAGACATACATATATACAATATTCTTAATATTGAGTGAACAATTAATGACGTATGGACAGTACAAATGTATGTTTATATGTAAAAGGCTTTAGTGAAATGGATAAATGAGTAGTAATAGCGCATCAAGATTACACCAAAATCTAGTAGATTTCATTTGAAATCTTTTTCAAAATCTATATCGTTTACAGTGCATTTGTTTACATTTGTTAGTTCGATTTCATTACCCCTCGTCTACATTAGACATTAACATGTCTTAACAAAAGTCATACATAAAAAATACTATTTTTTATATGAGGTTTGACTTTTGTTAAGACTTGTTGATAGCAAATGAAGACGGGGGTTTAACAAGTTTTCATTACATTAGACCCGATTTCCACAGGCCAAGTTCTTGCTCAAGTCTTTATTATGTGGAAGAGAGAGAGAGAGAGCAGTAAATACTCATTACCTTCTCTATTTCGTTTCTCACAAAAATTAAAGCTAGCGCAAGAAAACTTTTTTCTGTGGAAAATACATATTGCTTTTTGTTAAAAATGCTTAAAAATGTTTTATATTTTTTACAACAATTTCAACTTTGAGCACATTTTTCTTTGTTTTATTTTTAAGTGAAATGTAATTTTTCATGTGCAGCGTAGTATTTTTTAGTACTATTTAAAAAAAAAAAACAATAGTTTTGAAAATTTTAATTATTAGTCGAACTGTTTATGTATTACATACAATGAAATTTATAATCAAGCTTAAGTTCGTTTTTATTCTCTCTAAGAAAGAATTAATTAAATTACAAATTGTGCATTCCGCTCGTGCTGGTGTCTAAAAAATTCAATTTTCCCATTTTTTTTTCTTTAATATTATCACCTAATTTGTAATATAATTAATTCTTTCTTAGAGAGAGTAAAAACGAACTTAAGCTTGATTATAAATTTCATTGTATGTAAAACAATAGTTGCATCACTAAGTACAACTAGTTGTTAAGATTTTGAAAGCTCGAAATCTCGTTAGCACTAGATTTTCGGTGTAATATAAATGTGCTATAAAGAATGAGTAAAAGTCTAAGTTCAAGGCAAAGCATGTTTTTTAAAGGCGGAGAACTTTATATTGAAAACAGTGCTGTTTCTGTTACAGGTAATTTAACAGTTCTCGGTTTTTTTAAGTAAGTTTTGTTTGGCAATTTCATCAGGAATAGAGGACTCATCTCAAAGCAATGATTGCAAATCGTTCGAACTTATTTGAAATATCATGGTCCAATTCGACAAACTCATCGGGCATTACGTGCATTTCATAGTGCTCCTAAGCGTCCATCAAAGCGATTAGTTCTAAAAACTATGAACCGCTTACTCGTAATGACAATACGCATCCTAAAAGTCGCCGTACAGTACACACAGAACAAGCGATTGACGGTGCGTAGCCGCGTAGTGCTGATGATGATCAGAATGCGATATTTTTTCATCGTGCCCAACAATTAAACTTGTGTCAATTCGATTTTTGGAAAATTATGCGCAAACCCCCATCTTCATTTGCTATCCACATGTCTTAACAAAAGTCAACTTCATATAAAAAAAAACCAGTGTATTAAAAATAATTTTCTTTTATATAAAGTTTTACTTTTGTCAAGACATGTTAATGTCTAATGGAGACGATGACACCTATCATCGTTCACGCTGTATATTTTGAAAATTGGCAGTATCAGCATCTTCTTTTAAGTTGTCTATAAACAGAATTGTTACATTTGGAGCGATGACAATTCCCCAGCAATTGTCAAAACGATATGATATCCAGATTAACTCACTTTTTGGGGCGTTTTTTTGAGCTGGTGGAATCATTGATCACAAATAACTATAGTCAGAACATTACAGTCAACGGAAAGTACACAGTAACAGGCGTGAAACAAGCAACATATTGAGAGAAACATTTGACCAATCATAAATTTCAAGAAATTGAACTCTTAACTGACCACCTCGTTTATGTTAAGATATTTTCTCTTGCCGAAATACAGCCTGAATTACTGTGAATTTATGAATTAATTACAAGTTTGTTAATAATCTGTTAATAATTTGTTTTGATACTCAAATTCATTTCAGTAGTGGTGGAAATCTATCGATAATAACAGCAATCGATATTTTTATAGTTTGTAGCTTAATATCATTACTAACGCTTAGATCAAAATGTCAGATCAGTTTTAGCACTGTGAATGAAAAAAAGGAGTTAGATACTCACAAAAACATTGATTTGAAAATAAGGCGAAGTTCAAATTCAAAAAAATTTCAACCGTTTATTTAAAGTACTGAGATCAAAATGAGAACTAATTTCTTGCTAGGTCCAATATCAATCACTCGCAATTGCATAGAATGTTTAACAACTAAAAAAATAATGTTGGAGCAAAACAAACAAAAGTTGCTCTTATTGCTCACCGAAGGTTGGCTGAAGCAACAATATATATAAGGTGGTAAACAAGATCAAACAAGAGGGAAGATTAAGTGGGTGGTAAACTTCGTTCTCACCAACTGATGATAGATACTGCTCGTATTCTATTATCTTTAAAAACTACTGGATGCATTTTAATTAAATTTTGTGAGGAGGTGATATAAATCAGTTCAAATATAGGATTTTTTTTCCGCAATAAGATTTTATTTCCATGAGAAAAAGTAGTGAAAGCATGCAATTTTACCGATTTAAAGCTTATTTTCCTGAGTAATTGCCCAGGGATGGGTACTTTTACATAAACCAGCACTACAAAAGTAAGAGTCTTAAAATTTGGTGTCAGCACCAAATTGTAAACACTATTTACAGAACTCTTTAATATCTTTAGAATTGTATATAAATTTTAAAATTTTATATAAAGCCTTTATATAAACAAAGTAAATATATAAACCATAACTGAACGACTATAAAAGAACACAGAAAAAATAGTTTGCTCCAATTATATGTTCTATTTACTATCAGATACCAATTAAATTAAATTTTTAATTGAATCAATTATTTACATAATTGGAAGATTATTTTTTTTTCTTTCTGAATTAAAAATATAATTGAATCAAAGAAAAAATTAATTACATTTGTATCTGAAACGAACTAAAACCATTAATTGGTGCAAATTTTTTTCTGTGTAAGAATCTTACGACATGACGGGCCCAGCTACTTTGTACTATAATTGTATTGTATCAAGCAGGAACTTGATTCTCATTTTAATATCAGCACTTATAACGGCCGAAACTTTTGAACAGGAACTTAGCCTCTTATATTGAATTTTGTTTAAATTTTTTTAGAATCAATTTTAGTTTCACATGAACCACATTCGAAAGAAAATTTTTCAAACCTCAATGTTTAAGTCATACAAAATGAAAAAGAGGTAATATATATTTGAAAAAAAACTTGTTTAACCATGAAGACTTTACTTTAATAAAGACTTTTCAAATTAATTAATGTTTCCATTGACGTACAGTATTATTAAATCAATTAAAAATTTAATTGAAATCCGTCTAGTCAAATGAATTTATGACAAATGAAATGAACGAATGCATGAATAAAATGTAATACTCGTGAGACCTAAATTATAACGATTTAACGATAATTACTTATTTACAAATATCTTTTTTTTTTCTGCAAGCTATTTGTTTTCGGTATGAAGTGTATGTACAGTTTTATATGAATAATATTTATATTTTGTATGGATTTCCGGCAACTAAAACTTATAAAGGCAAATCATCTTTTTTGTACGATATTGATCGAATTATTGTTAATAAATTAACAAATCAATTTTGGATTTGCACTCTGAACCTTGTTTGGGACGGCAAAAGCAAAGCAAACGTGGAAAATGAGACACAAAGATTAAAAGAGCGAACTCTAAACAAATACAAAAATTACACTGGAAAAAAACAGCATGTAGTTTAGCTGGATATATGATCATGAGAACTTCAAATAACTACAAAACAGTGATGAGCATAACAGCACAGAACATTGTTGTCGTTGTTGTTGTTGTTTTTGTAGTGGATAATGATTAAATCTTTACATCATTATGAGAATAATTGCATTTGAATTATTGAAAATATTATTCCAGGTTGGCTTTGCTTAACCGTTTGGGGAATACTTACACAACATTCACGGAATTGTTTGGCATCAATGGGTGAAGTAAAGTTGAGACCCCATGTGTCATTGGTCATGGGATCCTTCCAGTAAACAAAACATTCGGAAGCCTGGCCAATGCGAGTACCTAAATGAAATTAAATTGAAATTAAAAACTGAAAACCGAAAACGAAAAGAAATAATAGGAAATCATTCCTTTTAAATACTGACCTGGTTGCACAAGTCGTACATCGAGAATTTTATCCACTTGACTGTTGTAGGCTGTTATGTGAAAAACACATTCGGGCGAATCTTGTATGCATGATATATTGACAGGAACCAAATCTTCGGATACTTGTTGCCATTTAACTGTTCCAGCACCACTGGCTGAAACATGGAATACCTCCGCCCATAACCTGAACGAACTGTGGTGTATTAAAGTCCAATTGTTTTTTGCAGTTTACAATCAAATACACACACGCATTCAAATATTTCATACATACATACACACACCAATAAATAGAGGGGGAGGTAGACACGCACACATATGAATACATGGGTAGAGAAGTAAATTAAATTTATTTGATTGATAGATCGATTGTTGTTGGATTTGATTTGGTAGGACATTTTTTTAATATTTTAATTTTTTGTTGTAGTTGTTGTTCGATAGTTGTACAGTTCGGTGTTGTTACGAAAAAAATTTTGATGATTCAATTTGCAGTTTGTTGTTATTTTCAATTTCATAGATCACCAATTTTTAATTTTATAATTTATGTGAAGATTGTGGTGGAGTTCGTAGTAGTGGTGGTATGTGTGTGTTATTTTATTTATTATAGTTGTTGTTTTATTGTAGAATAATTATTATTAATTTTGTTGTCATAAGTCAAGATAATAGAAAAGCAGTTAGTGTTGAATGTCATAGTATGACATGAAGATCACAGGAAGAAGTTGAATATTTGTAGCAGTTGTTGTTGAGACATGTTGTTGTTGATTTTAAAATCAAGTGGGTGTTTTTTATTTGTAGATCAAATTTAGTGAAGGACAACAGGGTTGCAAAACATTTTAAGATTTTTTTTGTTTGTATTGGTTTTTATATGTAAAAGAAAACAATTTGTTTAATGTTAAAACATAAAAATGTTGAATAAATCATGTTAAAAATATTAAGGTTTGGAAATATGTCACTTCATTCAAATATAAGAAAACAAAATCTTTATGTTTTAACACAGAAATACATATTAAAAATTGATTTGAATTCAATACAACTAAATATTCGAATAAAGACAGGTTTTAAGCATAAATTAAATTTTTTTTTTCAAATTGTATATGAATTTTATTTGAACTATTTTTAAATGAATAAAGTAATTATTTATACTGAATAATTATTTAGACATTGTGCCTCAACTAAATTATATATCACGTTAGTACTCAATAGAAGGCCGACAAGTACTAGTCAATATTCTGAAATCAAGATTAAAGGCTCGTTGTAGTACGTGACAAAATGAAAGTAAGGTTGCCGTACATTACATTTCGGTCGCCTACAATCATAAAGGACGGACACATTACCCTTAATCGTATAAACAACCAAATGATACCTCTACTTTCAAGAGTAACATATAGTGTTAAGAATTTTAGTTATGGAGAATTGTCTCAGCGTTAAAATTGGAAAAAGCTCAAAGACGCCAAATGATTGCAGGTGCTCCCTGGCAGGTTAAAAATTCGAACATCCACAAGAAGCTTAACGTGCCACCGGTTGAAGCCGAAATCGCAAAATATGAGTCAATGTATTTAAATAAGCAGGAAACACATTCAAACCCTAGAACGTAAGTTGCCTTTTTTTGGCGGAACCCTAGAAAGATGAATTCCAAATAATTACCTCAACGGCTAAATCTAATTGAGTAAAAATTAGTTTTAAGATGTGAACACTTAATGTCAATTCAATAAAGCACTCTATGAGCATAAAAAACGAAACTCATAAGACGCTCATTATAATATTTCATTGAATTCATGTCTGTTCATTGCACATGAGTTACGATGATACGAGTAACTATGGCATGAGTAACGATGACACTAGTAACGTGGGCAATGATAAACACCGAAGACCACAGAGCTAAATACGATAAGCTTGCAGAGTTTCCATATGCACGTTTGAATAACTATGAGTAAATGCTGAACATAATAACAATGAACTTGGGCGATTTCAAGCAGTTTTATGCCTTGAGTGAAACACGAACACATTTCTAGTGTACAAAACGCAGAATTTTTTAACGTTCATTTTAAGATCTTCATTTCTTAGCAAATGAAAAAAAAAATAACAAAAAAACACTAGTGCAAGCAAAACACTCTAAGCCTTATCCAAAACTAAAAACACACTAAATTTTTCGCACATGAGACGAGTAAAAATGGCTCACTAGTATAGAAAATTCGATTTACTCGGTCACCTCATTTCGTTTATGATACGAATGGAGGTTTACTCACTAATCTAATGGTGCGAGTATGACCACTTGCTCATAAATATAGATTTCCCAATAGGAAAATTAATATTAATTTTTCAGACAATAAACAAAAAACACAGACGTTATAAACAAACCCTGATTTTGCAACAAAAAAAAATCATCTTCAGAGATAAAGCCAATTTTTGGATGAATGAGTATTGTGGGTATGCAATTGTCTCCAGAGCATCACGATATTTACAAGAGCAAATACTCAATTTAAAAAAATTGTTAAAGAATTTGAGCATAAAGGTAAATGATTAAAAACGTAAAAATGTACTGTACTCACATATCGTTTACACTGCGTAGAGACTCATACCCCATATCATACCTCATATGATACCACAACTTGCAGAAGTCTCGGTGTGCTCTTAGTCTTACTTGGAAAAACCGAACAAAGTTTACACAAACAAGACTAAAAGAAATCCAACTAAACTGGATTATTCGCAGAAACTCTGTACTCAATTTACATTGCAAACTTCTGCTGTAAAAGTCAATCCTCAAACCAATATGGCGGCAAAATTACATTATACAACTGATTGCTCTCTTGTACACAAAAAACTTGAACATTCACTAAGGTTTAAAGGGCTATTATTTAAAGTAGAAATATCGAAACAGGCAGTAACGTACTAGTCCGTAACCGTCTTAGTTATTGGGAATACATTCGCCTAAGAGAGATGACCATAAAATATCAAAACAATCTAGAAATATACAATTTTATTGTCTAGCCCTTGCTGGACTTGTCAATAATACAATTTTTATTGGTAGGGCACCACGTCAAATAACTAAAGTGAGTTTTATTATGGTTCTCTACCAAGATCTTTCATCCAATTGTTTAATTTTTGCTTTTTATTGTTTGTTATTTATTTATTCAGTTAGTCGAGGTAAACTATTATATGAAAAGTGAGACCACAAAACACTCGAGTGTAGAGAAACAGGTCTGAACGTGAGTCGTGAGCCGTTGGTCAACCTAGAGCTGTTTTACGGCTGCAATTAATTTTTAATGTAAATAATATAAAGAGGGTCCCAATATAGCACTACACGAGTGATCAACTACTCATTTTCATTATTGAACAATATTTTCAAAAAATAATACCAGTTTGTCGCCTATTTATACAACATTCCATGAAACAAATAGTAAAAATACCTCCAATAAAAGTTTAAAGAAACCACATGTGATTGTCGAAAAACAAATGTATCCCCAAAAAGGCACTGTTAGCTGCTAATTTTAGATTGAAGTTATTCTTTGACAATACGTTTTCACAACTGAGGGTGGTGAAGCAGTAACTGTTAATTGTGTTAGATACCGCGACAACGACAACGAGAGTTCATCATACATAATCAGATGATGACTCCTAAACTGGAGACGAAAAATTCAACAATTGCAATGAAATTTGACTAAAGGGTGCAAATGTACCAGCAAAGTCTATGTATATTACGACTTTATAAAAATTAAACTTTGTTACCCGAAATTTTGTGAAAATTGTGAAAACACCTGTTTCAAATATTTAGTTGTATTGACTTCAATTAAAAACTTAGTTAACTTGTTTTTTTGATGTATCTAAATTAAAAAATTAATAAATATTTTTAACAACCTTAATAAATGTCCATCACGTCGCCTTGAACTTTGCCATGGAGAATCTTCGTAACGATACCCTTTGCGCATCAAAGGTGCGCATGAGCAGCTCAACTTATTACCCATGGCACAGCTAGTACAGCCACTAGATTGAGCTAAAACATAAGCGTTGGAAATAGAAAGATAAAGAAATTATAGATTAGATATTTTTTTAAATAGCATTTTAAAAGACAAATTTTGGATTGGATTAAGCCGATAGCAACCTTTACCTGATGCACCCCGATGTCACCACATTCCCGTCACATCCGCCTGAGAAAGAGTTTGCCCACGATTTAACGACTGGGAACGTTGGTTGTGACGATAGCCGTGATAACGACTGCCACGCTGAAAATAATAATTTTATTTTTAATTTAAAACATTGCAAATTTTTAAAAGTTTTCTTGTTTATTTTTAAATGTATAATTAGTTTAATTGTAAAAAAAATAATTGTTCATATAACCCGCAAAAACTGTTGGTGTTTATAGAAGCAGTTAAAGAATAGAAGCCGACAATAACCGACAATCAAAGCAAGAATATGGTTAATAGAGACATAATCAATAGTTTTAAAACTATGGAACCGTTTTACTTTTTATTATAATTTTAACGAGATGGGGGAAAGGGTACCCCCATATAAAATAATTATTAATTATACTGTTTTAAATAATTAGGATCATTAGGATATTGGATAAGGGAAACCCCTTGCAAATTATTTACTATACTAATATTATAAATAGGTAATATTGAAAAGTTAAATTTAAATAAAAATAACGTGGAATCGGTGCAAAAAATGTCGGGTAATACTGTACCGTTATGTAATCACTTGCGGTATAACAAATTATATTCAATGCATTTTTAGGGCATTACTTTTATAATTGATTAATTTTATAAGTTAACGCTATAACTTTACATTAGCTTTTAAATACTTTTCAAACTTTCTAAGCCGTTAATAATGGGTCAAGAAAAATGATTATGTGAAGGTGAAATGATCTAAATTAAATGTTTGGCTAAAGAAGGTCTTACGATCAAACTGTCAAATATGTACCGAAAACAATGAAAATATGAATTTATTTAAATTTGATGATTCAGATAAATAATGGAATACCAAG
Organism: Phasia obesa; assembly: GCA_949628195.1. Classification (NCBI taxonomy): domain Eukaryota; kingdom Metazoa; phylum Arthropoda; class Insecta; order Diptera; family Tachinidae; genus Phasia; species Phasia obesa. Next base: position 8,655,910 of record OX451217.1, on the reverse strand, counting down.
TTGTTACTTTCACAAAAAAAAAGACATGAATTTGCATGGAAATATGAGCGCCGATTTAAACTATAATTTCTATGATCTATGTAAGGAAGAATCTATGCATATAAAAAAAAGTAACTCATTTCCGTCTGTATGTAGGTCTGTCTACTCTTCTTTGCGTTCGCATCACTTTAAAACTACTTGGCTTTTAACACAATTTTCTGAGGAGGTACCTTAGCATCCTGACTCCAATACAGGATTCCTTCTTCCGCAAAAATATCTCATTTCCAAGACAAAGTGAAGAAAAAGCAGTGAAAGAACGCAATTTCCGTGTTAAAGGTACTGAAATGTTAAGTTTAAAACTGGGATATTTTAAACACGGTTTCGAACCTTTTATTTTTGAAAGTGTGATATTTTAAACAAAATTGCGCAACAGATGGCGCCAATTAAATAAAATTTGTATTTTTGTTTTGTGGAATTACATTGTTATTAAAATATTTTAAGTACCTCTTATAGAGCTTTACAATAATTTTAGAATTTTTTAAAATTTTTAGAATTTTATCCAGGGATGGGTACCTTTATATAAAGTAAATACATAAACCATAACTGAAGCATTATAAAAGTAAGAGTCTTACAATTGTTGTGGAATACTTTCAAAGAAAAATCGAGCAAAATATTGTCAGGACGCCCAAGACGTGGCGGGCACAGCTAGTTTAACATAAATCGGAATTATAGCTGAGCAAATGGTGTAATGGAGTGGGGGCGCTATATCGCTTTACGGTAAAGTATAAGTGCAGTTTATTTCAAAACAATTAATGCCATTAATTAGAAATAAGTCATAAATTAAGCTTTTAAGCTACTCAACACCATCTTTGCTTCCTTTACCTTAAGTAGCCAGCAAAAATATACGCCATTGCATAGTGAAATAGTGGGAAGCTGTACAGAATTTACCAGTGACGCGTTGTCCTCCCTATTCTTCGACCTTTATATTCTTAAAAATGTGTAGGAATTTCTTTCTGGTAAAAAATATTATTAAAATGATTAACGATTAACCTATTGTGATGAATGGCATGCAGCACTGCATGAGCACAAAAAACGAAGCTCATAAGATGCTCATTATAAAGTTTCATTAAATTCATATCTGTTCATTGCACACGAGTAACAATAATAAACAGCGATGACAAACGAGCTAAATGCGATGAGCCTGCAGAGTTTTCATAAGCAAATTTTCATAAGCATGAGTTAATGTTGATCATAATAACAATGAACTTGGGCGAGTTCAAGCAGTTTTATGCTTTGAGTGAAACACGAACTGTGTTCGTGTTTCACTCAAAGCAAAACAAATGCCTTGTATGTTTGTTAATACTATGGCTTTTCAATATATGCAAATAATTAATATTTTCCTTGTATTTGCTGCGTTCGTATTTAAATAGTATTTGTGCGAAATCCATCGTGTGGCAGCAATCATTTACGGAACATTCCTATGTGTGTATTTTGTGTTAAAAATATGCAACGACTGCTGTATTGCCGCTTGATGAAACATAAACATTTTTTAGTTATTTATATTTGGGTATTAATAATTTCTTTAATTTTAATTTAATTTAACAGCGTGCTATTAATCCAAATTATAAATTCACATTAATTTTTTAGTCGAATAAATGCTTTAACAAAGTTTTTACTGTTTCGTCTATAACGATGCTCAGTGGTTAAAAAACTCTTTATTTTGGAAATAATTCGTTAGCTCAGGAACCACTAACGATATATTAATAAAATTTCACAGAACCGAAGCAGAGAAGTTTTTAAGTGGGCTGCGGATGGTTAACTATTTACAATTCAAATGTTAAGCTTTTCTTAAATTAGGATAGTCCTTAAAAAAACATAGCTACAAAAAAGCTTAAAAAAATTTTGCTTTCAATCGGTGCTTTATACTCGGAGGAATTTAAGAAAAAATTATAAAATACGTTTCAAAATTGGTTAAGTTTGGATATAGAATGAAAAGTGTAAAAAAGCCTAAAAAAGAAGTTTTTACACTTTTCCAATTCAAAATAATATTGCATTTATAACCGTAATAAACAAATTATGATTAGTTTAGTATCCAACCACAATATGACTAAAAACAAGCAAATAATGTAAGGTTTTTTTGAAGTTTTATCTTTAGATTTGTAAAATTATTTGAATCTAATATCCCGCATTTTTTTCAACATATAATAATTATGAATTGATTCGTTTCATTGAATGAATAAAAAGTTAAAAAATGAAATAATAAGTAAATGTGTGTTTTATTATATGGTATGTTTATAGATACAAATAAGGTATGTTTTTATATTAAATATCTTGCTATATTTATTTATTTTTTTTATAATAAAATTTAATATTTTACAATGTTATTTTTAAGTTAGACAATAATATGGTTCTAACATAACAATATTATGATTATGTTAATAATATGGTTTTACTACAACCATAAAATTTATTTATTCATAATATGTTACTCTTAAATTATGGTTACCTCAACCATGTTTTTCTTTGCGTAAGTACATACTTTTAATAATTTTATTTTTGTTGTTTTATACTCATAGAAATATGTTACTCCTTAACATTTTTAAATAAAATTGTTTAAGTTTCGAGAGCTGAAATGTATTTTTCGTATAAAACATCAACATTTTTTTTTGGTAAGAGGCACGGTGCAATGAGTCTGAATTTTAAACAACACATACACTCGCGATCAGATGATTTGAAGCACTTAAATTTCTGTTTTTAAATTTTTAGTCGACAGATGAAAATTTGCTACCATTGGCAACGGCGTTTTTTAAGATTACATCAGCATATTAAAGGTTCCTTACTAAAAAAATATTTTTTCCCTTCATATGATTAAAACCATTTTGTATTTTAAAATATTTTGCAAGCAGTCGCATTTGATTTATATATTAAACTATTAGTAGAAGGAAAATAATAAACACTAGCAGTGCCCGCGACGTCGCACAGTGGCTGAAAATCGTTTTTCGTTGGCCAAAATTCTGTAACTTTTGAACCGATCAAAATATTGAAATAATTTTTTTTTTAATGGATAGATATTTAGCTCAGCTTGATTCAGTTTTAATTACATTAAAATTGATTGAGGACTTTTTGAGGAATTAGAGGTCAAAGTTGAACATTTTAATTTTTTTAACTTTCAGAGTGAAATATGGGTTTATTCTGTGTGTAACATAGTAAAATATCCCTCTAAGATCCAAAAAAGTATATATATTCTTGATCAGTGATGAAATCTAAGACGATATAGCTATGTCTGTCTGTCCATACGTCCGTCTGTCCATCCGGCCGTCCGTCCATTCGCCTGTCTGTATGAACACGATTCAGTCTAAACGAAAAGAGCTAGACCCTTGAAGGGCAGGCTAAGTTCGTAAATGGGCCAAATCGGACCAGGGGGAAAAAAATTCCCCTAAGAAGAACTAAACCAACCCCTGAAAAACTACACATTTTTACAAGTTTTTTTTTGTAAATTTGTTAAGCAAATGAAACATTTTTATGTCAAAGAAGGTTCAAGGTCTTTACCCTGGAGCCAGAAAATCATAAAAATTTATTTTTGGACCCCGCCCCCTTTTTGTGGGCGTTTATATAGCATATTATATGAAAAATAGTGTCAATAATTAACAAATTGTATTACCTAAGCCTAGATTGCATAAAAAATTAATTTTTAAGCTTTCATGCCGAATGGAAAATGTACTCGGATCTTCTGCGCTACCTTCACCTCACCCCCCCCCCAAAAAAAATTTTTTTGGTTAAGCAACAAGATAAAATTTTTATTCATTTCAATATAATTTTTATTAATTTGACTTAAATATTAATTGCAAATATTCCATATTTTGTCTGTGCTATTTCTGTTCTTTAGTAGTTTTTTGGCTTCTTCATCTAAATCCCGATGGTCCACTTTCCATTGATTTTGAATACTGGATATGAACGGATCTGACGTTGCCAATAATATATTAAATAGATCTTCATTTCTTGAATTCCGTGAAATTTTCCTAGTATTGTGCTCTCTATAAAATATGTAATCCTTGTTCCTTTTTTCCTGAGCCTCTTCTGATAGATCTCCAAGTGGCACCAAATGATATTTAATGGCATCTTCACCATGGTAGTTAGTTGTATATATTTTTGCAATTTTCTTAGCATAATCTCCAAATTTTCTACAGTCAATTTCTTCATTGCACGCAAGTACTTTTAGTATTATTTTAAATCTGAAAATAAGGTTGAAATCCACTCCTGTTATTTCAGATGCTGTTTCTGGATCTGAAAAGAATCTTCTTGCGGTATTGCCATCATTTGTATTGCCTGACCCTTGTTTTGGCTGATCTATAATCAGTCCACGTTTGCGATATTCATCTTGAACATGTTTCTTTTCTGAACTTCTTAACTCTTTGTTGGTCACGTTGTTTCTTATTGATCCTGAAGACCCGAAATCCAAATCATAACTGATTTTTAGTATGTGTTCCATAAGTCGTATTCTTGCGTGTAGTGGTGATAATCCAAATTCATATGCATCGGTATTATCTAATGATTTTGCTGGGACTTGGTTTAATTGGGTTGATGTTGCTTGGCATATAATGCAGCTGGATGTAGCCTTCGTGTTAGTCAAAGCCTGACCTACTTTTCCATCTATCATTGTCAGGACTAACTGGTAGCTTACTTTAATTTGCTGCCCATCTAACTGTAATTGTAATGGCTGTAGTGCTGTAATTTGGGCCTTGATATCACTAATTTCTTTATTAATAACATCATTTGTTTCTTTTTTGAATTGAAATTTGATTGGCCTGCAGTATTTCGTAGAAGATGGTGTCTCATTTTTCCAAATATCCATTGTTTGCGTTGTACTAGTCGAAGGCTCTGAATCTTCCAAAATCTTTTTCAATCGCAATGGTACAAATGATACCATGAACATATCTGAGTCAGAAATATTTTCACATACAGCTTGTTTATATTGTTTTTGTCCCGAAGAACCATCACATCCCCATTTACAAAAAAGAATTAACTTTGTGTTTCCGTATTTCTTCAACTCATTTCCTGTTATTGATTGCAGCAAGCGTGCGGCTGTGTGATCAAGTAGAGATTGTAGTTGTACCTCTGCCGAAATTGGTGTGATTGTAATAGTGTCCTTTGATGGCAAACAGTCCATTTTAGCAGCGGTTATGTGATGATATGCTGGATATATATTTGAGCCTTTTTCAATCGCACGCTGTCTGAGTTTAATATATTGCTGTTTTGTTAATTTCAAATCCAGAAATAATGCTAATGCCTCCTCATTTGTGTACTGTATTGCATCATTCGGAGTTGGTATACTTTTAAGAATCCGTTTTGTTCTCGGTGGACTAGCTTTAACAACTTTTTCAATGATATCCACTTTTGTAAATTGGTTCTGTGATCGTAATTGATGTAGGAAAGATTCTTTTATATTTGTAGAACCAAAGGCATCTTTTTATATAAAATTTTTGTTTACTGTACATAACTTTTTTGTAGCGTTTTTTTAGTGCTTTGACGAAATTATATAATTGCTCTTGCATTTCGGTGCTACACGAATTTAAGTTTAATTTTATTTTAACCTGATTTTTTCCTGATTTTTGTGTCTAAAATACACTTCGGCCAGTTCTTTATAACTGAAGCTCTCCATTTTCTTTTGAATATTTTTATTTGCGTTTGTTATGTTTTATCCGTACACTTAAAGGATTAAGTTATTACTGAGTAATCCCTTAACGAATCCGTACTTTTATAAATTTTTAGATACATGTTCTTCACACACTGATCTTTAATTTCATAGCAGGTAGCGCTTAAATTGAACAAAACTGCACTCATGCATCAATGTCCCAATTATTGTTATAAAATTGTTTATGACTTTGGTTGACCCTAACATTTGATAACAGGTAAATTTAGAAAGAGATCATATGCTTCCTGTAGAGCCCATTGTGATAATTTTATTACTTATTTTTTGCTGATCAAAACAAAGCCATTAAACCCTTTCGAAGGTATTATATTTATTTTTTTTTAGTTATACGTAGCCTAAACTAAAAAAAATAAACTTTTAGGCAAAAAAGTGAAAATTTAATACACCATTGTATATGAATTTTTTTCGAGTAATTTCATTAAAATGAAAAAAGTGTTCTACAGGCGGCTCGTGGCGGGTGCAAAAGTATATATAGCCTTAAAGAGGACACTTTCACCTTTCTCGTGGTTGTATACGTTTCTTGTTCCCTTTTGTTCCCTAGAAGTTCCATTCCACTAAAGTTTAAATTTGAGGAAAATATAGTAGTTTCATAAATATTTCATAACGCCCCTAATATTAAACGCTAGAGCTGTGTCTACTTACAACAACTAAAGACAATAATCCTACCAACATTATAAAAAAAACCGCAGACCATTATCGATGATAGCTTGCGAGTAGTAACCATTTAATTTTGATAAAAAACCAAAGAAAAACACCTTTTTCTGAAATTAAAAAAAAAGTTGAGTTTGACAGCATGCCACGCCCACAATTATCAATATTTTAACATAATTTTTTGGCAACCTTAATTTGGATATATTAACTACAAAATGACGTAAAATTTTAAAAATCGGTGACAAAAAAAAAATTTACTTTTGGCCAACGAAAAACGATTTTCAGCCACTGTGCGTCGCACATAGGGGTATTTTGCTAATCTAGCCGGACATTACTTTTTTTAGTTTATATTGGCTCTAAAAATGTACTGAGTGCCCTTAGGTTATTGAAACTTTGCAGAAAATTCTTTTATGGTCATAGGCTGTCAAAGCTAGAAAAGCGGACCAAGGAGAAAAAAGTTCCCCTTGGAAGAACTAATCTTACCTCTGAAAAATGCAAGTTTTTTTTTAATTTTCCCGTCATTTTGTTTAACAATTACAACTTTTAAAGTCAAAGAATGTTCAAAAACTTAAAGTTGGACTTAAGAGATTCTTAAATGCCATTTTTAGCCCCGCCCCTTTTGTGGGCTGTTAAATAAAATATTATTTGAAAAAATAATGCAATTATTCAAAGAAATAGATTTTAACTTCTTAAAACCATAAAAATTTATTTTTATGGACAGGGGGATGTATTTCTCCAATCCAACCCCCAAAACGTCCATGTGAAAAAAAAATTTATTTATTCTTTTGCCAATTTCCTAAAAATATTAATTTTTAAGCTTTCCAATGCCTAACCAATCCCCGCCTCCCAAGAATATTATTAAAAAAAATATTTTTGGAATTTGTTACTTTATATTTTGTAAATAAAAATTGCAATTTCTCTTCAACGGTGTTAGCATTAGATTCCTGTACTATTTGGAATAATTCCAATCTTTTTCCATTTTACTCTCGAAGCTTCAAAAGGGATATGATTACAATTTTGTACAATAACCACAATTTATAGTAAACAAATTATTAACTGCAGGTCAGATTTGTTTTTTTAAACACTACTTTTGGTGTTGTCATACCATTCGGTGAAGACCGTCGTCACTGGCTGTTGTTTTGGTACGTTTGGCGAGCGCTTTCGATGTAAGGACATCATTTTCAAGCTGCGTTTAAAATGGTACTCACCGAATGGTATGACAACAGTATTTTATTTACTGGCGGAACAAATCCAATCAATTTAATACTACTTTTGGTTTTTATTATTTTAAAAAATTATTTAAAACAGGAACATTTTTGCTCCAGGAATAACGTCATTTATATCGCAGCTGCACAGGTATTATTTATTTATGTATATATGTAAGCTATAGGGGTGGGTAAAATTACTGTTTTACGCTTTTGCTCATTTTTTTACAGGTATTAACAGTGTTAGATGCAATGATTTAAATAAAAAACATCTACCTTTAGTTATTAAAAACCAAAACATTTTATGAATATAAAAAGGTTTCTTACTCGTATTTACCTATGTACGATAAGAAGCAACAGAAAAAGGTGTAATTTTTAAAAAATCGCAAAAAAAAAATGGCGCAAATATGCGCAAGGTTTTTTTACAGTATAAAAGTAGAGATCGCAAATTGTATAGTGATATATAACATTTTTAGGATCGCGATGTAGATCACTCTTAAAAAGCTTTTCACTTTTTTTTGACAACAAATTTTACCAAAAAAAAAACTTTTTTTAATTTTGAACGAAATTTTTTATCATTAAATTAAAAAAAAAAATATAAAACCTAATGTAAGTAGCTACTAACAAATACTTTCACAGAAAGAAAAAAATCAATACAAAATCTTTATTCGTTTAGCCACCAAAAACTATATATTGCAAACCTCTCAAAATCGTTTAAAGTCAATAAAAACGTATGCGATTTATTGACTCAACTTTCCTGATTTTAACAGTTTCCCAAAACGACAAATTTTTACATTTTACAAAATAATTTTTTGCCTAATGTCCGGCTAGATTGGCAAAATACTCGTCGTCAGCATCCTGAAAATATTTTATACAAATTTGTCATTTATTTTGGAAGTATTTCACACCAAAATTTAAGACTCTTACTTTTATAGTGCTTCAGTTATGGTTTATATATTAACTTGTATAAAAGTTCCCATGTCAGGTTAATTACTCAGGATGTTGCGACATAGGTCTTAGAAAAATTCAATTAATGTGGAATTTCGTAGTGTCTAAAATTTCACGTTTTCAAAAATAAAAGTTACTGCCAAGTTTTCAAAATCGGTCAAATTCCGTACTTTCACTATTTCTAAGGCATATTTTCAGAAAATTTTATTATAATTTGTCTAGTAGTTTTTACGTGATGCGAACACAGACGGACTGACGAACAGACAAAAATTTCAAAAATTTTATATCTTGTATTCCATATCGACTAATAACTGCACCAGCAATAAAATTTATAAAAAAAAATTTCATGTACAGAAATGGCCTGTTGCAGTTTTATTGTATGTATATTTAGAGGCCGCAGTGACGGTAGTTTTATAATCAAGAAGACAGTGAATCAAACGAAATGTCCTTAGTCGTTTTTAGCCTTCTAGCCTTCAATTTAAACAAAACACAAACATCGGAAATAATTTGTGCATCTTGTTATAAATGGCGAATACGTGTTTATGCCTATTTATGAGTAATTTTCTGTTTTCCAACAGTGTTGTTTGAATGCCTATTGCACAGCACATATTAGTAGTACGGTTGAGCAACAGATGGCGCTGTTTTAAATATAACAACAACATTGTCATGTTATAAAATAGCTTTTTAGTCGTAAGGTAGCTCTGGATTGTCATTATCCCTGAAAGTCAATCAGGGTGTACTTGTTGCTCGGCCATCGAGTAGTTTACGCCTCACTCACACTGGCTGATTGGCTTCCTCGCATAGCTGTACTGTTGTACTGTATTGGTGGTTGCTTTAATTAGCCACATGTAATCGTTTGGGTTATCGTGTATAACCTATGAATTTTAATTAAATAAGTCGGACATTGGAGGAGAACCATTAAACTCAATTTTTTCACTAAAGGAAAACCATTAAACTCATTTTTTTTTTACTGGAGGAGCATTATTAAATTTTTTTAATTGTATCTAGCTGAATTTGGAGTCTCACTTCCTATACGAAGGTATAGGTCGCACTGCACATTTTGGAGGAATCTAAGGCAATCACACCCTGGTGCTTTGGTCTCGTACCTTTGTCATTTACCATTTTTTTTTTTTTAGTCAGAACCAAAAAAAAAAATAAAACAGCTTTTATAACAAATGTTTTCAACACCGTCTTCACGCGCCATTATTTTGCTTGTACTCGTACATAAACAAAACGTCGGCAGAATAGGGAACAAAAAATTGCTGATTTTCTTCTCTGTAGAGAATACGCATCGAAGTGCATGTTCGGTCTAAACATAATATTGTGTTTGCCGTCAATGTTATTTGAATGCTTGTAGTACAGCAAATAAGATTTGCACGCTTTATCAACAGATGGCGTTTTTTAGAAGTTTAACTTTCATACTACAAAAAACATTTGATGGCAGACACCGTTGTGCGAACAAATGTTCTAACAATTCTGTTTAAAAATGAACATGAGAGCGACAACAATAGTCTTCACGAGATGTTTTAATGTACGCACATTAAAAATTGTTCAATGGTTGAGCAAATCAATGGCTCGTCAAGGCGTAGTCTTAACAACCATGTTAAAACATGGAAAAAACATTAACATGAGCAGTCTACACATAACACTAACATAATGTTGGTGTTAATGTCATTACAATTTTATGTCTAATGCAGACGGGGGGTAAATATTTTGAAATCAAAAGAAAGCATTTGAAAAAAGCGATTTCAGGCTTAATGACAAAAATATGATTTTTGTTTTTCGCATCTTTGCCTTCCGGAGATTTTTTCTATTTTCTTGTAAAGAAATAGCTTGGCAAAAGAAGATTCAACTGGAATGTGAAGGTAATTTACTACATAAAACTTATTTTAAAGACTTTTCAAAATGTAAAAAATAATTAAAAAAAATAAATTTAAAAAATACGTTTTTGAATGTTTCTAAAGACTTTTCGACTTCACCTCGTATTTAAGTTTATATTTGAGTGACATACATATATATAAAAGGTGCATCACAGCCACCACGTATAGCCCTCTAACTTGTTTTTCTTTTAATATTTTTATGTTAACAATCGATTTTTTTCTTTACCTTTTGTTTGTTTCCTAAGTTGATGCTAATTGAGTTTAATTTTACTTTTGTTTACAACACTTTCATTCACAAATGCATGTGAACTCTAAGAAATAAAGAATTTCGAAAAACAAAACGAAAATTGTTAGCTGGTGTAGCCAGCATTTTGCATTGAAAAACAATGCGTTTTACCACAAAAACAAATAACTGCAACAAACCAATAACTGATTGGAAAATCCATTAAGGTACTAACTAATCTTATTAATTACTTTTAACTTTGTTCCACTGTATACATATGTATGTGTTTTTATTATGCGTAAAACATCGTTGTGCTTTACACATGCAGGTTGCAAGTAGGTTGACATTAAATGGGTTTCTTACACATTTTATATTGTTTCTTGTTTGCAATTTCACTTACAATTTAAATTTAAGAAAAAAGTATATGTTGCTGGCTTTTTAAGATTTTATGCCGCACGAAAAAGTCTTAAAGAAATTAATGATTCTAAAATCATAAAACCCGGAATTTTCAAAAAACACATGTTGCTAGAATAATTTTAATTTTAATATTATTGTTTAGGATTATCACAACACATTGGGGCAACTTTAATTTCCCTATAAATCACACAGAATTGAAATACAAATATAGAACAAATAGATTGGAAAACAAAAATATACAATTACAGCAAAAGAAAGGCACGATTTATAATTTGAGTTTATTTATAAATTATTCGGATTTTATGCTCTCTTGAGATTTTATAGACTATGTTTTTTTTTTCAAATGCACACACGGTGATTAGATTGCCCACCGACAGGCTGGCACACTTGCTACGATCAACTAAAAACATAAAATCAAAACACAATGCATTCATTCACTGCCGCAGAGCATGTAGTGAGAAAACCTCATTAGCATCATCTTGATCCCCAACACGAACAACGACGTCACCCAAACATCATATGGCTATGGTAACATGATGTTTAGTTAAGTTTATTAAAGCATTTGATTAATTTGTGTACAGGTGATAATGATGATCACGATGATCATGATTATGCCTCCATCTTATGCTAATGAGAAACATAGACATCATTTTTCTATTTCTCTCGCCCACATGTTGCCATACACACAAAAACACGGTATATTGGCGCCCACTAGCTTTAAGTGAGCACAATATGTTGAAAGAAAATAAAATAATTTAATTCTCCGGAATTATTCTCTTGAGGGAGAATGGATTATTTTAGGTTTAGGTAGTTTATGCATTGCGATCGACATATAATGATTTAATTTTCTTACTCGGCAGATGGCATTGATCTAGTCTTTTTCAAATAAATCAAAACATATGAATTAAGCATATAATTCAGGCATATAAATGAATGCTTTTAAAGCTTGCATGACATTCTTTTGTAAGAGAAAGCCGTTGTTTACTGCGCTCGGGCTTTTATTATGCCTTTAACGGTTTGAGTATATTTTTCCAAGGGAAGTTATAAATTAACTCCAGTATTTTTAAATTTTCTGATATGTGGGTAATCCGTCATACGTTATACGTCGTCTTTCTCAACGGAAAAAAAGTTGAAATACAGGTTTTCTTATGAGCATTGTCACAATCAGTACGTCTCCGTAAACACAAAGTACGAAAGTTGGGCAACTTTTGACGTATGTCGAGCAGTTTGGTAGCTTTTCAAGTGTTTCCTTTCCTGATTTAATATCCGTCAACGGACGACAGATTCTATTGGACAACATTTATTGGACAAAAAATAATAATAATAATAAAAAATGGCTTTGCTAATACGTAGGTAAAAGGCTTGGGGATGTCATTAGTTACACATGCAATTACACAATTATATGTAATTGTAATTGGAATAACTATTTGTAATTGAAATTGAGATTTTTTCAATTACACATTTCATTTAATTTGTAATTAAAAAATTACAATTGCAATTACTTGCAATTGGAAACTTTAAATTTTAAATTACATGTAATTGTAATTGATAAAATCAATTATAATTACATGTAATGAAAAAATTTAAGGAATAGAGTAGAATTTTGTTCAAATGAAGGTAATGATTATTGCCTAATTACAATTACTTGTTAAATTTGTAATTCAAAATTTTCAATTACATGTAATATGTAATGGAAAATTTTCAATTACAAGTAGTTTTAATTGAATTTAGTCCCTGATTTAAATTACAATTACTTGTAATGTGTAATTGAGTATATGCAATTACACATTAACTGTAATTTTAATTGTAATTGAAATGTAATTAAATCTCCCCATGTCTGATAGAAATTATTAACGAAAACATCAGTAAAACCTTAACAAAACAAATTATTAAATTTACTTTTTATATTCGAATCTATGCATAATTGTTTAAATGAATAAATTTTATTCAAATCCACATAAATTTCACCTAAATAATGTCAACAAAATAAAATTTTAATTTATTATCGTAATTATTCAATACGTGAGATTTTGAGACAAATTAAAAAAAAATAATTTTAATATGTTTGTTTTTAATGATTAAAAAATGCAACGGTATTCCGTTATAATTTGCATAAATGATACTCTACCAAGTGTTTTTTTTAATTCACACAGTACCCGATTGTGTTGTAAATACGTTTTTTATAGGCTGAGAGCTGGGCCTCTCTGTACTCAATGGTTTTTAACTAATAGATAATACCATTTTACTTGTTAGATATAGATATTTCGGTCAACAAATAAAATGGATAAAAGATTTTTTTTTTTTCGGTCACACAAATTATTGTTTTTCACCATACATATTTCAATGATGATCCAAATCTCTCGAAAGAGGTTAAATCTGGGGGGTATAATGGATGGGGTAGCAGTTCGTAAACCAATTAATTGTAATTTACAATAGCGACTACATGCCCGTACATGTATTAATTGCAGCTCCCATCGAGCGAGTAGTTTGGTTGAGATTCCTGCAAACTTAACCAACTCATTCATAGTGTTTGTCCAATTTTGCTTAATATAATTTTATAGATTATGTCGACTTTTAAATTCCATCATTTAAAAATTGAAAGGTATTGATAGTATCGAGTAATTAAAAATAGCCATTACTACTATTAATATCGATGTCTGTTGATTCTTCAACGGGTATATCTCTTGCACCGTTATAGACGAACACTTAAAATTTTCACAACAAATAATAAACGAAATAAAGTAATGTTAAAAATTTGATTACTAAAACTAAACTAAAAAGCCACCCTAGTCAGTAATATCAAAGTTAGGATGCAACTAAATAGGACACGTAAACTTATAAAACTTCCAATTTTGTTTTTGATTAATGATTTTATGTGATGGAAATCTTTATTTGGACCTCCAGCGCTCCATTTCTGGTCTGAATACAGCTGCTGTCTAGTTGACAAATGTCAAACATGTAGCTGTAGCTCTAGTGGTTATTAGCACGTTCACTATGAATGCATGGTCAGTTTAATACTCAGCCGTGCCAACATCGATTTTTCTGATATGGATTAATTCTCTTTATAATACATACATATCACATTCGCCGGTAGCATAACACCAGAGGCGCTGCCACACTATTCTAAAAATAATCATAACGTGCAAGTGCAGTGTTGCCGAACAGTGATGCAAAATTTGGCACAATTGGCCCATTTGAGGCACTTTTGAGTATTTGATGGTCCTGCGGTTCTTTGTAATCTAATTTGGCTCTTTTACTTCAAAATTCAACTAACTAGTTGGAACTGCTCGAACGTTTTTAAAATGTACTAAATGCATAAATCCTGGTCTTAAGCTACTTCCATATATATATAAAATATGTACATTTATTGTCCTGAATTTTTGTTTTTGTTCCAAATAAAATAAAACAATTGTACTATATTACTATTACTTTTGTTTTTATTTAAATAAAAAGTTTATAATGTAATATATAAAAAAATTCCCTATCAAAAGTATTTTAGCCTTTTTAAATCTTCGATTTGGCCCTTAATAATAAAACTCAAAATGCATCACTGTCACCGAAAGTGAGGCTTTACTATCACTCTAACCATCTGTCTTATTTCCTCCTATCCCTTTCCAAAGGAAGTAACACGAATTATGTAGGCTGTAATCGGAATAACTTTTTAAAGGGAAGTATGCTTGAGTGTTACTTCCCTTTAAAAAGTTATTCCGATAGGGTGATTAATTTAGTACCACCTTGTTAATAGATGTATATATGACAGCGCACAAAGAAAGTTACCTAAGGGTAGGTAAAACGAAATTTTGTTCATAATAGGGGTGAAATTAACTGAAGAATCGAGTAATACTCAGCCCGCACCCCGCTGATGCCTCATTCTGCATGTAAGACGAGTACAGAAAAAATTTATAATTTTCAAAAATAGTTTTCAAAACTTTGAAGACTTTCAGTGAAATGTTAGGGTTAAAACATTTTTTTTTTCTTTATGAAACGGTTAAACAATTTTTTTAATTGAAGTAAAAATTAGTGAGAAATCGAATAGAAGTAGTTTGAGTAAATTAAAAAAATGATCATTTAAACTCTTAAAAAACGTGGTAAAAATGGTAAGCTTTAAAAGATTATTCTGTAAAATTTACTTTTTTACCCTTAGATCCCTTTCTATTTTCGCAAGCACTTCTCCGATTTAATTTTTATTTTAGTTTATTTTATTGGTACTCGACCACCTTAACTACTAAAGTTTAATGTTCTCCACTGATTGTCCTTAAACAGCGAGTTTTCTTGGTACTCCATTAGGGTTTTTAATCATTTTATATACTTTTTCTTTGCAGGTATTAATAATACTAAACTAAACTACAGGTAACAAAACGCGCTTAGTTGAGAACGTATCACTTTTAATGTTAAAATTTACAAAACACGTCAGCAAAAAATAATATTTATTTATGTTTATAAATGTTTAAATTATTGAGCATAGTAACAAAGACTTATACTAGTTGCAATGAGACAGACAGAGTCTTTGTTGGGAATCGAACCTACAAACCTCACGCTAATAGACTAGCAAACTTTCTATTAAACTACTAGGGCATCCAGGAAATATATTGTTAAATTTGTTTGAGGAGTTACAACAAAAATATCTTCTTAAACTGATCAAATAAATAGGAATCAAATTTAAATAGATTAAATTTAATAACAAGTTTTATTGACAGCTATAACTTGTAAAATGTCAATTTATGCTTGTTCGTTGTAACACTTTGTGTATTTGTATTTACATACCTCATGTCCCCAGTTCTCAGCATTCAATTTAGCAGCCGCATCAACACTTTCCTTGTTACCCATTTTGTTATTTGGAAATTTGTCGTTCGATGATGATTTGTCGTTTCAAAAATTCAACTAAAGTCTTATAGTTTGCAACAGAACGTTTTGTTTGTAATGTTGCAAATGCAAAGACCTCTTGTCTTAGGATGACTTGTTTGCCTGTCTGTCTCTTCTAATAGTTGTGTTATTGTGGAGTATTTAATTTCTTATTTATTATTGTAGCTGTAGGCTTGAAGGACTCAAAGGCTTATCCTTTTTAATTTAATATTCACCTAATAATTTAAAAAATAATTTAACTAGGAAAATTGTTGAGTTTTTGCAAGGTTGCAGCTGTATGTGTGTGATACTTTTTCTTGTTCTTATTTTTCGTTATACGTTTTTTTTTAATTTAATTTTACTTGTGCAGTTGCCTGTATTTGACTGGAGTAAATGTGTATGTGTGCATGAGTTGTTATTGTTTTAGGTTGTACGAGGGGATTTGAAATTTTTTGCTCCAAATACTTAAGTTTCCACCAAATTTTCAGTAGGTTGTCAAAAATAATGACGATGACTTTTGCTTGTTGTTTATTTTTTTTCGGAACGTGCAAAAAATATTTGTTTTTATACACTTGTTATTCGAATTTAAATTGCGAATTCGAATTTATGTCGTGTTATATTTTATCTTACTTCCTTGACTTATGCTCAGCTCTTGCTTTCTTTCTCTGTTTGAAATGTTCTCTCGTTATTTTTGATAAGTAGTTTTCTCTTTCCTCTTTTCGTGTTTTTTTTTTTTTTATTTTTTATTTTTGTTCGTATGTATTAAAGTGTCGTTTTAAGATGTTTAACTTTCGTTTTAACTTGAAGAAAATTTATTTTTTTTAATTTCTAATTTTCAAATAAACTTATGAATTTTGGATTGAATCCTTTTTGGCTCAACTGATGCCTTTATTTCTTATTATTTTTTTTAACTAGTAAAAAGTTTCAGTTTATTGATGGCACACCCACTATTTGTTTATGACGTAGAATTTTATAGCTTAATATTATTTATAGGTATAAACAACTTTTTAGGTTTATATTTTTATTATTATTATAAAATTACTAGTTTATGATTATTTGTTTTAAATAGTTAACTTGTTGGTTTGTTTTCTATTTTTCTTTATTTTTGGGATTTTTTGTTTTGAGTAGTTTTTTTTTTAACAAGTAAAGAGCCACAAAAAAATTTTCACTTTCTCCTAAAAATATCTAGGTAAAATTTTCTTGTGTAACGCCTTACAGTATGCTATGCACTGGCATCGTGATTTTTGATGCTGCCATACTTGCTGGCCTCTATCACCAGTACTCTACACCCAACTGCATGCCATTCGTTTGCAAATGCAATGATAATTTTCGTTGCAGATTTTCTATTTACTGTTGTTGTTATATATTTTATATATATATATTTTTTTATTATTCGGTTGAAAAAATAACAACAAACAGCTGGATGCTGCTCTCAACCTGGCTGCCACTGATAGCAATAACACAATAAATCGATATAAAACGATTAAAAGACGAAAAGTATTTATATTTTTAATTATTATTCTTTTCTATTAGATTTTAATTAAATTTTTATTTTATTATTACTTTTTGTTTTAAAATTTATCTAATTTTTAGTATAATCACAACGTTTTTAATAATTAAGCTGCTGGTAAGAGGTTTGCTTTCATTCATAAATTGCTTGAAGGTGTGCATAGTAGTTTGTTTGAATTATATTTATTAGGGGAATGTAAACACTTAATAGACTGGCTGTTGTATTTTTTTTTTTTACTTGTTTCGGTTTGATATTTGCGTCAGTATCATCAACTCACTTTCAACTGTTTCACCAAAATCCATGTATGAAAATATTTCGAAGTTTATATTCGTGTAGGTGTCAACACTTGTTCATTACTTTAGAAGAGAATTTTCATTTATTTTTTCATTAAGAAAGAGCGAGAGATTGAGAGAGAGAGAGAGAGAGAGTGAAAATATTTATTTTAAACAGCATCCGTTTTAATCAACTGTCAAATAATTTTCATCCTCAACGAATACGGACTTAACGAAACTCATACTCCACCTTTTCATATCCAGTTTTTACTAACTAATACATGCAAGTAATAAAACAAGCCACATCAACAAACACACACACACACACACACACAAACACACGCTCTCACACTCATAAAAACACCAAAACTTGTTTGTATGGGTATACACACGCACGCAAGTAAAAGTTATATTATTAAGGAATTTTGAACTGTATTTCCTCTATATCTGCATCCTCTACATCCTTCTAATTCCCTTTATCGTGTTGTATATATTTTACGAAATTAAAACAAAAAAAAAAAGAACCTTTTATTTTGTTTAAGAGGCCAACAAAAGTAAGAGCAAAAACAATTGCATAAATTACCACGCCTTAATTTTTAAATATTTTTATACAATTTAATAAACTAAGAAGACACGTCTTAAAAAACAAAATTAACTTGTTAATTGTTAATCAACTAAATATAAAACAAATTCTCAAACTAATTTATTGGAAAAAAAACTTCTCATAAAACTTGAATATTTATATTTTTCTTTTTTTTTCTAGTTTCCCTGCGCGTTACAAACTTAAGTAGTTTTGCCTTAAAGTATCTACACTTTTTTCACATACAATTTTCACCTTTTCAATTTATTATTTTTATTTTTATTAATTTTGTTTTCTATTTATTTTTATTGATTTACTTTCTCGGCCGTTAGCACGTTTCAGCACTTAAAATTTCATTTTTTAATTTTATAAAAAATTTCTTTTCTTCTTTCTTTATAAATATTTAATTTTCTTCATAGAAATGAGGACTTTCTAGATGTTGTTTTTTTTTTCTTTTGGTTTCCTTTCATCCAAATGTTTCAAAAGCTTACAACACTGCACACAACCGTCGTCAATGAAATTCGTTAAATGTTTGCTACTGGTATTTTTAAAATTCGAACTTGGATGCTGCTGGTTGCTGCCAGTTGTTTCAATTCTACTACTCAGCTGTGTGCTTTTTATTCATACTCAAACACAAACTTACACATACACATACATGTACATATGTGCCTTATTGTTTTTTCATAGGTGTTTAGTGGGGTGTGCGAGAAATGTTAAACAAGAGAGTGTTGGAGAGAAGGTCCTGATTTTAGTTTAGCTGTATTGTTGAAGTCCGTAACTTTTCATTTACCCAATATTCAGCCAGCTGTTGTTGTTTATATATTTTTAAAGAATTTTAAACTGAAATTATTAGCAATTTTCAGCCAAAAATTAAACTGTATATCTTTTGCTTTCAAAATAAAGTTTATTAAAGGTACATAGCCCTTCAAAAATGGTAGTTCGTGCACAATGGGTTCCATAGTGGACCAGAAGTACTCCAAACACAATTCAAATTTATATAAATAAAAATAAAATGCTGCCCGGCTTGACCGATTTCGCACGCCCACATTTACGCCCACTTTTCAAGTAGCTAGAGAACTACAATAGGTAGATCTTTGAAATTTTTCACAAGTAACGCCCTTATTAATATATGTATATTGTTTAGCAAAACACAGACTGGATTGGAATAGTGGGCGTGGTACCTCCCATACAAAGTGAACAATTATTATCGTGCAGCTGGAGAACTACAATGGGTAGAGTCTTGAAACTTTGCACAAGTAACCTTCATACAAATGTGCATAGTCTAACGGAACGCAGACTGTATTGGAAAGGTGGGCATGGTACCTCCCATACAAAGTGAAAAATTATTATTGTGTACCAAGGAAACTACAATATGTAGAGTCTTGCAAATTTGCACAAGTAACCCTGATACTGGATTAGTGTAGTATTTGTGTTTATTATTGTTTTGACCACCTTGCAGTTAACATTGAATATTAAGTATTATTTGCGGACGATGTCAATTATAGTATATGGGAGAATATTAAAAGCCATCTTACTTTGAGAGAGCTGGGTTGTTATATGAAGTTGTACATGAAATCGCACACTAAATTGTATCGTTTGTGGAGCGCATACAACTGATTCCTAAAATTAATTGTACAACTCATCGCAACCTGTTGGCTTGTTTTAAAAAGTTAGTATTAGCTATAGGGTAACCTGGAGAAACAGGGTGTCTACTATGCATGTTTTCATGTGAAAAGTTTCTCACTTTAGTTACAGAAACGTGGTGGCGAACTCCGCAAGAATTTTATTTAACTTTTATAATTTTATACAAAGCCTTGTTACCTCGAGAGAACTATTGTCAGAACGCTGACCGACGTGGCGGCACTGCTAGTTATAATATTAAAGATTTCAACAGGAACTTGAATTTGAAGGATACTTTAAACCTGTTGAATACAAATTTTAAGTTTTCCAATGTTATTAATTTAAAATAATTCGTTCCATATGTTAGAGAGGACACGTATTAGTCCAACGATTTATGCAGATTTTTGAAATTGTTTAATTTATTTTTTTTTTTATCACGTTTAATCGGAACTATTTCTGTTTATACTTTAAAATTTAAAATATAAAATATATATATATAAAATATAAAATATATATATATATATAATATATATATATATATATATATATATATATATATTATATATATATATATATATATATATATATATATAATAATTATCCTGGAGGAAAACCCTGAAGACGCAAATGTTATTAAAAATAAAAATATTTACACCAGGAAACAAAATTAATCTTTTGTTTTCTTGCATGGTATTATAGGTCTATTGTTTATTAATTTGAGGACGCTAATTTTATTTCTTCCTTAATTTTTTCCTTAGCAGCTTGAGTTTTTGAAATACAGCTATAAGATATATTTTTTCACTAGTCACATTTAAACTTTAAATCAACCGTCCACCACAAAGATTATCTGTATAAACGATCCCAACTATATTTGTAACATATGTGGTGAAAAAAATTGTGGACTAAGTGTATCGGAAATCATAAATCAGGTGTATTTTGACTACTTTGGATTCTCTTTGGACACCCGTGATAAGTAAGGGATCTCTCATACGATATATAAAACATGTGTGGAGTATTTGGGTATCAGACACCAATGATGTGGCGGCACCCTTTCATTCATCAAGATGATTGTTATTTTTTGTGTGGTTGATATAAATAGGATTAATAAAAGAAACCATTCGAAATGGTTTACCCTAACTTATTATCAATTACTCCACCAGACCTGTAGAAAGAAAGTATAAAAGCTTCTTCATCTACACAAAATGACTCGTACATTACATGACTTAAAAGAAAACAGATATTAATTTAAATATTTCTTCTGAGCGCCAACCCTATAATCAGGCCACAAAAAAGAAGGTTGATAAAAGATAAAAACTTTATTACATGACTGAATTCGTTTTCTGGGAAACAAAACGTATGAAAGCTATGCGGAAAATCTTGGAGATCTGATTGACGAACAAGGGGAACGGTCGCTGGAATGCTCACATGATGTCGGACTATTGTCAAGCAAGAAAATATTTTAAAAGAAAATTTTTTAATATGTAGTGGTTTTTCTTCTAATCTGACTTCAGATCTCATAACAGCATCATATTTCATGCAACAAAAATACTGTTCGTTGATGTACATATAGCAGCTCTTTTAAGTTTATTTTGAGAAGTTGTGTGTAATTGCCATTCTTTTCAAACCTTCTTAACCTAACCTAACGTGGAAGATTTTTAAAAATCAGCATTCTCAGCGTTCCAAACAATGACTACTGAGATAATTTTTGCATTTTAACCAATTTATGCAAGGGCCAGTCCTAGCTAAAAAAAACTCTTCCTTTTTAAACGAAACTGGGACCTATTGTTTTGTGGAAGACGCTTCACTGGCTCTTTGATACTGAAAATCTGAGAGGATAAAAATTCGAGAAAATAATTAAGTTTCAATGAAAGTCCTGCTGTTGCTTGAAGGTAATCCTAGCACAAATCACACATTAAGTAATTTTTAATTTAGGCCTTTTATACCACTTGCTTTAGCCCGGAGATCTTAGTTATAAAAAAAATAATTTATAAAAAGTTTTTAAAACCATTTATGCCGAAAACGCGTTAACAACAGTGTGCCAACACTACAAATAACTGACTGTTTTTGTGTTCAATAACGTCACACAGTTATTATCATTCTAACAGATGATTTATTAACGAACATTCTGATGGTTCAGAAATCATCAAAAAACATGTTCATCCTTTTCACCACCTCAAAAAAAGTAAAAAAAAATAATTGTTAATAAGGATGCTTACGCACATAAAGACACTTTTTAACATCCAGCCAACCCAACCACCCACCCCAATTTCATTTCAATTTTCATTCGCACGCTCTATCTCTTCATCTCTCTATTTTTAATAACAACTTTTAGCTTAAAACATTCCCTTCACGTGTAGCATCCGACATCTACCAAAGGACAACACAAGAAATAACAACAATCTTTCCACACACTGTGTGTCAACTCTGCTGAGAAAGCTAAAAGTATGAAGAAGAAATTACAAAAAAAAAAAATAAAAAAAATTACAGAAAACAGAAAATCAACTTAGCGCATGCGTATCACAAAAAAGTCAAAGTCTTTATCCTTAAATTTTATAAATTCCGTTTCATTTTGTAATAATGTCACACTGAACAAAACCTTAGAACTTTCAAAGAATAACATCAGATAAACCAAAACACAAAAGGATGCGAATTTAACCCTTAAATGCTGTGATGAGTAAATGTCTTCATTGTGTCATGAATGAACGGAAATCTCAAAACAATCTTTGAGTTCATGTTTCATGTTATCAAATTATAAAAATTTGATAATTTTAAATTATACCAAAAGGAATGCTCATCCTTGAACTAGACACGATTCATATCAGAATTTTACTTAAAACTCGTGAGTTCAGACGTTTTGCAGCATTACTCTTCATTAAAGCATTAACTGACTATTCATTTATTTACGTATCTCCTGTAGTCAATGTACATAGTTTAATGCTCCAGTGGGATATGGCTTTGCCTATCCATTGCTTTTTTAGTTTTGCATTAATAACTTTTCTAGTAAAAACAGAATTTTTCTACGAAAACTCAATTTATTTCTTGAATAAAAACATTTCACTGAAACATAATCACCCCTATCATGAATATTTTTCCCTTGAAATATTTCCCTCTTCACTGACTTTCAAATCGTAAATAACTCCCTCAAGGATTTTTCACGTCAACAAAAAATTTCCCATATGGTGAATAGTTTTTTCCCCCGAAAATTATTTTAGGTCGAGAATGAAAAGTGGTGTCAAATTTTGTTTTTGTAAACGGCAGGTAATCGTTGAGTACTCCAAGAATATATCTAAGGGCAGCTTTATTTTTATTTACATGGTAAATGCTGCATAAACTTATTGAAATGGAAATAAAATTACTGAATTAATTCACTAAAACCTGTAGATTAACTTCAAAAGAAAAAGCTAAAAAGAAATCCGTCCCGCAAACGCCGACTAAAAACTTTATGTTTCTTGTTTCTTCTTTCTAAAGCAAAATTATTGCAAAGTTGTAAACATTTTTTTTTTATTTTTATTATTGATTTTAAATTAATTTTTGGATTCTGAACAAAAAAAAATTTGTAAATGGCATAGGTATGAAACCAAAGCGCCAGGGTGTGATTTCCTTAGCATCTTCCAAAATCTGCAGTGCGATCTATACCTTCATATAGGAAGTGAGACTCCAAATTCAGCCAGGTAAAATTAAAAAAGTTTAATGGTGTTCCTCCAATGAAAAAACTTGAGTTTATTGGTTCTCCTCCAGTAAAAAATTGAGTTTAATAGTGCTGCTTCAGTTAAAAGTTGAGTTCTTAAAATGGTGCTCCACCAATGTCCGACTTATTGTAATTAAAATTTCTAGGTTATATGCGATAACCAAACGATTACACGTGGCTGATTAAAGCAACCATTAATATAGTACAACATAACAGCTGTTCGAGGAAGCCAATCAGCCAGTGTGAGTGTGACGGAAACCACTCGAAGGCCGAGCAATAAGGACGGCCTGATTGACTTTAAGAAATAATTACAATGACAATGACGCGGGCACGTGCTCCCCAACTCAGAGCTACTTTACGACTGATTTTAAATTAAAAAAAAATTATCAGTTTATTCTCTTTGTTTACATTTAGTGTGCATGGACAGCTTACTTTAATTTGAGCAGCTGTTCGATGAAGGGAACAAAAATTTCACGGGAGATTAACGATAGCATTTTTCACTACGAGGGGGAATAAAAATTTCACGGGATAAAAATTACACTTGTTATTTACGATAGGGGTGCATAATATTTCGACAGAACTTGGGATTATACAATGGTATGCAATTCAATGAAAACTTTTTGAAAACCTAAGCTAAGACGTGTTCGGACGATGTGTATTTGTTATATGGAATGTCACTTTTTCACATAGTTAATTTGTACACATCGTCTGAATAGCTTTAAACAATGGCATATGTTATTTCTAAGTGTGCAGTACATATGACGTGTTTGAACTTAAGGCGAGCATCTGACAACAGCTGTTCTTGTCGCAAACAATAATGACATATCCTTACAAAATTTTAAACTGACATAGTTTAGAGCGTTTTAAAACAAGTGGTAATAGAATATTTTATATTTTAAAAAATTTTTTTTATAAACTTGGCTACCCTGCCTTTGTTAACCATGGGGCTATCTAATTCCATTTAAAATATGAAGCCAAAAGATGACGCCTTGATAATCTGTTTACACTTTTTTCAGTGCGAGTATTTTGCACTGCGAGAAACTTGGCAACAAATCACAAATCATTTCGTTTCAAAATTGGCTATGTTTAGGATAGGGTTGGAGGGAGAATCGTTACAAGTTATAACCCATTTTTTCTTTTTTATCCCAATTCAGAGGCTTGTAACTTTTTAACGAAACGCGCTTTCAGAGAAAAAGTTGATAGCATTTTATTCTAAACTAGTCGATGGCGTCTTGACAATATTTTGCTTTTAAAGTGTTCCACACCAATTGAAAGACTCTTTTTTTTATAAAGAGAAGTAACACTCAGGCAATTAATGCCTATATTAACTGTTTTACTTCCTTCGGAAAGGGATAGGAGAAGATAAGATAGATGGTTAATGTGATAGTAAAGCTTCGCATCTGGTAATACTGCAATTACATGTTATGATTATTTTTAGAACAGTATTGCAGCGCCTCTGGTGTTATTTAGGCGAATTAGTTTGAAGCTAGCATAGCCAATTTATAATTATTTTACTTCGCCGTCGATTTAGTGCTATGTGGTAATACCGTCGAATGAGGCCGCTCTGATATGCATTATTATAAAGAAAAATTAATACATATAAGAAAAATTGATGTTGCCTCGGCTGAGTATTGAACTCGTGACCATTGCTTAGTAGTCATCGTGCTAACCACTTAAGCTACAGCACTTTTATAGTACTTCAGTTATGATTTATGTATTTACTTTATATAAAGGTACCCACCCCTGGATAAAACTCTAAAATTTATTAAAAATTTTAAAATTCAAAAAATTATTATAAACCTCTGTAAGAGGTGTTTAAAATATTTTAATAACAATGTAATTCCACAAAGTCAAAATACAAATTTTATTCAACTGGCGCCATCTGTTGTGCAGTAGTTTCTTAAAGTATCCCATTTTCAAAAACAAAAAGGTGAGTTGAGAAAATAACCGTGTTGACAAATCCTAGTTTTAAACCGAAAATATCAGTACCCTTAAACCGGAAATCGCGTTTTTCACTGCTTTTACTCCACTTTCTCTTGGAAATAAAGAGTGCAGCCAATATCTTTAAATTATAATTCCATAATAAATAAGTCTACCACGTCAATAATACTAACTAAAGATCGGCCAACAATTAAAAAAAATCTAAGCTAATTTTCTAAAAGATATAATCCATGCAAGCTCAAGCACAATTTTTGTTGATATTTTTAAGGACTATATAAGTTAAAAAAATCCTAATATCTGAGTTATAACTAAACTTTGTATTATATTTCAATAAAAAAGTATGTCTGAGGTACCCCAGCTCTAGCCCGTTTTTACCTCAGGGGGCTGACGGTCACAAATACACTTAAAATCATCTCTGCTTTGCCTCTATGAAATTTCGTTAAGATATCATTGGTAGTTCATGGGTTACCGAATAATTCTTTTTTTTTTCAAAATAAAACTTTTTTAAACTACTGTGTAACGTGTGAACATAAAAATGTTAAACCTTATTAAGAACGAAATGTAGTATTTACGAGATTTCAAGCAAAATCTAGTTTTTTTACTAGAGTTTCCATACAAATCAAAATATACTTCGTCACTAGATTTTGATGAAATCTACTCAAAATCCGGTAGTACCTAATGATGCAACTAGGTTTTTCGCAAAATACTAAATCTGTACAACAAAAATTACATTTTAATTAGAAAAAATAATAAACAAAAATTAAAATTACTAAAAAATAAAACATTACAAGAAAAATTGAATTAATTAGATAAATTAATTTGGAAAGATAACTAAAATTTAATTGCAAGTTGAAAATAAGAGATAAGTTAATGAAATATGGCTAATGAAATATTGCCAGTGATAAAAAAATGAGATGTAAACGATCTAGATTTTTAAAAAGTTTTTAAAGGAAATCTACCAGATTCCGATAAAGTGTAATTGCCCCATTATTATGCAAAGCCTAGCAATCTGTTCGAATTTGTGAAAAATTTTGAGCAACATTTTTTAATTCACAAGGAAAATTTTAGATTTAATATATGGTGTCTATCTCGTGATTTTGAAGAATTTTACGCTTTAATTATTTTTACAAATGTTGTTTCAGAAGTTCCACATGAAATAATGCCCATTTGCTTTGTTTCACAGCTTTGATAAAATGTTGCCAGACACATTTCGATGTTTTTCCACAGTACAAACAGAGTACTACTTCTGCAACCTGTTTTCATACAAATTTGTTATGTAGTTTGACAGCATTCGGCATGAAAAACTGAACAGAATATTGGGCTTAAAACGCGGATTTTGAACAAAAACTCATCGTCTGAACACAGCTTTAGTATTTAAATTCGAATTTGTATTGGTATTCTTAGCTTGGAGATAATAACAAAATAAAAAAAAACCTAATAAATATATTTTTTAATTTTGTAAATAATAAATATCTGATGCTTTTTAATACGATTAAAAATTTAAGTTTATAAGAAATATAAGTATGTATATCTGTTTAGTACAATTTAAGAATAATTTTTAGGAAGCCTGTTGATGCAAATGCCTCATACCTGATAATTATTTTTAATGCCTTAAACACCTCTAGAAAAC
The DNA here is from genome assembly GCA_949628195.1 of Phasia obesa. Classification (NCBI taxonomy): domain Eukaryota; kingdom Metazoa; phylum Arthropoda; class Insecta; order Diptera; family Tachinidae; genus Phasia; species Phasia obesa. The sequence continues at coordinate 8,628,814 of OX451217.1, read as the reverse complement.
AAATAACAATAAAATGATATGTTCGCTAAATGCATACCGCCAATAAAATCAACAATAACATCTTGCGTGATTTATTCATTCCCTTTGACAAGGACACAAGAAAGGAAAAATTAAAAACAGAAAATAAAATTCAACAAAACAAAACAAGACAAATGAATAGGTGAAGGAATCAACAGCCACACCTGTTTGGCAAAATGCATTAGTAAAAAATCATTAGTTTAAGCTCTACTTTATTTGAATGTGTGTGTGTGTGTGTATGTGTGGAAATATGGTTTATTGTTGAAACGTTATAAAATGTTAATCTTACTGGAGAATTGTACGTCATCAATTTTATTCCCTCACTCACGCACACACACTTACACCCAATACATAGTTAAGTTCATAACAGTGTGTATGTGTGTATTATGCATTTGGAATTACTTGTACTTTTACTTGAAAAAACAACAACAATATGTGCATTATTTAAATAAAAGAGGGAGAGAAAGAGAGTGTGAAATAACCATTATCATCCTTGTCAGAAACATTATTTATTGGGAGTAGAACCAGCATCCCCAGCCATTGTTCACACACACTCACACGCGCTCCCAAAACTCGTAATTCAAATGTCGAAAATCAAAAGCTCCTCTTGGAGCTTAATAAAACACTCACAATAAATATGAAAAAAACATTCAGAATGGCACAGTATTAAAAAATGTTTAATTAAAATTTTTACTTTAAAGTTGTTTGTATAATTGTAAAATACGTACATACATACATATGTAGATATGTGTGTTTTTATGTAACATGGATATGCCTATTTGTGTTTGTAAATGACATAGTTTTTTAGGGCATCTAGAGGGTGTGGTTCCCTAACGCCGAAATGTTTGATAGTTTGACACAGTTTTTATTTAGAAAGTTGCAAAAAAAGCTTGCTAATAAAGAAATATATATAAAGAACAAATGCATTTTTGCAACCGGCAAAGACAGTAAGTACCAAACACACACACACTGTCAAAAGCTTTATTCAAAGAGATAAACTAGTCCTAAGAAGATTTTGAAAGACTTTGAACTTTTTCCAAAAAAAAATTATTTTATATTATTTTCCTACATATTTACATACAGCAAGGTTATTTCATGTTGATTCTGGTTAAATCACCTGTCGCCCTACACCTTTTAAATTATCTTTACGACTATTGTTATATCAAGATACGGTTCGTGGGCAAAGAAATGATAATTAAATATGAAAGAAGAAATCTGCCGAATCTTATATACCCTTCACCATAGTAATCTTAAATATTACCTTATTATGTTATGTTTCCCAATGTTTTTTTTTCTCTTTTTACTTTCATTATTTGCAACTTCTTTACTACAATTATAATATAAAGATAAAGAATTTTTTTTTAAATATTATCGCAAATGTTTTGTAAACAAATTATCAAAATAATTTTGTCAAATTTTATCGAAAATTTTTTATAAAATTTGAATTTTATCTAAAATTTTTATTTTATCGAAAATTTTTTAAAAAATGTTATCGAAAAAATTATATAAAAGTTTTATCGAAAATGTTATATAAAAGTTCTATCGAAAAACGTTTTATATAAACGTTTTATCCCAAATTTTTGTAAATTTTATCGAAAATTATTTTCTAAAATTTTATTGAACATTTTTTGTAAAAATTTTATCAAACATTTTTGGTAAAAATTTTATCGAAAAATTTTAAAGTAAAAGTTTTATCGATAATATTTTCTAAAAATTTTATCGAAAATTTTATATAAAAGTTCTATCGAAAAATTTATATAAACGTTTTATCCTAAATTTTTGTAAATTTTATCGAAAATTATTTTCTAAAATTTTATTGAACATTTTTTGTAAAAATTTTATCAAACATTTTTGGTAAAAATTATATCGAAAAATTTTAAAGTAAAAATTTTATCGATAATATTTTCTAAAAATTTTATCAATAATTTTATATAAAAGTTCTATCGAAAAATTTATATAAACGTTTTATCCTAAATTTTTGTAAATTTTATCGAAAATTATTTTCTAAAATTTTATTGAACATTTTTTGTAAAAATTTTATCAAACATTTTTATCGATAATATTTTCTAAAAATTTTATCAATAATTTTATATAAAAGTTCTATCGAAAAATTTATATAAACGTTTTATCCTAAATTTTTGTAAATTTTATAGAAAATTATTTTCTAAAATTTTATTGAACATTTTTTGTAAAAATTTTGTTGCAAGACAGGCATACTTCGAAGGTTTATTAATGGCGTTGACAGCCATTGGATTCGGAACCATAAAAATTGCATTTTTAATTATATAAATATAAGTAAAGGGTGTTTTTTATAGAGGTATAGAACTTTAAGTTGCAATAAAACAACGATGGATTATTCGATTGATATGAATTTTATTTATCCGAAAGATAATCTTGTGGCATAACATTTTAAATATGATTTCTGGCATATGAACTTCCATATGATGTAGTCCAATCTGGACGTCCAATTTTCGATGTCTTTTTCCAACATTGTGGCCATATATCGGCAATAACGCGGCGAATGTTGTCTTCCAAATGGTCAAGCGTTTGTGGCTTATCCGCACAGACCAATAACTTTACATAGCCCCACAGAAAGTAGTCTAGCGGTGTTAAATCACAAGATCTTGGAGGCCAATTCACAGGTCCAAAACGTAAAATTAGGCGGTCACCAAACGTGTCTTTCAATAAATCTATTGTGGCACGAGCTGTGTGATATGTTGCGCCGTCTTGTTGAAACCACATCTCCTCGACATCATGGTTATTCAATTCAGGAACGAAAAAGTTAGTAATCATGGCTCTATACCGATCACCATTGACTGTAACGTTCTGGCCACCATCGTTTTTGAAAAAGTACGGACCAATGATTCCATCAGCCCATAAAGCACACAAAACAGTCAGTTTTTCTGGATGTAACGGTAATCAGTCGCCATCTTGAAAAGTAATGCCAACTGAAAGTTCTATACCTCTATAAAAAAACACCCTTTATGTACTAGAAAAATCTATTTTTGTTGTACAATTTTTTTTGTTATTTTGGATTTTTCCTTATTTCGATTAATTTGTGAAATACAGTTACTTTTCGACGTAATATGTAGTGATATTTTTTTTAATTGTAGTTTTTCTAGTAAATTTTTGATTCGTTGGTAATTTTAACGATTTTTTTTAGTAAAAATTGTTATTTTCTTTGGTTTTCTGGAAATGCGTTTTTTTTTAGTAAAATTTAATATTTTCGGTAATACTAAAAGCTGTGTCATTATCAGCAGAATCCAAAAAATAAGTGAGCAACATGTACGGGGGACATCTGCTAACGTCATGCATGCGTTTAATCTAAATCAGAATTATCCATCCGTATTTTTCTTCATTTTTTATCTCTGGAACAGTATAAATATAAAAAGCTCTTTTTGAAACCTTAAACGTAAGTGCAGTCTATTAAGTTATAGAAAAGCTTTCTACCAAAACTGGGATGCCGTTAAAAATTTTATAAAAATGAACACGTGCTGTAAGTCTTCTGAAAAAATGCACAAAAATGTGTCTAGGTGTTTTGCCATGCAAATTTAATAAATTAGATTTCACTAATATTGTATATTGTTATATTGTATATATGTTATATTGTATATATTATATAAAAAAATATAGAACTATTATGTATGTAGCAAATGTAACTGTAATTTAAAACCAGTTCTTAAACCTATTCTAACGGTTTGTAACCAGTAAATGATATTTTTAATTAGAGTTTTTTAATAAATCTTTCTTTCGAAGTATTAATATTAAATTAACTATAAAACTTTTTTAGTTTAAAGTCTACTGTGTAGCGAGGTTGAATAAGCTAAGCAATTAAATTCGTTAAAAGTTTGAAATCAATTCATTTCATTTATTCTGCCTCCCTACTTTAATTGTTTTAGGATTTTTCAGGTTTTACTAATAAAAGGGAAAATATTTAATTGAATTTAAAAAAAATATTGGCGTTTTTCTTAATTTCAATATTTTCTATGGCAGTAGATCTTGGATTACATATTTTTAGATTGTGCATGGTAATAATATCAACTAGGACGACCTACGAACACACAATGATTCCAAAATTGACCAAATAGAGTGTAAAGAACTGCGGCGCCTTTCTATTGGTAGTTAAATATTTAACCTCAGCAGGCGTTGGTCATATTGTAAAAATCGATAGTGAAATGTACAAAGGCATCTTGCAGAATAAATGAAATGGAAATTATGTATCATTTGCAAACCAGTGACCTAACGCACAAATCTCGGGTCGCTAAACCTGCTTTAAGGAGAAACAAATAAGGTTTCTTGAGTCTCCAGCTCAAAATCTGGATTTAAGCCCCCTAAATCTATAGGCGATTATAAAACGGGCTGTTTCATTAAAAGGAAAAACCCTAAAACAACCATTCATAATATACAAGATAAATGGAACAGTATTCCTTAGTGAAAACTCATATCAAAAATATCTATCGATATAATCTATCAAAAAATAAAGCACTTGTTACAAGTTTTAAAATTTATTCTTCTTTTCTTTCCTAAAGACCGGTTAAATGAATTTATCTTTCTAATGTCACTAGTTTTATTATTAATTAACCGTTTTTGTTAATGTTTTATTTTCATTCTATTTCAACAGCTGTATTTCAAAGGCACAGTTTTTACCATCATTTTGTGTTTGAAACCGTGTGTTATTTATTTTAAAGAGTCGTGGCAACCTTTTAAAAGAACTGCAATATCTTTTGCACTGCCTTAACTGTCATTGTGCTATTTACTAACAGTGTTGGATAGTTTTTTGTAGTAACAAAGCTTTTTAAATTAAATTACGATAAATTTGCTCTTATTATTACAAATAACAGAATTCATTCTATGGATCTTTCAATTAAATGTAAGAATTTTATTGCACACAACAAAATATTTGTATTATATTCGTGTTAGGATATATTGATACACAGTTATGTAAAGAAAAATTAACAGGGATGGCAAATACAGATCGTCTGGGTTTGTTTCATTTTAAAATTGAATTCTTTATTTAGTCTAGCAAAACAAAAACCAAACTTTACGTTTTTATCAGGGTTTCGAGGTAATTTTTACAACAAATATTTTTTGTTTTAAGAATGGTTTATTTAACAAATTTCGTATGAAAATTTTTGTATGAAATATTGTTTTATAAACCTTTTATAAATCAGACATATTTTATGAATTTTGTCATAAAAATAATAAAAATTATACATAGGAAAAACTCAAATCGAATTTCTATTAAGAAAACTGCATATTCGCATTAAAAATTTAAAATTTAATTTTCTTAATTTGACAACTAAGAAAACTGTTTATTCAATTACTTTTTTATTATTTATAATTTTATATAAAATCTAATTTTCCATATGCTATTTCTTTGTGAAGTTTGTTAACAAAAATAATTACAATTAAAACTATTTTGTTGATAAATACGAAGAATGCTGAAGACGGATGTATTGATCTAGAAAATGTATTACATTCTGCCAGCATCTAGTTTATCTTTATCTCCTTATAAAAAAGAACTAAACTTGAATAATTATTAATTTATTTATAATCATTAAAAACTAATTTCAATTTCTGGCTTAACATATTTCAGAAATATCTTGTATCTTTAGCTCATAATATTCCTAATATCATTGACATTGTCAAGAAAAATAATTAATTCTCTTCATTGTTTACACTTCTTTAATTGTGTTTAGAATCAAGTTATAGAAAATTTAATAAAATTATTTGCAAAGAATTATAAAATTCAAAACATTATTAAAAAACGATATTGTTCTTTTATGTGCAACGGAATTTTTCTTAAACATCAAACTAGTACTTTTTTCTGTAAAATACGCAGCTCGACTGAATTTAAGTAGGTATGTATGTGTATAAAAAACTGCCTGAAATTCAGGTTTGAAAAATTTCAGCAACTTTCCATTTGGTTGTTGTTGTTGTAACAGCTCTGCTGTTGTCGGAAGTTCTTTGCTGAAAAGATTTAAGGTGTATATATTAATTATTGTAAAAGTGTCACGTGGGTGGAACTTGGAGCCATTTGGTAGTACCCAGCTACAAAGAAAAGTATACAGAATTTTGGACTGTTACTGGATTATTATAACTAAAATTGTTGTAGACTTTTTTTCTTTAACTGAAATAAAAACTAATGTTTTGGCAATTATTTGATAACATAATTATTGACGTTTCATGTTTTTTACGCTTTAAGAATATTTTTTATACATTTCCGAGTTGATATAATATTGATTTATAAACACGAATACATAATTTTTAATTTACAAACAACTACATGTTCAATTTTACTTTTGTAAAAATAAAGGGAAAAAATTAAAACCTAAAACTCAGGCGAACTGCGTACTGTTTTTGAGGAAAAGGGATTATTAGCTTCCTTGATAAAAATAATTTTGTATATAACACAGAACAATAAAACTTTATTTCTATAAATTTTGTTTTCGTTTTGTGCCTTGTTTTGTGTAACTTGTTTGTTTAGTTTGTTGAAACGTTTGTATTAAGCTTGTAAGTTGTGTAAGAATTTGTTCCGTTTTATATAATTTTTATTTTTGTAAAAGGTACTGAAAATAATCATAGCACTGCATTTTCCATCTCTGATAGCTACAAATAGTATATGTTATGAATTGCCCTGTCGTTGTTACAAGAAAACAAGGAGATTCATATGAATTTATTTTTACTTTTCCTTTTATAGTTCTTATTCTAAACAAATATTTCTACTACTTTTTTACCGCCTTTTTGAATAACCACCCTAATTGGGATTTGTTTAAATAATAAATAAATGAAAATAATTTGTTTACAATTAATATAATGGAAAAAGAATTTTTGCAGTTTTTAATTAAAGATGGAATTTCAACAAACCTTGGTCCAAACACAAAAGGTAAAATACTATAAAGGATTTTTTTATTATATTTAGTAATAAACTTTTACCTGGCCATATAGAAATTCTATTGCAACAAGCTGAAAGTGAATATTATAATGGAAATATAACATCATCCATATTCTATCAAACCTACGCTTTGTACCAGTCATCGAATCAAACGTCCGGAAAATGGAATGACAACACTTCAGGAAAAATCAGGTCGGCCCCAATTGAAACTCTAATTGCTGAAATGAGTGATATTGAAGTAACTGAATTTAAAGTGTAATTTACTTGAAACATGCTTAATTTTTTTTGTAATTTATAGAAATGTAATTATATTTAAAATTCTGAATTTCAGTAACTCTCTAATGCAATATGTGACTAAGTCCATGGAAAAAATGCCCAAGATGGTAAAGCCCAAGGAAACTTCGAATAGCTCCAATACTCTAGAAAGTTGCAATTTTCTTAAAGATGTCCCAAGTCCCCAAGAGGGCATTAACAAATTGATGGATATTTGCCAACAATTTTCTCATGGTATGAAGGTTGTAAAACAGTTGTTTTAATGTCATGATTTTTTTCCAATTTATTTCAATTTTAGAATGGACAATTATACAATTGTGTAAAGGTCCCAGAACTGAAACAACTTATTCTATATTTCCAAAAATACATGAAAGTGATGCGGCAATATATATGACCATATTAAAACATGCGCGCAGTCAGGAATATGGAACCCCACTTTGTTTACGATTCTCGGGTAGTGAACAAAAGAAACTTTATAAGAGTTTTGCTAGCATAGTTAACCGTTTTAAACAATGTGTCAAAATTGATCCAAAGGAAGTCAATACAACAGAGACTAAAAGATATTATTGGTCTTTGTTGGGGGAACTTAATAACTTTATAGCAGTTGGTTAAATGCTTTAACATTTTTGTATTTTTAATAATCTCTTTACGTTTATTAGACTGCCTGTGAAGATTTATGCGATTTCTTTTATCCTTGGACATTTCTATTTACTGGTATTTCCTCTTCAGTTAAAACACAGAAGCTGGCATGCCAGCGTTGGCGTAAAGTTGATGAATTTTGTGATTTATACAAGTGGGACAACGATGCAAGAGTATTATTGTCCTTAGCTGCTTCAAATGTAGAAGTTTTAGAAGAAATGCAAATAGATGATATTTGTTCAATACTCACTACCAGTGTCAAAGAACAAACGGAGGCCGGACACTTGTTAAAAAAGATGCAATCAGAAAAAGGTAAGTCTCGTATTTTACTGGATTACAAAGAAAAATGAAATACAAACCAAACAATTTGCTATTAAAAAAGAATATTTTTTTATAAAAAAAAAAATCTCTAAGCTTATTGTACAAAAATCTCACATTTTATTTTAGGCGCAATTAATATAAATATTATACTTAAAAAATTATACTTAAATAATTCAAATAATCGCTTTATCTAAAGCGTTGTCTTATTAAAGGCTACCTTGCTAACTAAAACTCAAAATAATTTTTATAATAAATATTACAAATCGTTTTAAAAAAATTGTAGCAAGGTACTCTTAATTCCTTCAAATTTTCGAAATGTGGAAAGTCACTTTTAAAGTATATATAATAAAAAATAATATTTTTAGACCAAAGTTCAAAAATATTATTACTTGAAGTATGTTCGAATTTTCGAATTTAGTTTCTAATTTCAAACTTATTTTCGAATTTTAAAAACTAAATTTTTGTATTTCTTCTTCAATGGTTTATCATCTGCGAAAATGTTGAATTTTAAATTATTCTGGAGGGTTACTTCGTATTTCGATTCAACAGGGAAATTTTTCGGATTTCAATGACATATGTTGTGCTTCGCATTTAGTTTCATTCCAATCGAAATAGCAGTAGCCCCCTGAATTTGAAACCAACCACGAATGATTTCTAAAAACGTTTGATATGTTTGTTTTGAAAAATGCACATGTACATGAATGATATATTTGTATAAAGTTTAAAGTTTCTAAAGGGCAAAAATTTCTAACTCGAATTAAAACTTATCAGTTTAAAAATTCGCATTACAGTTTTTCTTTATATTTTTTTCAGATAATACCGATAATACCAATGGGCAGAAAAGCAATCATTATCCCTGCATTTTAGTTGTTGATGAGGTAAGTTTGTATATTAAAAAAATGAAACTAATAATAGTCCAGATAACACAGTTGTCGCAAAGGTTTTAAGAACAGATATTGATCTATAGAGTCTGTAGTTGAAATTTAAAACGAAAGCTCGGTGGGTAAAATATATGTGGAATTACATTTTGTTTGGTACAAAAATTTTTTAAACAAAAAACTTTTTGAATAATTAAATTTAAAATTAAAAATACTTTTGCTTTTACGTAAAGCGCCTGGATCATTTCTTTTGGGAAGAAATCAATGTACAACAAGAGTTTACCCGTATGAATTCCATACAGTGCTTGTGGCGTTTATATCATTATTATAAATCAAACATTCGACAGGGTTATTTGTGCGTCAACATAACAAATGGTTGCTGTCTACTCAATCCAGGTTTGTGTCTTTAAATAAAGCAATAATGTATTATAAATTTGCTCTTTTTCTATGATGCTTTCGTTTCGTTTTGTTGTTGAACTAGATAAAAATTTACAGAAAATGGAGTCACGTATGGTTAGTTTTTTCGATTACTGGGTACCGCATTGGACAATGTTAGTAGGACAACGACCAACCCAAGATGAACTTTTTAATAAGTATTTGAGTCGTAGTTGTTATGTGTACGTTGTGTGTGTGTGTGTGTTTCTGTACGAATGTGTAAATAACTAATGAGATGAAATCTTATATTTTTATTTTCATTTAGTTATGCTGGTCATGGTTCTGGATTGCAGTATATAAATGGACGTAAAATCACCAAACATCAAATGAATTGTGTGGTTTTTCTTTTTGGTTGTGATTCCTCACGTCTACATTCCAGTGGCCTGTACAGTGAATTGGTTGGTCCACATCTGTATTATCAAGCAGCTATGTGGTAAGTTAAGAGAGAAAAAAACCTACAAACAATAAATAATGAAACTTTTTGAACTCCTCTAGCAGCTAATTGTATTGGTCAATTTTTTCTTATTTTTTATTTGTATCTTTTATTATCCCTTTTTTGCTTTAAAATTGCTGCACTCATATGTGAATAAATGCCTGTAAAGTCCTGCATTAGTTGGCACTTTAATGCCTGGCCTAGATTGTAACATGGATAAAATAGCCACGGAAATACTTAGTCGTTGGATTGCGCCCAAATCTGCAAATGTTTTGCCCTGGAATGAAATTGATGAAAAAGCTTGGGTAAAGGAATATATCATTAAACGTAAGTAGAGCAAATGGACAATTATTTTATTTACACATATGTATTTTTTATTTTTTATTGTGTGTTTTTTTTTTTTTTTTTTTTTTTTTTTTGATTGCATATTTTAACAATAGCCAAAGTATCTTTGGATGCTGAAAAGACACCACCACCATCTGTGGCCAACACAGCTAATTACAATGTGGGCAGTTTATGCAGCGTTTTAGCCAGAGTTCATCAGCGTGTCTGTGAACCAAAACTTTACAATACAGTACCTTATGTATGTCGTGGTCTACCAGTATGGAATTGCGACGTAGAACCGCTACCTACTGTGTCTTCATAAAACCAAAGCTAAAAGTTGTGTATTGAAGCCATCAATTAAAACATAATATTTTATAAGTAACACAAATATATATACATATGTAAGTAAGTTAATAATTTAAATTAGAAAAGTGTTTATCGAAATATTTTTAAAATTCATCTAGACGAAAAAAAAAAAATGAATTAAACAAAAGAAAAGATTTAGTTCATATAGTTTCGTCATTAATTCAAGTACTTGTGTAAAAAATAATAATTAAAATCTATAGTTAAATCTACAGTTTAAGTATCAATACAAATTTAAATATAATTTAATAAAAAAACATATTAGAGTGCTATATTCGGTCGTGCCGATTCTTATATATTTTCTTCACCACGCTGATCTTATTTATTAGGTACAAAATTGGTTTAAATTAAGAGAAAAAGTCATTAAAAAAAGAACTGCACTATTTTTTCCAGCAAAATCTCGTATTCGGTATATCGTCGCGTTTCTTCTTAAACCACGTAAGCGTAATTTTTTCGAAATTGACTTTTTTGGTTTTTATGGTAGAAAATAACATTTGCCACCAGACTACATTCTCATCTTAACAAGTTTGTATGAAAAATAAAAAAATCCATTTTCAAAACCTCGTAAGCGCCATACAAATGACATATGCATGCAAAATATAATGGTTTTTATATTTCAAGTTGGAAATGTTAAAGACTCAACCACTAAGTTTTTTGTATTTAAGAATGCGCCGAAACTACGTAAGCGACAAATTTGGTTACAATTAATTGTAAGTAACAAATTTAAAAAATAAAAAAGTTTCTATACCCTTCAGAGAAACACTCAGCCATGTTTTGTAAAAAAAAAATTGTTTTGAAACCCATATTAAAGAACTAAAGTTTTTTTCGTTTTCTGAAAAAAGACTTTTTGGCGCTTACGTGGTTTAAGAATAAACGCGACGATATGTATACCGACACCTGAAATTCCTAACCATATAAAAATTTTATAGAAACTTTTCTAGTAAAAATTTTGTAGACAATTTATTGGATATATTTTATAGAAAGTTTGTTTATAAAAATTTTATAGAAGATTGTTTTTGTAAAACTTTTATTTTATAGAAAATTTTTTTGAAAAAAATTTTATAGAAAATTGTTTTAGTAAAAATTTTATAGAAAATTATTTTTGTAAAATTTTATAGAAAATTGTTTTTGTAAAGATTTTCGGAAATTTGTTTTTGTAAACAGTTTTTATAAAAATAGTTAAAATTTTTGTAAAATTTTTTTTTGGAAAATTTTTTTGACAATGTTTTTTCAAAAACCTTTTTATTATTATTTTTTTTTTTTTTTGTAAAAATTAGAACCTTTATTCAATCTGTATTTTTTAATTTTTTACTATTTTTACAAAATTTTTTTTTTAAATTTATTGTAAAAATTTTTTTGAAATTTTTTTTGGAAAATTTTTTGTAAACATTTTTTTTAACAATAATTTCAAAATATTTTTTTTAATTTTTTGAAAATTTTTTATAAAATTTTTTTTTGATAATTTGTTTTGAAAATTGTTTGTAAATTTTTATTTTGCAATTTTCGCAAAATATAATTATTGTGTGTGAAGATAAATTCGAATTTAAACCACGTTTTTTAACAGAGCTCATTTTACAGTCAACTGGTATAACATTCACTGTAAATATCAAGCCAATTATACTAGTAGCTTTGTAACTTGGAATCGGGAAAATTTCCACATAAAAAAAAATAATAGAAAATCCGAAATAACTTAAGAAAAGCTCTAAAAAGGCTTTAAATTTAAAAATATCCTGAGAGGATTTTTGGTCATTGTGGAAAAGTAGGGATGGGTACGATATACCCACTATTTTAGAACTTTTGTAAAACGAATTTGAAAAAACACTGAGTGTGAAGTTTAGCACAGAAAAAAATATTTTCACCAAATGAAGGTTTTAATTGGTTTAAGATTAAAATTTAATTAAAAATTTAATTCAATTATTTGTTTAATTAAGAATATTGCTTTTGTTCTGTTTTAAACAAATTTTTATTTGAATCAATTAAAACATTAGTTGAACTTTAAAACTAATTAAAACCTTTAATTGGTGCAAAAATATTTTTCTATTTATATTCTATATTTAGTGCGTTTTGCTTGACCAGTGGTTTATTGTTTGTTGTATTTCTTAAGAAAGTAAGAGCTTAAAATGAACGTAAGAAATGTTGTTAAAAAATTCTGTATTTTTTGTTTGTACACTCGAACTGTGTTTGTGTTTCACTCAAAGCATAAAACTGCTAAAACACGTCCAAGTTCATTGTTATTATGTATGTATGTTCAACATTGACTTATACTTATTTAAAATTGCTTATGGAAACTCGGCAAGCTCATCGCATTTAGCTCGCTACTCGCATTGGTACTCGTGTGCAATGAACAGATATAAATTGAATGAACTATTACAATGAGCATCTTATGAGCTTCGTTTCTGTGCTCATGTAGTGCTTAAATATGTGTCCCCTTATACCAATGCTGAAGAATATAAAAAAATATAATTGAATATGCAGTTAACGTAGTTGAATGACAAAATAAATTTTAATAAATTAATACAATTAACTTTCCTCTTTCGATAATTAATTGTTTTCTGTTTGTCAGTAGTTACTTCGCTTCCGTGAACACCTCTTTTGTAATTATTCTGTGTAGTTGTTGTTGATGCTGTTTTGTTGATTTGAATTGTAATTATTGTCTTTAACTAAATCCATTTGCATTACTAAGTTTTATTTACTTTTCTCTTCTCTTCTATTTCTTTTACATTGTTAAAAGTATAAAAACAAAGATAAATAAAAAAGTTTTCAAGAATTTTAAATTAAATCTTAAGTTTCTTTTTTATTATTATTTGTTATTGTTGCTGTTGTTGTTGTTGCATTCGCCTTTTCTAACACTTGCATTTCATTGCGACTCCACATAGCAGCAGTGTCACTTCCGCTTCACCTAGTTTTTTCTTTATTAGTTGCATTTCATTGTTGTTTTAACATTCAAGCACACTTGGCTGGGGATGCTGCTTTCATCAAAGGGATTTTCGCATATTAATGATTATGCAATAATAGATTTTTCTTTCTTTCTTCCTTCCTTCCTTGCCTTTTCATAGTGGGGTATTTATTGGGAGTAATGTAATTTTGGTCTTTTTCTTTTTTTTTTTTTTGTCTTTTTTTGTTTGTGACTTTGAGCCTTAATAAATGCAATTTTTCCTAAATCAGTTTATTTCTATTGTATATTAAAGTTTCATTTTATCATTTCAAAACTGCTCTAGTTTAATATGAAATTAGTTCTAACTTAATTATTCAATTTCCCTTTCGTTTGATTTTTATTTTATTTTTTTAAATAAATGCAACTAAAAAATTAAATTAAAATCAGTGAACCGTTAACATGTTAAAAGTTAAATATACGAGTAATATAATGTGCTTAAATAAGTTTGCTCTAGTTCTTAAAAAACACTACGACATCTTTTTTTTTTTTAAGTAGCATGGAAATTTGTGTTCTCTGTCGTCTTAAAGAAACAACTAAATTTGTAATGAAATGCAAATGTTGTCATTGCTGTTAAACGCAACTAACGACAAGTTGCACACATTCATTATTCTTTACATATAAAACATACATATAAAAACTACATACTTGGGATGTGTTACAAATTACACTAACAAATTTATTATGTGAATATGAAAATGGATACAACAATAATAATAACTATGAAACTTGGACCGGAGATGATAACCTGCTACCGAAAAAAATGGAAGTCACAAGAATCAATACTTGCTTGTCATCCTTCTAGGAACACATAAAATTATATGTACATACACATACATACATATGTAAATATAAATGTAAATATACTTAAAATATAGAAATAAAGAAACAGTATTAAATAATATAATATTTTACCCAAGGCAAAAAAAAAAAAGAAAAAAAAAAAAACAAAGGACACTACAAACTCACAAAAAAAGAACTAAAATGCAACAAAAAAGTCCTAGCATGTGTATAAGTATATTGGAACAAAACTATTATACGAGGGTAGTTTGACAAATTTGTAATATTATATTTTCAGTACGATAACTATCAATGCAGCAACACTGCTCCCATTAACTGTTGTCTAACACAACTCACAGAGGGGCCATAGCGAAAAAAACTGGATTTTCAAAAGCTTTGCTTTCGATTATCTTGCTTGTGATTCTTATACTATACTTGATCTGTGCCCGCCACGTCGTGGGCGTTCTGGAAATATTTTGCTCGATTTTGCTTTGAGAGTATTCCACACCAATGAAAGACTCTTACTTTTACAGTGCTTCAGTTATGGTTTATGTATTTACTTTATATAAAGGTACCCATCCCTGGATAAAATTTTAAAATTTATAAAAAATTCTAAAATTTTAAAAATTATTGTAAACCTCTGTAAAAGGCGTTTAAATATTTGAATAACAATGTAATTCCTCAAATTAAAAATACAAATTATAATCAACTGGCGCCATCTGTTGCACAATAGTTTTTAAATTATCCCACTTTCAAAAATAAAAAGATGTGTTGAAAATATAACTGTGTTGAAAATATCCCAGTTTTAAACCCAAAATTTCAGTACCTTTAAACCGGAAATTGAATATTTCACTGCTTTTTCTCCACTTTCTCTTGGAAATTAAACTCTTTTTGTGGAAAAAAGATTCCTATATTGGGATCAGGATACTAAGGTAACTCCTCACAAAATTTTGTTAAAATCCTTCCAGTAGTTTTTACGTGATGCGAACGCAAAAGAAAAGCAGACAGAGAGACAGACGGAAATGAGTTACTATTTTATTATTATATGTATAGATGTATAGATAAGCTAGAGGATCTAGGATTTTTTCCCAGTTTCAAGGGTACACCTATTAATTAAGGACTACTGTCAGACTAATGGAAGTTTGACCAAATTGCACACTTCTCTAAATGATATATAATTTAAAATTTAAAAAGGGGAGGAAATAATTACTAAATTTTTTTCCCTGCTTTTCGATGATCAACCACTCAAACTGGACAAAAAAAAAAAAAAAATAGAGTAATTTACAACTTTATAAGTTACTAATTTTAAAGTAGCATTAAGAACAGCTACGAATACAAAAAAAGATCCGGCTTCCTCCGCGATGTGGAAGGTCACTTTTCAAACTAGACGTGTTAAAATGAATAATATAACAAAAATCATCTGACGAACCGATTATAACACCGGAACGCAAGGAAAGGATTAGAGTACGCCCTTGGATAACAAATAACAGCAACGAATTTTAAAATTTTCTCCTAATATTATATTTTTCCTGTGTACATAAATGTAAATGAGGTAGTCGGCTATGAAACAAAAAAAGATTTAGCTCAATAAATTTTTTTCTTCGTGCAAAACTATGTGCTTTTAAATATGAGTATTCCCATATCCCATATCTATCAGTTTATGTTACTGATTTAAGTTATGCTACTGCTATGTTAACAGGAGAATTTTTAAATTGAAAATCATATAGCTTTTAACTCAGAAAAGATATAACCTAGAAATGTTGCCACAATATTTTAAATTTTGCTCGCTAACTAAGAGAAAAAATTCATAAAAATTTTCTGAAAACTGTACTCCTTATTTTGAAAAAACTGGAACAGGTTATCGAAAAATCAAAAATTGTAATTTTAAATTGCTTATAATTCGCTATGTTTAAAACATAATTTATAAATTAAAATATCATTTTGTAGGTATTAACTAGACCTTTAAGACCATGTATAATTTTTTGTAAATCAGACAAAAATTAAAGAAATGGCAAGCTCTAAAAAATTTGCAGGTGCGAGGTACTCAATTTTGAAAATACATAGCGTTAGCCTTGGCAAGTAGATGGTGCCAACCTTCAAAACTTAAGCTAAGATACTCCTCTGCTATACCGGCCTTGCCCTTTAAAAATAACTAAATTATTTCCGATATTTTTTTATTCTGCCCCACTGAGCGCCATCTTGACGAGACATTGCTTTGTTTGCACTTGAACAAAACGTCGTGCACTTTTAACACGGTATATAACGCTACCTGAAGTGCCTAACTATGTAAAATTTTTATAGAAAATTTTTTCGTAAAAATTTTTTAGAACTTTTTTTTGTTTTTGTAAAAATTTTATAGAAATTTTTTTTTTTGAAAATTTTTTTTTGAAAAATTTTTTTAAATATTTATAGCAAAATTTTATTGAACTCTTTTTATAAAATAATTTTTTGAAATTTTTTTTCTAAAAATTTTTTGTAAAATTGTATAGAAAATATTTTTGTAAAAATTTTATAAAAAATTTTATAGAAAGTATATTGGAATATTGTTTCTGAATATTTTTTATAATTTTTTTTTAATTGTTGGAAACATTTTTGGAAAATATTAAGATTTTTCTTTAATTTTTTAGTAAAAATGTTTTTAAAAATGAAAATTTTTAATTTTTTTGTAAATTTTTTTTTTGAATTGTTTTATTTTTTGTTTTTGTGAAAATTTTTTCTAAAATTTGTTTTGATTTTTTGGTTAAACTTGTTTGAAAATTTTATCTAAAATTTTCGTTAGAAATTTTTTAGAATTTTTTTTTTAAATTTTTTTTAAATTTTTTTATGAAAATTTTTTGTAAACATTTTTTATGAAAATTTTTTGTAAACATTTTTTATGAATTTTTTTTTATATTTTTGTAAAAATTAGGACCTTCCTACAATATAAATTGTGATACAATGTTGAGACAAAAGCAAAATATTCTTAAAAAAATTTCATCATATTGACTGACCCCTCCCCCCAATGTGTCTTTTGATTGTTCCTGGTTCCCAGTGGGCTACTCCTATGTGTATTGCTTTCTATAAACGCTTTGAATATAAATCAAACCAGAAAAACCCTACCAACCTAAAAACAATAAAAAATAGCCCCTCGCAGGGGGTTATTGATTCTCCGAGATCTATATGCACTCCATGCTATCTACTGGTCGTGGTCTAACATAGATAAGCGTGGGTTTTTGCCCACAGCCTCGAATGGAAGCGTCTGATGTTGCTGAATTCCATTAGTAAAATATTCGAAACTATGCCTGACAGATCGGTGGGCTTTCTGTATCTCTTTTGGTGTCTTGGCAAAGTTGATTTTAACCCGAACACAGATTCTGAATATTTATACTTTATGGGGTCGGAAATGAATATTGTAGAAATTTCATACGGAATGACAAACTTATATATACCTTTTTCCATCTGTGCTGAAGGCGTCCTGACAATATTTTGTTCGATTTTGCTTTGACGGTAATCGACACCAAATTTTATAGTGCTTGAGCTATGGTTTATGCATTTTCTTTATGTAGAGGTACCCATACCTGGATACAATTCTAAAATTTATAAAAGAGACCGTCTACATTAGACTTAAACATGTCTTAACAATGTTGCTACTGCTACCCGACCCACAGTGGTCAATTTCGCGAGATAGCGGTCAAAACTCTATAACTTTTGACCGGATTGGTATTTTTTTACGCGATTTTTTTTGTTCAATAGGAGGGACTTTAAGCTTCAATTTGCGTGTTCAAACGTAAAAATCGACTGATAGGAACGTAAGTAATGTGGAGTTAAAAATGCATTTTAATTTTTTGTTGAGTTTCCATGTAAAAGTTGAATATTTTGACATTTTAAATAGGTATTTTTTTTATAATTTCTTATTTTCTTCAATCGTATTTTACAACCAATACTTATTTATTATTCCTAAACTTAATTTTGGTCAGAAAATGCCAACATTTGGCCCCTGATATTTATTTAGTCTCAATATTCACAGGGGCCAAAGGTTGGTTTTTTGGAAGAAAGCTAATTCTTGTGAGGATTAAACTGAAAAATAACACTGAAATTCCCAACAATATCAATACCATTTGGATATATTATATACAGAACACAACATCGATAAAATTTTAAGTAAACTTTTACTATTGATTTAAAGTGCACATATATTTCATTTAAATGTAAAATTTATACTAAAATTAGAAACAAATTATAATCTTTAAACTAGTATTAATTAAACAATATTAGTAAAAATTTCTTCCAAATAGCTGTGATTTTCATTTTGCAGTAGTTGTTTAGCTTCTTCATCTAACTCTAATGAGGTTGATTTCCATTTTTGTCGAATACTGGACATATATGGGTCTGATGTGCACAACAAAATATTAATAAGATCTTCATTAGTACAATATCTGGAAATTTTTCTTGTATTGTGCTCGCGAAAGAATCTGTAGTCTTTGTTCCTTTTTTCTTGCGCTTCTTCTGAGAGATCTCCAATTGGAAGTGTGAACTGTGGTTGGCATATGTCTCCAAGAATATTTTTGGTTATAAAGGGTTGCTGTCTCATTAGCCTACTGACCAAATTTTTTTGCATCTATCTTTTTGCTACATGCTATAACTTCTAATATGATTTGGAATCGTCGTATTAAATCATAATCTACTCCAGTTATAGAAGCTGCAGTTTCTGGATCGGAAAAAAATCTCCTTGCTGTGTTTCCATCATTAGGATTTCCTTCTCCTTGCTTTGGCTGGTCAATTATAAGGCCTATCTCACGGTATTTTTCTTGAATATCTTTTTTTTTTTGCTTTCTTTTTTCCAAATTTTCTTTGTTTCTCACTATTTCGCCTAATGGGCCAAATTCCAAATCGTATCCCAATTTAAGAATATGCTCCATAAAACGAATTCTAGCATGAAGAGGTGACATTCCAAATTCATATGCTTCATTAAAACTATCGTCTTGTGTTGGTGGTTGGCTCAATTGACTTGATGTTTTTTGGCATATGGTGCAGCTTGAAAGACTTTGTTTCGGTTAAAGCTTGTACAATTTTTCCATCGATCATTGTAAGTGACATTTTAAAGTTAACTTCGATGCATTGGTCATTAAATTCAAATATCACTGGTTGAAGTTCTTTAATTTCATCTGTTATTTTGCCAACTTCTTCAGTTATGACATCTGTAGTTTCTTTTTTGTAAGCAAACTTTATTGGTCTACAAAATTTTGTTGACGAGGGAATTTCATTCTTCCATACATCTATCTCTGCAGCTTTACTAGTTGACGGCTCTGAACCAATATAAGTTTTTGTTAAACGTAATGGAACGAAAGAAATCATGAATAAATTGGCATCTGATGAATTTTCCGCATTACATTGTTTGTATTGTTTCTGGCCAGAGGACCCATCACATCCCCATGTAGAAATTAAAGTCATGCTGCAATTTTTAAACTTCTTTAAATAGTCAGCATCAAATGTCTTTAATAATCGTTCTGCAGTGTGTTCAAGAAGATCCTGCAATTTTATTTCTGCTGAACTTGAAGTTACACTAATAGCAGTTGGTGAAGGTAAGCAATCTTTTTTGGCAGAAACTATATCTCGATATGATGGAAAAATTCCACAATTTTGTTCATTGGTTCGCTTCTGCAATTCTGTATATTGGTTTTTAGTCATTTTCAAATCCAAAAATAGTGCAAATGCTTCTTCTAAAGTAAATTTATTTTCTTCAGTTGTCGGCATACTTTCTAAAATCCTTTTTGTGCGTCTGGGGCTTGCTTTTTTGATAGCAATTTTACTGTTTTTAGTTTTCGATGGTTGAATTTGATGCAGAAATGAATCCTTTATGATGCTACAAGAAACTTCTTCATTGATATGTTTAAGCTTGCGTCTTCGTGATCTTTCACTACAATTATCAATTGGCTTTGCTGGTCGACCACCTTTTCCAGTTTCCGTGGTAGTTACTGATGGCTTTTTAAAAATAAGTTTCTTTCTTAGCCATTCTTGTACCGTTGATTGTACCGTTTTCTTAAAGTATTTAAAAAGTTTTTTATTTTTAAGTTATGAATTTGAATTTCTTGTTTGTCGCATATTTTGAAGAATGGATTATTCATTATATGTAAAATAATGTCGTTTTCATCTTTCCGTTCAAAATATATATCAGATAGAACACTATAACTGAATTTAGCCATTGTTTAAACAATAATGAAGAAAAAAAAATGAATGGATGGATTAATATACTATTGCTCGAAGTTTCGACATGATCTTTTTTACCTCTTTGAAACATAATATAACAGGTACTTGGTTTTACCAGTTATTTCCATTGGTTTTAAATTTATTTGCAATTTTCAGGTATTTAAGTTATGTAATATTAGATGGCAATAAAATCATTTTTTACCTTTTATAAATGAATTGCCAGATACCACATAATTTGAGAGTTCTATTGTCATTTTTGTCAAAATTTTGATACACCCTTCTATGTGGACTAGGTCCAAATATGGGCCAACTTCTCCTAATTTCAACAGAATTATTTTTTGGGTCAATAAGAACTCTTGTACAAAATTGCATCAAAATATATGCATAATATCCACTTTCACATACAAATAACTTCTAAAAAAATATGACGTGCATTTGTACCGAATATCTTACCTTGGGTCAGAAAAATTGCTGTAACTCAAAAAGTGCAGTCCCGATGCATGGACATGTATATATAGGAATGTAGGGGAGAGTTAGGACTACAAAATAGTAAATTTGTGTTTTGACTCAGCTTGACTCACAGGAGTTGTGCTCTATGAAGTAGGAAATTTCCGAGAAATTTGACCTTTTTTAAAAAAAATATTTAAATTGTTCTGAAAACAGTAGAGCTTCAATTTTTTTTACCAGTAATAGGAAATAAGTTAAGTTACAACACAAAATTTATTTCGTCCAAAAATCTTGAAAAACAAAAAAGTTATGATCATTTAAACTTTAAAAATTAACTAAAAATATCATACATTTACTAAATTCTGAAAAAGCCCATTTTGGACCACCCTGTTCTCAGTGAAATAGTTGAAATAGAGTTCTATTTTTTTGGCTCCCGAGGTTTACTACTGTCTACTTTCATATGAGTCTAATAACTTTAAAATCGGAAAACAAAAACCAAAAGGAGTTTTGGCCGCTATTTCAAAATATTGACCACAGTGCGACCCAGCATTCTCTTCCGACTTAGTCCCTTACGACTGTTTCCTATTTCCAAATATGAAGTAATAGCTGAGTAATAAAGGATGTGGATCAAGCGAAAAGGTGATTAATAAACGCCTATTTTGAGGGTCCTGAAAAATAATATTATTCATAGAGAAAGAATAAAACTAGAAAGACGATGCTAAAGAAGACGAAGACTATGTTGAGAAATAATACGCTCATTTGCCGAAAAAAATATCTTTTATTTGAAAAGTAACGGAATTATTAAATTGCCGTCGTATGACGATGGTATATTATATTTTTAATACGAGTACACACACACACATACACATACACCAAAGTTTATATTAAAAAGGATATAATATAGAAATCTCTTTTTAATATACGATGATGAGATAGATGCTTACAAGAGTCACATGAAAAACAAAATACTACATATTTCGTTTGCATTTTCATGAAGAAGGACCATTATTTAATATATTACGTACTTATTCCTTTGTATTGCCATAAAATCTCAAACACAAAAAAGAATGGAATCTCTTTATTTACAAGACAATAAAAGATTTGTTAATTAGAAATAATTTTATAAACATTGTTATAATTATTTGCAACTATTGGCCTTATTATCCTAATTGTGGCATTTTACAAAGATGATGTGTGTCTCAGTATGTTTGAAACCATGGATGAAATTATTTGGAAAACTCCAAATATTTGTTTTAGCAAATGTAGTTAAATTGGTTGGGTTGTACAGCGAATGGACTTATTTTATTTGGAAGGGGATGTAAAGTCAATTAGCAAAGCTAGTTTTTAGTTATCATGTTTTCTAATAATGCAGATTTGTCGTGTTTTCAAAAATTAACGATGGCTTTTAGCGAAAGATTTAATGGCTTGAAAAATAATAAAAGATATAAAACGTGAATAAAAGCTTTCTAATAACACAGTGCAACAAATAAAAACTTTTTGAAAAATACACGAACTTCATAATATAGGTTCGTTTCTACTATCAAAGGGTAGAAAAACCTTATACTCAGTTTGGCAAAATTGGTGACTAATCTATACATATAATAAAATAGTAACTCATTTCCGTCTGTCTGTCTGTCTATCTGTCTGTCTGCTTTTCATTTGTGTTCGCATCATGTCAAAACTACTATATGGTTTTGAACAAAATTTTGTGTGGATGTACCTTAGCATCCTGATTCAAATATAGGATATTTTTTTTTCCGCAAAAATATCTCATTTTCAAGAGAAAGTGAAAAAAAAGCAGTGAAAGTACGCACTTTCTGGTTTCAAGGTACTGAAATTTTCGTTTTGAAACTGGGATATTTTAAGCACGGTTGCGCACCTTTTATTTTTAAAAGTGGGATATTTTAAAAACTACTTCGCAACAGATGGCGCCAGTTGAATAAAATTTATATTTTCACCTTGTGGAATTACAATGTTATTAAAATATTTTAAACACCTTTTTTTTATAAATTTTAGAATTTTATCCTGGGATAGGTGCCTTTATATAAAGTAAATACATAAACCTTAACTGAAGCACTATAAAAGTCGGAGTCTTACAATTGGTGTGGAATACTTTCAAAGCAAAATCGCTCAAAATATTGCTAGGACGCCCAAGATGTGGCGGGCATAGCTAGCTTTTAATAAATTGTAATAAATTCTATTAAAATTTTATGTTAAATAATAATTTGTTTCTGCACTTTCTTTGCAAAACAAAAAAAAAACCTTTTTTAGCATAACTTACGGGGACTCTTAAATTTTTACTAGCAATATATGGGAACATTATAGCCACTGTAAAACTGAACAACTTTTGTGAACAAATTAATACAATCTGAACACGTCTAGGCACCCTAAATTGCTCATTAAAATCACTTTTTACCTTAAACTTAAATTTATTGACAATTTTTTTTCAAAAGGCAACAACAACAAAATCTAAGAAATACAATAAACAAACAAGGTTCAATGCCAAAAATTTACAGGTTAGTAAAAAAAACTGCCCTTTTTAAGGTAGGAAGTGCTTTTAAGGTACCTGAACACGTTTAGATTGTTTTCGTATATTCATAAAAGTTGTTCAGTGTTACAGTGGCTTTTTGATGGAAAAAAGTAAAAGAAAATTATTTTTTAATTGTTTTTTTTTTTTTTTTTCAAAAAAAGTGCAATACATTATTTTTTTACATAAAATGTATAACGAACTAATTCAAGAAATCCTCGGCTACATTATTACCGAACAAAGTTAAGCGCTATCACCTAGTTTGAATAAGATATTAGACAAAAACTGATGACACCTTTGTTGAAGGTACCACTGATTTTCCCAATTTTTCGAGGCCCTTAAATAAAAATTTGATAGTAGAATCAAACCTATACTACCACTTCCTTGTATTTTTTTTTTCACTTTTGCACTGTGCAATCTGGACTAAGCCATCAATGAAATATGTATAAAGATACTAGCTTTTGTCAAAACAAAAAAAAATCTGTAACAGGACCGTTTCTGTATATGAATTTTTTTTGAATATTTTGTTGCTGCTGCAGATAGCAATTTTTCATCATCATTAAGTTAATCAATTTATTTAACAAGAAATCCGTACATAAACTAACTTAAGTTATATTTTTAACCTTCAAGACTTTCATTTCTTTCTTTCATTCAGTCACAAATATTAACAATATTCATTTATGATCTTATAACTTTTATTTACTTAAATTGTTATTAAAAGGAAATTTAATCTAACGATGTCAGCTGTTTTGCCCTTGTAACAAAACTAAATCAAATTTCTTCTTTAGGGTATTTTTTTTCCTTATAATAAAGTTTATTTGGCGCATACAACACAAAGCTTAACGGATGACAACTTTTAGTTGTTAATTAAACATTAGGATGGCCCAAATTGTTTTTATCGGGAATTAGTTTGTTGTCAATTCATATTTTATCTTTTTTCAATCTCCTTCGGATTTAGCAAATCACCCAAAGTTTTCTGCGACAAAGGAACCCGCAAACCTCAGACTACTAATTCTGCAAAAATATCGATATACATATATTGCCGTTATAAGTATATCGATATACATATTTTTAGACTCAGTTTTCGTGTTATATATTTAAAAAACTGCATATAAATAACTTTGGTTTATTCAAGGTCTTTTGTGAAAAATGAGACGGTTCAAGAACTCATTACACAGGACCATGTTGTAGGCAATCCATCTTAGCTGCATTGGTTACGTACAATGATTTCTGCAGGGATATGCAAGAAGTGAAACAGCAGACAAATGAATGGATTTTTTTGTGAACTAGTGTATCGTTCATAGAATTATCTATATTGACAAAGTGCTTGAAAAAATCGCTTTACTTGGAAACTGTAATAGCTAGAACCTTAAAATTATGTATAAGTATGTCTCTTATCAATATGCATAATGTAGAAAAAACAGGCTGAATCGTAAAAGTGGGCGTAATACAAAGTGAAAAATTATTATCCTGTATCTAGAGAACTATAATAGGTAGACTCTTGTAATTCGTACCAGTAACCGTTATATATATTAATATACATGGTCTGAAAAACATAGGCTAGATTAGAATAGTGGGCGTGGTACCTCCCATATAAAATGAACAATTATTACCTTGAGCAACGGGAAATGTAATAGTATAAGTAACCCCCATATTCAAACGCATAATTAAGAAAAAAACAGACTGGGTTGGAACGGTGGGCATAGTACCTACCATAGAATGTGAACAATTATTATCGAGTATAGAGAGAAATATAATAGGTAAAATTTCGAAATAATGTACAAGTAAACCCGTTCTTAATGTGCATAGTCTGGAAAAAGGCTGGATTTATTAAAACAGTGCACATGGCACCTGCCATACAACGTGAAAAATTTAATTAAGATGTACCTAGAGAACTACAATAGGTAAGGACTTGACAAGAAGGGACAAGTAACCCTTTAAATGGGCATAGGTTAGCATGGGGTAACTTTTTTTTATTTTTTTTTTTTGAAAAGAAAAGTACCTCTCAGGCAGTTAATGCCTACATTAACTGTGGTACTTCCTTTGAAAAGGGATAGAGTAGATAAGACAGATGGTTAGTGATAGTAAAGCTTCGATTCTGGCAACACTGCAATTGCACGTTATGATTATTTTTAGAAGAGTATTGCAGCGCCTCTGGTGTTATTTAGGCGAATTAGTTGAAGCTAGCATAGCCAATTTATAATTATTTTACTTCGCCGGCGATTTAGTGCTATGTGGTAATACCGGCGAAAGAGGGCGCTGTTAAAAAATTAATACATATCAGAAAAATTTATGTTGCCACGGCTGAGATTTGAACTCGTGACCTTTGCTTAGTAGTCAACGTGCTAACTACTTAAGCTACAGCACCCTCAGCATTGGGTAACTAGTTTATAATAAAACGTAATTATTATTATTATTTGTTTTGCTAACTATTCGTTAATATACAGTATAAAATAATTAATAATTGTGTCTTTTATTATTATAAAGTGTCTTTTATTATAAAGAATCGGGTCTAACCTGCGTACATGTGACTAATTAATTAGATTGAGTAATTAATTGACAACTTCATTAACATTGAATTATAAATAATGCTAATAAATTTTTTTTCATTACCATTGTTTTCATTAATGGTAATGGTTTTCAATAAAATAGATTCATTATTCAATTATTTAAAAAAAAACAAATTAATTTTTTTACATAAAAACAAACAAAAATTAGAAAAAATATATGAAAAATTTCTGAAAATTAAATTTTTATGATTAATTATTAACCTGCTGAAAATTGGGTAGTAGATATTTTCAAAACTAGAGTGAATGCCTCACTACGTAGATTGAATAAAAATTTACAGATTTAGAAAAAGTATAACCTGGCATGAAATGATACTTTATTTGTATTTATTAAATTCATTATAAATTGTGTTTAATAAAAACAATGATTTTTTCATCAAATATAAAAATAATTGTAATTAAAAATTGAGAATTGCTGCATAATTTTTTTATTTTGATGTTTCCCCTTATACCAATTTTATGTTTTTTTTTTCTATTTTTGGTCATCCCCTGATGACTCTGAGGACTCATGCAATGCATTATACCGAAACTAGTAAATGAGGTTGTGGGTTGGAAAAAAGAGGGAGCAGTATTTGTGGATATATGATTTGAATTTTCTTATATTGAAAGTGACAAGAAAGACCTCTGCAGGGAGTTTGTTCACAATACAAAATGTTCTGCTAAAAAGAACTTTCCCTGTAATGCGTAGTGCGATTCACTAGCCAATCGACCTCAAATGAATGGGCTCTAAATGAACAGCGTGATAAACATAAATCGGAAACAAATTCCCTAATTTCATTAGAGTATCCAGTGGGAGCTCCATTGAGTCAGCAGAATTGGATGCCCTACTGACACAATGAGCTTCTGTACGCTGTATAGTAGCTACAAAATAGACTTTTTGGCGCCGGCCCATATATGAGAGTTTTATTCCATGTTTGGCCAGATATAGGTGGTATATATAGTAAGCAGATCGGATGGAGTGAAATAACCAAGGCACTTGAAAGTTTCTTTAGAGACTTGAAAAATGTGTTTAGTCTATTAATTTCCGATTTCCCTTAACGATTTAATGCTTTTACAAACCTGATTCACTAGATGGTTTTATTCTTAAGTATCATTAAATTATATTTAATGTGCAAACAGCAGACAGTTTTGAAATGTTAAACACAAGTATGTTTGTACAAAATATAAATTGATATTGTTGTTTTTGTTGCTAAAAATTCAACTTACCTGATTTTAAATCGCTTTATCCTTCCTTATAAATGTCCTTCCCTTTAAAATGTAGTATTCAAGTTGTGTGTTGAGTTGTTGTGGTTGTTGTTTAGCGAATGATTTTTCGTTAGATTTTTCGATTAAATGCGAAACAGCAAAATGTTTATTTTTTATTATTCACATGGGTTTTATTATTTTTAAACGAATCCAGCACAATTTTTATTATCACTTCACTTTTTTTTAATAATTTAAAACTTTATTCTTTATTGATTCTAGAACATTGTTTATCAATTTTGTTAGAGATTACCAGAGACAGTAAGATAGAAATATTTAACAGCTTAATTAGAATTTCGAAAATGGTTTGAGAAATGAAGGTGTAAAATGTAGGGAGTGTATTGGTCATGAGGAGAGTATTGTTTATGAGGAAATTAATAAATAAAAATACCAGAAAATTATGTGTGGTCCTTCAGCACTGTCACTTACTAAATATAAATTTTGTGGGGGACCTCAGGACAAAATTCTAATACGGACTCAGTAATCAAAAAGAGGATAGAAGACCTTCAAGCAAGACAAACCATGAGGCTTTTCTTTTCAATTTATTAAAAGTAAATCTGCGCGCGAAGTGTTACCAATTAAAAAATGTGTTGTTTTATCACTTTTTATTTTTTTATTTAGAAACTCCATTAAACAGGTTATAGTTCGAAATAGCCCCTTTAAACTCGGTAATAGCTTCGAGTCTGTTCGGGAAGTGTGACAGATTTATGTCAGTGGCGGACGTGTTGCCTTAACCTGTCGGTAATTTTGCCACTCAGTGAAAAAGATGCGTCTATCATCACCCTTGTTGCGCATATGGACCCAACAAGTAGCAATTCTAGATCATGGCTATGCTTACACCCTTTGCTTAGGAGTTGAAGAATATATAATTTATCTATTGAAGTGCAACAGCATACCGGCCTCACCAATAAGACCTCGAAGGTTCTTGTCTTACAGTTTCAGATCCCTGCAAGCCTCGGAGAGTGGTGTCCTCAAATACCTCGGAAGCATTGGAATCAGGATGTTAGAAGGCATATGCCCTGGGGTGAAGACCTGTCGGAAAGATTTTGTCCCGGATTAAATTATGCAACTTTTGTCGCTGCAATCTTTCTCGTTTCTTCTTTAATATTGCATTTGTGTTTATATCGTACAAAATTTATTGTAGCAATTTGTATGGATGTATACATTTGTTTACATTTTAAACTTCAAAATTAAAACTAGGAATGTGTGTACCCTTTTTTAATTCCTCTCTCCCCTCTCGCCTACTAATGAAGAATTGCAGCGATAAAAGCATAATGTAATCCGGGACTTTGCACACTGTGACTGTCTCATTCTTCGCTAAAAGCAATCCTTAACGCGATGACGTTCTTAATTTAGCTGATACTTTGGGCTCAAAAAATCGAAAAATTCATTGGGTTTAAGCCTTGGGAATATGGTGGATATTGTTGCAAAGAAATCAAGCAAAGAACTTTTCCAAACAGTCCAGTGATTTCTACTTAATTTTTAACGAGCCTAAAGTAATAGAGCATCGTTTACAATCTTTTCACCATCGATTTCTTAATTTATCAGTAAAGTTCAATAAAAACGAACTACCCCGCAGCAGTTACCGCAGCTCACACCATCAGTGATCCAAGCGCGAAAACAAGCGTTTTTCTTTTATATATTCATCAACTGGAAACAATTTTTTCATGAGAAAAACAAACAAATGCCACCAAGTAGCAAGTGCTTAACACCTTCTCTGATGTAAACGTGCTTCATTTGCAATTACGATGTAAAAGGGCGAGACCCCATAGTTCTAACCCATGTCATTAGTGCACGCAGCATCCCAAAATACTGTCCATAAATGTAGGACCTAAAGACAACAATCTAATTTAGGCAATATAGTGATTTATATTCGTTCCCGTAATATTTAAATTCAACAGGGAGTTGGCAACTTTTAAAATAACTATTTGATAGCTGACAGTTTAAGGTTTCTTACAGCCAAACCTAAATTAGCGCTGAAAGCCCTAACTAACTGTCAAAAATTGTACATACAAAATGAAAGAAGCAAACCTAAATAGTGCGACGTGAACGCTTTGTTAGTGGTAAATCCGATTTATCATTGTTTATGGACATGTGATAACATTTTAGTTATTTTCTTTTTTATCCGGCGATTTTATCTCTACTTTGAGTTTCAATTTAGTAGATTTTATTGAACAATATAAGGTAACATTACTGTTCATGACAGAGCGTTGCACTCCTATTAACCCCCCCGTTTATATTTGACATAAAAAGATAAATATTAACACTAACATCATGTTAGATGTTAAGTGTCTTAACATACTTGTTAAAACATTTGTTATAAAAGTAATTTGTTGTTATATTTTAGTGTGGCAGTTTTATTTTCAAACGTCGCTATCTGTTGCTCTAAACGCTGTGCAATTAACATTCAAACAATATTGTTGCAAAACAGAAAATTATGTTCAAACGGAAAATGACATAAATACGTATTCGCCACATATAACAATATGAACAAATTAATTCCGTTGCTTTGCCAGCATAATGTTTATGTTTTGTTCAAATTGTTGGCTAGTGAAGACCGGGTGTAAGG
The DNA here is from genome assembly GCA_949628195.1 of Phasia obesa. NCBI lineage: Eukaryota > Metazoa > Arthropoda > Insecta > Diptera > Tachinidae > Phasia > Phasia obesa. Next base: position 8,598,985 of record OX451217.1, on the reverse strand, counting down.
TTTGTCATTGCAGCGTTAAAGCTATGTTCTGGAGTAACGTTGTGCTTAGCGCGCTGATTTGGGTTTGCCTGTTAGAGCGCTATGTTGCCGAATTCAACAATAGTTGAATAGTTGTTGTTGGTAATTTATATTTAAACAGTTGCTACATTATAACCAACAATTTCCCAAGTGTTTATAAAGTGTCGTACAGTGACATCAGGGATAGAAGATTTTTGACTTTTTTACTTTTTTACTTTTTTTAAATTTAAATTTAAATTTTTTATGCAACTTTAAAAAAAGAAATAATTAAAAATTGTAACTAAATTAATACAGCTAAAAAATATATGTATTTCCCACTTTTATATTTTTCTGTTTTATTTTTGACTTTACCATACGTAGTATAAGGTAAAGTTTAGTAATCGTAAAAAAATCGAGGTCGGGATTTCGACGGATTTATAAGTTTTGAGGTCTCCTGAATCCATTTTGGCTATTTTCGCGATGATGTCTGTGGGTAAGTTTAACATATCGTTTAACATATCAAAATGAAATTTAGTATGTGCCTTTGGTATATGGAGATGAAGAGCTGTATAGTTTTTGGTCATAATCGGGAGGGGGCAAGGGGTAGTTTCCTTACCCCCAGATTTTGGGAACGTTCTACAGGTCATACCGTATGACATATTAAAACGAAATTTATTATGTGCCTTTGGTATATGAAGATGAAAAGTTGTGTAAATTTTGGTCATAATCGGAAGGGGAAAGGTGTAGTTTCCTAACGCCCAGATTTTGTGAACGTTCTAAGTCATACCGTATGACATATCAAAATGAAATTCAGTATGTGCTTTTGGTTTATGGAAATAAAGAGCTGTGTGAATTTTTGGCATAATCGGCAAGGGGTAAGGGGTAGTTTACTTAACACCCCAAACCGAAAATAATTAATTTTTCAATTTGATATACTATTTTGAAATTATATTCTTTATGTAATATATCCATAAATATATCTGTTTCCATTGGGTGTGGTAAAGTCGAGTATAGGCCACTACAGATTTCTTATTCAACTCATTAAAAAGAGAATTATTAAAAATACAGGTAAATAATTCTTGCAAAAAACACCGACTTCAAAACAGATAGATAGGCACCAATTCTAAACTAAAAATGTAAGAAGTAATCTGTAAGAATTAGATTTAAACCAAATAAAATGTGCGTCAAAATTAGAGGGAAAAAAGTAAAGACTATGTGAATGTCAAGCCTCTCCCTATTATTGTTCAAAAGCATCCAGCATCCGTTTTTTATTGGGACACCATTCAAGCCTCTGTGTATAACGGCTTCCTATCTCCTATTGGGACACATTTTAATTTACAATTTTAAATTAAAGACCTGTTGTTATAAAGGACTTGGTCACAAAGATTCTTTGTAAATTTGAACTGTCTGTCTATAACGGTTCAAAAGTTTGGCCATATATATCAAATTACATGAACTATTGGGACACCCTTTACATTATAATTCCAAATATTTATACATGTTATTATACCAGAGTAGTGGACATTCTGCCTAATTTTCAAGTGTTTGTGTTTAACGGTTCAAGAGATAGGGCCATATAGATCAAATTACATAATTTGTTGGGACACCCTTTATTTTATAAATTCAAATTGTATACTTGCTATAGTGGACTTTGTAATACAGGTTCCTTGAAAATTTCAGCTGTCTGTCTATAACAGTTCAATAGTTTAGCCACATACATAGAATTACATTAACTATTGGGACACCCTTTTATTCCCAAATTCAAATTTTATACTTTTTGTTATAGCTGACTTAGCAATACAGGCTCTTTGTAAATTTCAGTGGTCTGTGTGCAACTGTTCAAAAGTATGGCCATATACATCAAATTAAATGAACTATTGGAGCACCCTTTAATTTAAAATTTTGAATATTTATACATTTTATTATAACGGTCATAGTAATCGATATTCTGTCAAACTTTCAAGGTTTAGTCTATAAGGGTTCAAAAGATAGACCCAAATAGGTCATATTATGTCACCTATGGGGACACCCTATAAATTTTAAATTTATTTTTTTTATTAATTTCTGCTGTTGGGAGCTATAGCGGCACGCAATTTTTTAAAATTTTATATTGGTGCCCTTTACGGTTCTTAATACACGTAAAAATCATGTATGCTGTATGGGACATCCTTTATTTTTAATATAATGAACTGTTTTCAAAACGGGACCAACCTGAAAGCATAACCTTTCAAATAAAGAAAAAAATTTAAAATCGGTTCAGAAATGGACATACATAAAAAAGCAACATTCAGACCAATTGATAACCTCCTTCTTTTTTGAAGTCGGTTAAAAAATATACATATTTCCCACTTTAATTTTTTAATATTTTTAGATTTACAATTTTTTATAACACAACACTACCTTCGAAGCTTTTTGCTTGTCTGCACAAAACACCCAGAGTCTTTGGCAGGATTCGAACTGGCAACCCCAGCGCACTAATAATCAGTCTATCGTGGCAGTTAACAAAGTGTTTACATTTCGTTGTATTTCATACAACTTACCATCTACAATAGGATGTGAATGAAGTAAATATTTTAAATAGAAATAAAGAGGACGACAGACGAAGAAGAATATCTGGGAATATACATTATTAACTGTATTATATTTTTTTACACGTATTAAAGGTTTTTTTTTGTATAATTAAGTAGTGTCTAGTAAGTGGCCTATTAAAGTTATAGGCGTAGGTGCCACTCATCATACACTTTACTCTTAATATTTTATGGGAGCGCCTTAACGATTTTCTTGCTTTAGTTTTTTTTTTGCATGTCTTGCATTAATATTTTTTTCTTTTGTTGGTAGAAAGAAGCCATTGCTAAAAATGCTGGCAAAATTTTATTTCTTATTTCATTTATCATTTTTGTTATTTTCTTAAGTCGTAAAATAGAAAAAGGTTTTCATTTAAACAATAGATAGACAGACAGACATTGTTTTCATGATGATGTCAAGGAAAATAATATTTATTGTTGTTATATTTCAGTTTCAGTTTTATTTTTATTTTTTTTATGCTGTTTTTGTTTTAGGAATATTTTTTAGGTCATGGCAATCTTTAGAATGAAAAAGGGTTAACATACGATTTGTTGTTATTTCAAGGGAATTGAATAATTCAATTGTTTTGTGCAGAGTAGAACATATGAATTTCCTTACACTTGTCTGGCTTTTCCCTCCAAAATGATAGTGATAGTAGAGCTGCTGCTCTGCTGCTGTTATTATCACTGGAGCACACACATACATACGCATGTATATGCCTGTGAATATACTTCAGTATATAGGTACTTGAACATGATATAAAAATAATCTGAACAAACAAACTTAATAACTCATGGCTTAAATCGTTAAAGCTTAAATACACGCCCTTTTACTGCTACTTACTTACTTACACATACTTGTGTATTACAGTATTGTCATATTGTCGTGGATTTTATAGTGTAAGGATGTGTAAGGATAGATACCTATATGCAGCTCCTGTTTCTTTATTTTAATATTTGTCATTTGTGCTATCTTGTGTTGTATCCCCAGCACGCATTTTTCTGGCTCAGTATGATTATGTAATGTAGGTTGAATACTTTTACGATAAAAATCAAAAATAAAAAAAAGGATGAAGGATAAAGGATAAAGGAATTTTATTTGCAAATCTTACAAAATTGATAGTGGGATTTTCAGCTTTTTATTTAAAGCAAATGCACAACACATGACTTGATGCAAGTTAACATACACAACACGTTTGAATTTGAAGTTTAAAAAAGATTTTCAATTTTAAAGCAAAACTGCGATATAAAATTTATTTAAATAAACTTAAGTTTTCTTTAACTTCATACTTTCATATTTAAGCTTTTCTTTAAGCCAATATGATTCTTGTTAATTTATATTTAATTTAATTGGGAAAAAAGTTTTTATTTTTTTATTTTTATTGTTATACTTGTCACTTAAAAACACTGAAACACTTTTGGGGAATTACAAAAAAAAAATTGTTATTTTGTTGTCGGTTGTTTTGTTCCGTCCTTGTTATGTGTCGCGTTTGTATGCTGGCACAGTCAAATTATAACTGTGGTGCTGCAACTATTTTGCGCGTTAGCTGCTTTTGCATCCTTTTTAAGTTAGAAGGAAAGCTATCATCAGCATTAGATGTTGTTGCTGTTGTTTGCTTTAATTTTTTTTATGTGCGTTTGAACATTCACATGCATGTATAAGTATATTCTTTCGTTACAATGTGACATCCGTTGGCTTATGGCCAAGCCTTTTACTAAAGACTCTCTACCAAAAGAGAACTACCTACTACCACAACATCATATCACATCACATGGGATAAAAGATAAATAAAAACCAAAAACAACTAACAACAAATAAAAATAAAAATAAATAATAATCATCATGTTACAAAAATGTTAAATTTATTTCATTCAATAAAAAAAGCCTTATGCCTGCCGCCGCGCCGCCTTCTCCTCAAACATTTGTTATTTTTCTTTTTCAAAAACTTTTCTTTACCGCAAATGTATTCTTACTTTGCTTAAGGATGTTGTTTAATGTCAGTTGCTTCATTCGTTTGTCCACGCAGCGTTTCTATTTTGTGTTCAATGGTGGTGGCCTTTTGTTTTCATTCGATTTGTTTAGAGGGTATTTGTTGGCCTAGTGGATTGCAGCGGTCGGTTGTTAACAATAAAGGATTATTTTCTGCCTTGCCCTGACACTAAATAAACAAACATCACAACTTATGTAAATTCTACAATGTGTAACATTAGCACGTGACAAATTGTAAAGCTTTCTTATCAGTTGCCTTAAATGCGCATGTAGAGTGCCGCCAAAGCTTTGCTTTCTCTGTAGTAAAAATGAATTAAGCTTTAATTCACTTGTCCATATGTACTATCTCGTTAAGCTTTAAATTGTTACAAACTTATAAAAAATATAAAAAATTAAATATAATTTCGTTTAAAATAAAGGAAGAGTGCTTTTCTATTATCCTTAATGAAATGATAAACTAATTGCTACACTCATAAAACAGAGCTTTAATGACTTTAAGCTTGCTTACTTTTATAGTTTTATTAGTCTAGAATATTGCTTTGTATTTTTTAATTGAACAAATTTTAACTTTTTTTTTTAAAGAAGATTCAAAATTGAAAATTGAGCCGTTATATGCATAATTTGATTAACTACGTTAAACGAAAAGAAATGTTATTTATTTATTTATTTATTTTATTTATTTTATTTATTTTATTTATTTTATTTATTTTATTTATTTTATTTATTTTATTTATTTTTCATTTCCTGTGCAACACGACTAAGTCTTATATTTAAAGCACAGGAACGCATTACGTTATCAGAATATTTATGATAAAGCAAAAGAAATAACATTAAAACTGCTTAAAATTGCGAAAAAGAAATACATTTAACATTGATAGTGAAAAATTAAAATTAAAATTAAAAAAAAAGAATAACGAAATTAATTTACGTAAAGAATTAAAATAAAAAAGTTTTGAAACTACTAGCATTGCTATTAAGTTGTTGATTCAGTGGAATATTATTCCAAAGACGTGCGGCATGCACATAAAACTTGCACTCAGAAACAAGATACTGATTTCGAGGTATTATAATGTTTCGGTTGCGTTGGGATTGGCAAAACGTATTCTATCGAATATATATTTGGGTTTTTGTGAATTTATGATTTTGTGCAAAAAAGTCAACGTGCGAATTTTGAGTAAGCTTTCAAGAGATACACCGTAAAGGTTATAAGAGACAGTGGATATACGATCAAACCTTCTCAATCCATACACATACCTTATAATGTTGTTATATAAAACAGTCAGTTTTCTTTTGCTGGATGAGTCACAGCTAGAAAATAGTTCACATCCATAAAGTAAGGAGGGAATTAAGAATGCTTTAGCAATTAATATTCTTATTCTTAGTGGGGTAAAGTATTGAGTTGACCAAAGGCCTCTTAACTTTACATAGGCTTGGCCAACTAGTGAATTAATATGATCAGACCAAGTTAAAATGTTGTTAAAAATAACACCAAGATTTTTTGCCGTGTTCACGATTTCAATTTTTTCACCATTTAAAATAACATCACAAGAAACTGAGGGAACTAATCTTTTTTTATGCACTATAATACATTTAGACTTGCTCGGGTTTAAGCATAGACCATTAGCAGAAGCCCAGAGGTAGATTTTCTCTAAATCATGGTTGAGGTTGAAAATACTTGAAGAAAAATTTTCAACTGGAGTGCTTAATGTGATTTGAACGTCATCGGCGTACAAATGAAGGTAAGACATTTACATAAAGGGAAAATAAAAGTGGTCCTAAAATAGAACCTTGAGGCACTCCTCTATTAACGGGTAAACTATCTGACCAGACATCATTAACAAAAACAGATTGATTGCGACCTGAAAGGTAAGACGATATAAGCTTAGTCGATGTATTCGCAAAACTGAAGAAATGTTTAAGTTTTTTGGTGAGCAAATCGTGGTCTACCATATCGAATGCCTTGGAATGATCCAAAAGCACTAAAAAGTTGATATAACCGTTTTCAAGCCCCTGTCGTATATTTTCGCTCACTTCCACAAGAGCTGTCACGCAGCTATGACCCTCACGAAAACCAGATTGGTAACTATTAAGCAAATTGTGATTATTTATATATGTAATAATTTGCTTGTATAACAGCTTTTCTAAAACTTTTGATAAAAAACAGAAAATAGCAATTGGCCTGTATTCTCTGTTCGCTTTCGGTAATGGAATAATTTTTGAATGCTTCCAATTAGTCGGGTAAGTACCGGTCATTATAATTGAGTTGAAGATATGAGTGATATACGGAAGAATCAGTGCATACTGACATAATGTCATATTGTGTACGAAAATTTGAAGCTTTCCCTTATAGTATCATCATTTACATTTAGCGAGTCGGACAAAAATTAAAATAACTTGGATTGAAGGAATTTTGGTAAAGGTTTTGTTAAGTAAATTTGAATCCACTTGGGAGTCAATAACATTGTTCCCATTGCCGATTCCAATTTCGCAAATAGTGTTCCACGTTTGACGAGAATTGATGGCATTACTAAAACGATTCGAATAGTATTCGGTTTTTGCATACTTTATTTGATTATTGACGTTTCTTCTGGCATTTTCGAATTCCAGTTTGAGTTCTGGAGTCTTATATCTTTTCATTCTGGCGTAAGCTAAGTCCCTTTGGCGTATAGAATTCTTATTGGCACTAAAAAACCAGGGTTTTAAAAAAAAAATACATAGTATATGTACAGCTGCGGTCAGAATAATAGCACCAGACTTAAGAAAATATGTATCCGATACATATTTCCCTATAGGTTAAATTGATATATTTCAAAATTTGTCATAAGACGCTTAGGTAACTGTATAACTACATAAGTAAAAATTTTATTTTTGCTAACTATTTTATTTTGAAATTTATACTTTATTAAATTAATACCTTGTTGTATGTCTTTTATTTGTAATAATGTCTGCACAACGTTTTGCATCGAATTTACAAGATTTTGCCATCTTCCCTTTGGAATTTTATTTCAGATGTGCTGGACAGCTGTCCAAAGCTCTTCATTGATAGTTGGTTGCATTTGAGATACCGCCTTTTTTATATCTGTCCATAAATTCTCAATTGTATGGGGCTCTGAGTGGGCCATTCCAACGTATTGACTTTATTGTGATGAAACCACTTTGTCACTAGCTTGCTTGTGTGCTTCGGGTCATTATGTTGCTGGAAGACCCACAACAATGGCATTTCTTCAGAAGCATAAGGGAGTATTACTTCCCCGAGTATACTAATATAAATGCTTTTATCCATTGTGGTTTTGACCCAATGTATAGGTCCCACACCATAGTAAGACAAATTATCCCATACCATTATCCACCGTGTTTTATGGTTATAGTTGTAAATTTTGGGTTGAATTCTGTCTTAGGGGGTCCTCCCACGTAGGAACGTGATCTTTTACTACCAAATAATACAATTTTGAACTCATCTACGATTTATTTTTCCGTTGGAATAGAACTACATTTTGTCGTTGGTGCTATTTTTTTGACCGCCACTGTCGTCAGCGTGCAGACAATAATTTGTTCACAATTTAAAATTTTTACTTCAATAGGGCTGCATATATGATTTATACATTTACTTTGTGCAGAGTTACCCATCCCTGAGTAATTACTCAGGATGTTGCAACATAGGTTTTATCAAGGCGAATTCATACCAGGTGTGAGCAGTAGAGCAACGACTACAACAAAACAACCACTTTGACATTAGATTAGCAGATATGAAACAATGTATTTTTGACAAAACATTAGCAAAAAAAACGAGAGCAAAAAACAATCAGCTGGGCTCTCAACTCCATCTGGTATGAATTCGCCTTGGGTTTTATATAAAACTCTACTATTGTAAAATTTCATAAATATAAATTTAAAATTTTCCGTTTAAAAAAATAAAATGTGATGCCAAGTTTTCAGTATTACTAAATCGGTAAAATTGATCACTTTTAATATTTTATTTCTGTTCTCTTTTCGAAATGCTATTTTTCTACAGGAAGAATGTATCCAATATTTGAAAAAGATACTTACCACAAAACTTTATTAAAATTTAGTATTTAAATTTCCAAAAATTAGTGTCTTGTACTCCATATCGATTAATATCTGCACCAGCAATATAGTGTTACAATGTTACAATTTTTACGTCGCGTCGCTAAAATTTGAGCATTATACACAAAATCCTTAAGGTAGAGGAGGGAGAGACAGATACCCCTCTTAAACAGCAATTGTTATTAGGTTGGGGAAAAAGAAATCAATTATTTTTGAGTGAAATTCATGACTTTACTTCACATGTTTCGGATTGTCCGTTTTATTATATAATTTGTTGATATTTAAAGGTAAGTTTCATAATGCATCTACCATAGAAGTCTTGGTTCCTATTGGCGAAAAACTCTAGTAATCGATTTTCACACTCTTGCTTTGATCCCAATTTCATATCACTCAGGAAGTTTTGCAATGCGAAAAAAGGTGGTAATTATTTGGTGCCAGGTCCGGACTATATAGTGGATGTATCAAAATTTCCCAACCAATCTCCCTGAGTTTCTAACGAACACTAAAGGCGTCTGTGGCCTAGTGTTGTTGGCCGATTCACGCCGTTTCTGGTCAATCGCTAGCTCTAAACGCTCCAGTTGTTGACAGTAGAGATCTGAATTTAGTGTTTGGTCATACGAAGCAACTCATAATAAATGATTCCCTTCCAGTCCCACCAAATACACAGTAAAAACTTCCTGGTCGTTAGTTCTGGTTAAGCTGCTTCACCGCGCACAATATGGTCGTATTTGACCCATTTCTTATCCTCAGTTACCATTCGTTTAAAAAATGAGTCCATTTCATTCCGTTTGGTCAAGGTTTTGCAGTCGGAAATTCTATCATCATATTTTTTGTGTTAATTGGTGTGGCACTCAAACATGGAGCTTCCTTTTAAATCCAACTTTGCGCAAATGGTTTAAGACTGTGGTCGACCTTTAGCTCCCGGGCGAAGCTACGTCTACTAATATGCTGGTCAACTTCGATTATTTCTATTATTTTAAAGACATTTGTGACGACGGGCCCGCCTGTCGTGGAGCATCCTTAACATCAAAAATGCCTAAACGGAATCGACCAAACCCAAAATTGCACATAATTAGCTGCTGGCTTGCACTTTCGCTTTTATCAAGAAAAAACTGAAAAATGTATCGAATTTTCTCTTTGTTGACTTCCATTTTTAACACCCTGTAACTCACAACTGAATGGTCAAAACAAAAAACGGTAAAATAACTTCCTCCTTACCTTGACAACGAACATAAATTTGAAATCGCTTAATCGATACTTTACGAGATATTGTTAACTATAACCACCTACCGAAAAAATAATTTCTTTTTATCCAACCTATTATCTACTCTATACCTCTCTAACATTGATGAAGATTACTCGGACATTAAAGTGTGTTTCCCAGAAAAATTGTTGAGTTACAAAAAGCGATGACAGCTATCCGACTTTGCTTTGAAAGTAATCCACACCAAATTCTAAGACTCTTACTTTTATAGTGCGTCAGATATGTATGTTTTATTTATTTACTTTATATAAATTTATCCATCCCTGGGAAATTACGCAATAGGCCTTATATAAAGTTCGAAAATTTATATAAAATTCGAAATTAGTGCAAAGTTTTTGTGGAAATTTCCCGCGTACAAAAATAAAAGGTGCTGCCAAGTTTGATGTACCAATGACGCGTTAGAATTGCGTACTTTCACCACTTTTTCTCTATTTTCTATTGGAAATGAGATCTTTTGGCGGACAAAAAGTATCCTATGTCTTAGCCGAGATACTAAGGTACCTCGTGACAAAATTTTATTCTAATTAATCCATTAGTTTTTACGTGATGCGAATACGAACAAAAAATTTCTAAAATTTGGTGTCTTGTATTCCATTTCGATTGAACCGGAAACAAAATTTTAAAATTATATTTAATGTACAAAAATGGTACTGTTATAGTTTTATTATATGTAGGAGGTTATCATTGAAATTAATGCTTATTTTGAGGGTCTTGCGAAATCGTATTATTTGTAGAGAATAAAAAAAAAATTGAAAAACGTTTTTTTTTCTGCAAAAAGGAACGGAGTTATAAAGTTTCTCTCGTATAAAAGCAGAAAATAGATTCAATTTGAATTAAAAATAATTTGTATCTTTTTATGTTCTTTTAAGAGCTTATTTGGCTTGGATTAGCGTTAAACATCATTGAATACTAATCTATCTATATATCTATCTATACCTGATTGCCAAACATTAAATATTAAATATTTAATCGAAAATAAAACATGTCATTTAGGAAAAAGTAACGTTTTACGCAAGTATTTGTACAGTTTGAACTCAACTTTACTTTTATAGTTCAGAAAAGGATTTTCAACTCAAATGAAAACTTTCATTTTGTATACGAGTACAAATGTCAATGCATTGTAATTGTAAGGAGTTTTAGAAAACTCCCAACATTTATGTCTACAATGATTTCTTTTCTCCCTAAAACACTCACTGACGACTACTCATCATAAAAGGAAATAAAAATCATAATGGATTAAAATGGATTTGAGCTGAAAAAAAAAAATAGAAAGAACTTCAACTTTTTGAAACACTTTAACATACCCATCCATACACACACAGAAACTTAAAGCTTAAAATGTTTAAAAAAGAAACAAAAACAAAAGCGAACTTTTCTTTTAAGGCTTTTAACCCAGTAATGGAACTGTTAGTAGTGAGAATAGTTTAAAAGGACTTTAAAACATGTTTATTTTAAATTTCGTAGTTGTTTAGTGCGAACTTATACATATTTCTAAATACGTAAAAGGTTTCGAAATGGGCTAACTTTTACTCTCCTGCAATATTCCTATATCTATATATACAATCAGGTATGTGATCTTCTTAAAACGATCGTTTTCAAAGGGTATGATGAATTTCAATCGATTTTGAGAATTATTTTTGAAGACATCTCTTAACATTTGGGTTTGAAAAGTATACCAGAAGATAAAAATAAAACAATAATGAGGAATTTATACAAAAAATATTAGAAATATGAGAAATTAGTAAAAACTAATTTTCATACAAAACAACAAAATCGTTTTAAAATCGATTCGTTTTCAAAATCGTTTTTCATCACATACCTGAATAAAATAGTAACTCATTTCCGTCTGTCTGTCTGTCTTTCTGCTTTTAGTTTGTGTTCGCATCACGTAAAAACTACTGGATTAATTTTAACAAAATTTTGTGAGGAGGTACCCTAACATTCTGATTCCAATATAGCATACCTTTTTTTTCGCAAAAATATTTTATTTCCAAGAGAAAGTGGAGAAAAGGCAGTGAAAGTACGCAAAATCCGGTTTAAAGGTACTGAAATTTTCGGTTTAAACCTGGGATATTTTAAACACGATTGCGCACATTTTATTTTTGAAAGTGGGATACTTTAAACAAAATTGCCCAAAGGATGGCGCCAATTGAATAAATTTTGTATTTTTACTTTGAGGAATTACATTGTTATCAAAATATTTTAAACACCTCTTATAGAGCTTTACAATAATTTTTAGAATTTTATTCAGGGATGGGTACCTTTATATAAAGTAAATACATAAATCATAACTGAAGCAATATAAAAGTAAGAGTCTTACAATTGGTGTGGAAAATCAAAGCAAAATCGAGCAAAATATTGGCAGAACGCCCATGACGTGGCGGGCACAGCTAGTCTTCTATATAGCTTATCTATGTACACATATTTATATACATATATAATAAAATGGTAACAGGACTATTTCAATACGTCAACTATTTTTTGAAAAAGACCAACTCAACTAAAAGACCAACCCTTAGAATTATTGCCTGCCCGTCGATCCGTCTGTTTGTGCTCGCAACATATAAAACCTACTGGATGAATTTCAATAAAATTTACTGAGGAGGTACCTGAGTACCTATGATCAAACATACGATACCCTTTCCCGTAAAAACTTCTCATTTCCAAAAGAAAATAAAAATAAATAATAACCGTTCGCAATTTTACCGATTTAGAGGTACTGAAAACTTGGTAGCACCTTTTACTTTTTCTAAGCCTAAAATTCTAGGCACTATTTACAGACCTTTACCATAATTGTAGGATTTTTTTTTTATAAATTTTAGAATTTTATATAAAGCCTATGTTGCAACGTCTTGAGTAATTATCCAGAGATGGGTAGCTCTACACAAATAATAAATATATAAACCACTACAAAAGTCTTACAATTTGGTGTGGATTATATTCAAAGCAAAATCGAACATAATATTGTCAGAATGCCCACGACGTGGCAGGGATAGCTAGTCTTATATACGTATATCCTATCTGTATCTATACGTATAATAAAACTGTAACTGATACATATATCAATCGATATATTTTCAAAACACTAATTCTTAGAATTTTTGCCCGTTTTTCTATCCATCTGTCTGTATTCGCATCACCGAAAAACTACTGGATGAATATTAATAAAATTTTGTGTTAAGGGACCTGAGTACCTCGGTTCAAATATAGGATACTCTTCTCTGTAAAAATTTCTTATTTCCAAGAGAAAATAAATATAAAACATAACCGACATAATTGTACATTTTCTAAGCGGAAAATTTCAGAACCCTGTACCACAGTTTTAGGATTTTTAGGTAAAGTATAGTAATCATGAAAAAATCGAGGTCGGGATTTCAATGGATTTATACATTTTGAGGTCTCCTGAATCCATTTTGGCTATTTGCGCGATGATGTCTGTGGTTGGGTGTGAATTTTTTTCTGAATTTTTTACCGTTTGACATATCAAAATGTATTTTAGCATATGCCTTTGGTTTATGGAGATAAAGAGATGTATAAATTTTGGGCATAATTGGGAAGGGGCAAGGGGTAGCTTATTTTTCGATTCGAATATACTTTGAACTTTTATTCTTTATGTAATATATCCATCAAAATGTCTGTTTCCATTGGGTATGGTAAAGTTGAGTCTTGGCCACTCCAGATTTTTTTTATAAATTTTAGAATTTCATATAAGGGGTATGTTGCAAAGTCCCGAGTAATTACCCTGGGATGGGTACCTCTATACAAAGTAAATATATAAACCATATCTGTAGCACTGTAAAAGTAAGAGGTTTAAAATTAGGTGTGGACTATTTTGACGTGGCGGGCACTTCTAGTTTTAAATAAAAGTCGTTTGTTCATAGATTAAAGTAAAAAAAATTATATTAAAAATGTATGTATTTGCAAAATTCTTATAATTATGTATTATGGCATCTGTACTTTGTGGAAACATGTAGATGCGGTGATGCCAATTAATTTATGTTGTATGGAAATGTTTTAAAAAATTTAAGGTTTGATGACTGTGTCCACAATATCAGTCCATATACTGACAGCTAAAATGCCAAAAGGCGTAACAAACAAAAATATAATTTTACTATACGTCCCTTTGTTTCTTGTTGATAAAAGCGTAATTTTTGATCGCAGAAGTGTACAATTTCATGGCATTCAAAAAAATCAATCAAAAACTTTTGTTAGTTATGCCTTTTTACATGTTAGCTGACGATATATTGTTTTAATTAATAAAGTATTTATGTATTTTTTTTAATCTTTCAACTGACTTCTTACATACTAAAAATTATAAACTAAATTGTACTTTGTATAATTAGCCTCATTTTTTATGTTAAAATAGAATAGAATAGAACTTGACCATAAAAAAAGAATTGCCCAAAGTTGTACTAAATTTCAGTTGTCCTTTTTTTGTAATTAATATTCATTCCACATGGTGTTATCTGTCCTCGTTCGTTACATCATGTTGAATACTTGCAGCATCTTCACTTGCCGAGGAACTTTCATCTTTGCTGGAATGTTGAATAGATTCACTAGTTTTATTCTGTAAATAGCATTTAATATTTTTAGTGATTAGTGATTAGGAATATAAAAGACTTAAAATAACACTGACCAGTTTTGTTGGACAATTAGCAAACAAGTGATCGTCTTGTTTGCATAAATGACAACGTTTAGGCTGGGGCCCTAAATGACATTTCGATGCAATGTGATTGGCAAATTCACCGCAATTGTAACAGCGTACACGACGATGTCTCTTTTTAGTGCGCGGTCGATATGTGCTGCCATGACAATCGGTTCCTTTAGAAAATAAACCACATTTTTTCTAGCATTCTACAGGTTGTTAATAACTCTCTCCACTTACCTTGACGTCCCGATACTCGTGTGGCCTCAAGACCTCTTTCGGTCATCTTACATTCAAATTCAACGTCTTCTTGCTCACCCAACGATCGAAATCCCGTCATTTGTATAACACTCTTTATTATAAATTATAAATTATAAATTAAACATTAAAATATTATTAATAAAATTATCGTGTTGAAGTAATAAATCACTTACTTGATGCACAAATACCTCTTGTCCACCATCGTTAGGCGTTATGAAGCCCCAGCCCTTAGCCACGTTGAACCATTTGCATTTGCCATACCGCACACCTTCATTTTCAGGAGGTTCTAAAATTAATAATAATTAATAATATTTTGTTTATTTATTATATCTATGCATACATAAAATAAAATAGTAACTCATTTCCGTCTGTCTGTCTGTCTACTTTTCTTTTGTGTTCGCATCACGTAAAAACTACTGGATGGATTTTAACAAAAAATTGTAAGGAGGTAACTTAGCGCCCTGATTCCAAAATTCCTCAAAAATATTTCATTTCCAAGAGAAAGTTGCGAAATACAGTTTGGAAAAATAACTACAGAAGCACTTACATATCGTAGCAAAACGGAATAACTGCTAAGTCGACTAAGGCTCTTAATTTTTGTTATCGTGAATAATCCATTTATTTGAATGTGTTATTTATGGGAAAGTAGAACGACATACATTATTCCTTTATTTATAAAGTCCTAACAGAGAAAACATCCTCAACTGCAAAATATTCTTGTAGCCACATACATACATAAGTATGTAATTCGATCACGGTTCTTTTCCCCAGAGCTGTCAGATTGGCGATTTCTCACCAAACATGACGATCAAATTTTTGAATTGGGAACATGGCGATTTTTTTAATCAAAAACAAAATATGTATTTATATATGTATTTTGGCGAATTTTAACAATTTCGATTAAATTATTTTTATGTGATTTATTAAAAATATTTTTGAAATTAAAAATATTAAATAAATAAAAAATATACCAAAAATTATTTTGGCGATTTTGGCTGTTTCCACAACGATTTTTGCGAAATAGGTAAAACAAATCTGACATCCTTGCCAAGTACAATTAAAGAAACACATACTTATCACTTCATTATAGAGCTTTTCTCTTTTCTCGTTAAAACCAACGCTATATTTAGTCTGCCATCAGAGCCGACTCTAAAGAAAGAATCTAAGTCTAATAAAACATTTTGGCACATCTACATATATCGGGTATATCAATACAAATTTGACTATATCAACTTCTCTTTTAGCACACACACTTTTTAATTTCCAGTCATTCTTTTTAATATCACTACAAAAAATTATTTCTGATTTCGAAGGCTTTCTAATATAATTTTTGATATCTCAGTCTCTAATACCTAACCTACACCATGAAATCGTTTCATGAAATTTCTTCAATTCTCTTTTGAACTTTCTTGATTTTCCTTGCCTCTCTATACCTCTTGCCAACAGAAAACCGGTTTCATGCAACTGATTTCATAAAAAAATGTCATCGTGGAATTTAGCTATAAGAAGAAAATCCTTTTTAATTCTTTAATCCTAATCATGGTACAATAAACAAGGTAGACTCGCGGTGAAAAAAAGTACAACTCTTCAATAAAAATACGTACATTTTGTTGTTGTATAAATCATTTTTGGCTGTCAACATAAAAAATGTTAGTACATTTTGACACTGTAATATGGTCACAACAAATAGTCAGCTGAGCTCTCGAGTTTACCTGTTATGAATTCGCCTTGATCCTAGCTAGCTGGCTAGCTGTGCCAGCCACGTCGTGTTCGATTTTGCATTGAAATTAATCCAGAACAAAATTTTTAAGATTCTTGCTTTTATAGTGTTTCAGTTATAGTTTGTGTATTTACTTTATATAGAGGTACCCACATCCTGGGTGCTCAGTACTCAGGAACAAAGAAATTCAAAAATTTATATAAAATTGTAGAGTTCTGTAAATAGTGTTTAAAATAAATAAAAGGTGCTGTCAAGTTTGCAGTAATCGGTAAAATAACGTACCTTCACTACTATTTTCTCTTGGAAATGAGATGCTTTTGCAGAAGAAACGTATTCTATATTTGAAATGAGATACTAAGGTTCCTCCTTACAAAATTTTATTAATATTTATTCGGTAGTATTTTCGTGATGCGATACAGGTAACGAATTCGTTTTTAAACTCTGTTTCAACTGATGCATGATGAGAGCTATCAATTATCACCGAAATAAATGGAGGTTCAAATATCATCTTATCTGATCAAAAAGAACAAGGTTGTTTACAGGTATTCTTAAGTCGAACAACTCTTTGTTATACATACGGTTTACTCGCTTACCCTCTACGGGTATGTGTATATGGTAGTGTTTAGACACCACTTGTTTATTCAGTATGTGCGTCGATTCTAAATAGAGCTGTTGAAGCTCTACGGCTTATACGTACACATATTATGTGAAATTAAATACAGAACTTGTTATTGATATATATTTATATTCAATGGAATCATATGCAAAATAAGAGTTAAGTAAAAATAACAATAATTCTGATTCAAAGTTAGTGCAACATTTCTCGCTTGCACCCAAATTAGTGAAAAGAAAAAAAAGTTCCAATATGAAATCAAATAATTAAATTTTAGTGCTCACTATCACTAATGTTGATTGAGGCTGCGAATTTTGGAATCATCAATAGAAATCAAAAAAATTAATACAATAATTTCACTTAGTGTGAGTGAAGATTGCAAAATTAGTGCCTACCTCCAACTAGGTACACTGCTATAGACGTCATATGAATCCACGCGCACACGTGTTAAATAACCCCCAGCATAAACTCTTTGTTTGTAAGACAATAAATAGACTTTTCGGTCCGCTTTCATTAATTATTCTTTCTTCCCACACATTTCACTACAAACAAGCAAATTAATCATTTTAAAGTACTGCCTGCTTGCATTAACGATGAATGAATTTATTTCAAGTATTTTCCATATTCGTATTTACTATCGCTGTAGTATTTCGTAGACTTCTTTAGTTTTTCTGTTTTTGTTTTCATTTTAGTATTTGTTTTTTCTGTTTTGTTGTTTTCGTTTCTTAATTTTATTTTGTTTTGTTTGCTTTATTTTGATTACAGTGCTTTTATAGCTTTCTTTATCGTCTACTCAAAAACATATTCTCACGTTTTGGAAAATGTACACACACGCACACACACACATCACGCGCATTTTATCCCAGCAAACACAAAGCTTTCATACCAGCAGCAAATTTTAAAAGAATATTGATTGCATTTTTTAGGTGTTGTAGCGGATTAAAAATTGAATGTTGTAGCAAAACAAACGAGTTTGTAGCGACAGAAAATAGAAACAAAACTGTGCTATTTTTAAAATCTTTTTTTATTTTTTTGTTGATTTTTCAGAAAATATGTTATTCGGATTATTTAATAGTAGATTTCTTGAGCTTTTGCTACTTGAAAAGCTGAAAAACTTCAAATAATTTATGCCACTAGACGAAGACGATAGCACATCTGTAGTAGCGTTCAAAGGCCTAGTTAGCGGTGAAAATGGGTATTTCAGACTCTTAGCTCATTTTTTCAATATTTTGCTTTTTGAGAGTCACGTAAAACTATTAACCAATCTGTTTAAAACATGGTGAAATATTTATGGGTTATTAGAGTTCAAAGCAACAACAATTTTCATATGTTATAATCTCATGTGTCATTTCTTTAATCAAGAAAAAAAGTGCTAAATACAAAATAATAACTTCCATCAGAAACTTGCACCAGTGCAGATCACACGTGTGAAGTTTTGACGAAAAAAAAAACACAAATTAAGGTTCAAATTGTTGCTCAAGTCGCTCCAACTTTTAGTTATTTTTTCATAAAATTGTAAAAATAAATTCGATTTAATTTCACTTAGAAATTAGATTCGCTGCAGAAAAACAGAAGGAAAGTCTATTATTAAGGCAAGTTTGTAAGAAAAAGTTTAAATGGATTTTTCTTAACTAGTGGTGCTAAAGAATGAAAATTTTTCCTTCAGTTGTATTTTTGATATAAAAATTATTTTCTAAGTAAAATTAATTTCGGTTTCAAGACGGCCCTCCGCTTTTAATATTTCCCTTGTAATCGAGCAATTTTGTTTTCTATCTCTATTGTTTTCATTTTAAGCTTTATTTTTTTTTTGTAAATAAAATATATAGTTGTATAAATATAATCTAATTAATTTTATTTAATTATTTATTTCCTTATATAAATAAACGTTAAAATATTTTTTAAGCCCTATATACACGACATGTTTTTTACATATGTATGTATGTCTTTTTAACTGTGTGAGTCATAGGTAATTCTTTTGTTGTTTTACAGAACATTTTGTACCTGCACAAACGTACGTGTACATTTACGCCAGACATATGCCTATTCAAGCCGTTCGGTTGCAAAATTACTTGATGCCGCCCTGAAATATTTTTGTATTCTCTACAGAAGTTCTGACTGACGACTTCTCCATTTTTAAGTTTTTAAGTTTGCATTAAATGATGATACACGATTTATATAATTGTTTTCAAAAAAAAAAACAAAATTAGTTAAAATCATATTCAGACATTGCTCTTGTAAAATATTACCTTTAGCTGGCTAATGCTTCCGCCAATGGTTAACCACCGTTGACTGCTTTCACACGACAAATATTTTTGGCAACACTGAAACACAGTTGATTTCAGATGGTTTGTCAGATCAAAATAGAACACATTCTAAGGCCCGTTTTACACTATAATACTGAGTATTAATATTTGTCAAAAACTTAAATATGAGAAAGTGTTATAGGGTAAAAGCAATATGTTATCACAATGTAAAAAAAACGTAAAAAAATTAGCATCCTATTATACCAAACTATTTTTTAGAAATTTTTCCAAACGATAACATTTTTCATTTTATGAGGGTTATTTTTTTAAAGCAAGGAACAAAGCTGAGTTAGTCACTGCCGATAGTTTGTCGCCGTCGATGTTATTTTTTCTTTGTCCTGCACTTGTCTAAAATTGCCTTCAGTCGTGTCGTCTATGTTCGAACTTTGTTTCTGTCCACAATGTTCAATGTCTCGTCTTTTGAAGTGTAATAGTATGAAAACGAAATGTTATATTACCATAGATTTTTTGGCAAAATCCAATAAAAATCTTAATACTTAGTATTATAGTGTGAAACGGGCTTATATTATCAGATGATTTTGCACATTACAGAAGTAATGTTTTAACAGCCCCTCACGACATGTACTTGTTTGACTGTGGGAATTTCACATGTCAGATGTAAAAAAATTTCGTGTATATGTGACATTATATGTTATGTTTGCTGGGATGACTTATTTATATCTCATGCACACACACACACGCTTACAAAAAGATCGTAAGTGGCGATGTTATCAAAAAAAAAAAAAAAAAACAATTGCCTCATTCTCTAGTAGAGTCTCTGAAAAAAAAAACAAAGTACGGGAACGCATTTCGTAAAAACATTTAAAAATTTGAATGCGAGCATGAATGGAATGCGCTGCAGATAGATTTTATTAGGTGATGTTTGCGTAAGTATGTATGTATGCATGAGTGTATGTAAAATGATATGTGCTGTCGTTTTTCTTAATAATAACCGAATAATACCCATAGATACAAGAAATATAAAACGTGAACTATTTAATTGAAATCTTTCCTTTTTTAAATCCTTTTGCTCACATACTTCCACATTGCACAACAACATTCACCGAAGCATAGACAAATTTTTTTATTTGTTTTAATTAACCCCAGAGCTTGTTGCTCATAGATCGATCAGTGGTTAAAAGCTTGTTAGAAAACGTGTTTGCTCTATTTTTTAATTTAATTTCATTTTTTTTCTAAACATTTTTAAACGTAAGCTTTTTTGTAGTTGCTTTCTGTTTTAATTTTTATTGATTTTTTTCCATATTTTTGGGATTAGTAATAGAAAACCAGTTTGTGTGTCAATGAAATTCGGCTGTGTATTATTTTGGTAGTCTTTCGGTGGGAATCTGTTTCATTTCATTTCTTTATTTTTTTTTTAATTTGGCCTCAAAAGCGAAATTATGTGTCATTTTATTTCCAGTTGAATATATTTTGTTTCTTGGTGGTTTTATTCATTAAATATTAAACGTAAATATGATTATATGTACGTAAACAGAGGTTTAAATTGTAATATTTAACTGACTGCACAGTGGTACAAATTCCTTAATTCTTTTTATGTTTAGAAGACATAATAAGATCTTTTACATTTGTTATATAAAAGTATTTATGAGAGAAATTTCCGAAAGGTAGCGACTCTAAACCATATGTAAATACTAAATCGATGGTCTCAAGTAGAATGGCCCTAACTCGTATTTTTACGAAATTGATTTTTTAGTAATTCTAATACATTTCACTTAAATACAAGTCGTCACAAAAATTTATAGCAATAGTGAACAAAATAACGCTTTTATATTACAGTTTCTATTATGTTTTTACCTTCTCGTTTAAAGTTGCAGAGATGGTAAACGAAACTTCAAAATTTTACCATCCGGCTTCTATAAATGTACCTTTTAAAACCTTCACCTGGAGTGCCCCTGTAGGCTAATAGGTAGTGTGCTAGTCTATCAGTCTGGGGGTTGTGGTTTCGATTCCCAACAAAGACTCTGGGTGTTTCACTACAACGAGTGAAAGTCTTCGTTACTATGCTCGATAGATCTACTTTTTTTTTATCGGAAAATTGTGTTCAGCGACGAAGCTCATTTCTGGTTGAATTGATACGTGAATAAGTCCAATTACCGTATTTGGTGTGAAGAGCAGCCAGAAGCATTGTAAAATCTGCCAATGTATCCCGAAAAATTCTGTTTGGTGTGGATTATAAGCCAGTGGCATCATTGAACCGTCCTTTTTTAAAGACGACGAAGACAGGAAAGTTTCTGTGAATAGTTAGCGCTACCGTGTGATGATTACACATTTTTTTTTTACTCAAAATGGAAGATCTAGACTTGGCTGGTTTCAACAAGAAGACGGTGACACATGCCACACAACACGCGAAACAATGGTCAAATTGAGAGGCGAGTTAGGCAAACAGTTTATTTCACGTTTGGGGCCGATCAATTGGCCGCCTCAATCGTGTGATTTTGGGAAAATATGGTAAAATTGGACCATTATATATGATATGAATCATTTGACTCAAATCAAGATTTTACACATTGTCAAGTGATCACTTCGCTTAAAAGCAACCCTGCGAGAAAACGTTGGCACACTAAGTTAGTAAGACGGATCGAACCCATAAGTTATACAATGCTTGGCAAAGTCATCATCAGAAATATATATATTAATGGCGGCTGTTGAAATTACGTTTTCTTTTAACCGATACTACGACTTAGTTTCCAGCTTACGCTTGCATATCTGCCCCGCAAACCATTCCCAAATTAAGCATGAGATGGTAAATACGTTGTTTAGGGGCTTGAGTAGATAACTACAGTTGATGTATTGCAAAAACCACTAGTGATATACAACGATACCTTTATTGCCTTTGAATTATTTCAATATAGGTTTTCTTTCTTCTTAGAAGTAGGTCAATTAACTACGACTCCACGACTTCATTAATTAAGTTTTTCACTGCCAAGAACGCATTTGTTACAGCCGACTTGTGGAGCTAGCATCAACGTGAAACTTTGGTGGTACAAGTGCTTCGACCTCTAACATCTTTTGATGAATTTCGCACAACTTAAAACACTCATACTGCTCTTTTGTTTTGGGATCATACGCATATTTTCCTTTGTCTTTAGCTATAAGGTATTCTGAAGCACTTGACGCTCAGATGTAATATTGAATTAAATGGAAATAATGCAGAAGGATGCCTGGATCTTACAATAGTCGATATTCCAGCCCTTAAAAAAGATTACTTAAGATCTGACATTTTAATACCAGCTTTACGGGATAAAAAATACGTTGCATAAGATTTTAATAATCAAGTCTTGGAGGACACCTTTATGAGTAAAATCATTCAATTAATGTAACTGATTATCACCTTAACGACTTTGTTTATCGTCAAAATTATCACTTACTGGGTTCCAAATAACTCACATGGAATTTTCGAACAATGCATTCATAACGTGTCACACTGGAGTCATCGTTTGACATACTTTCTCAAGAGGATGATGGTCAAACGGTGAATGTTACTGATGCTCGATATCCGATATCATAAAATTATAGCAAGACTTCGTTCTGTTTCAACTGGATTATATTGATTCGGACATGTGCTTTCAACAAGACGGTGCCAGACGGAAAATGAAACATTTCAAGCACTGTAAGAGACATTTCCTGGTTGTGTACTCTTTCGTTTCGGAATTTAAAAATTGGTGTCGTATTTAGTGCCACAAGTTTTTCAGGTACATTTTGTCGTAGAGGCATCCATATATTTTTTAAAACATAGAAAGAAGTGATACAACTTGCCGTTGGGTTCTATTATAATTCGCTTATCATCAAATGGAAAACTGATGAGGATCAAATTTCCATTTCAATTTCAGTGAATTTATAATTTGGGTTAATAGCATTATTATTAATGAAAAATTAAAATTATAAAAGTTTTAATATCCAAAATATAAATTTCTCTTTTTTTTGGGTTGTTGTTAACGCTTTTTTCAAGGGCAATAAAAGGATTCTTATATTTTATTTCCATTGTAACTTTCGCATGGACAGCATTTGCTTCTGCAGATATCACGTCAATCTGCTTCAGCAGATATCACGTTTGTGCAAATTTACTTTAGTTGTCTAACTGTCTATTCATATTACACGTCCAGTCTCCTTTTGACTTTAGCTAATCACTTTAAGCACTAGGTCCACCTCTTAATAGAGTCCATGTATAAGTACTTCTTTTTATTTAATTAAAATTTCACATAAATTTTGGGGACACCCTTTCTAAATTGCATAGAGAAAGCTTTTGCAAAATGTTATTTAAAAACTAGAAAAGTATCGCTTAAAACAGAAAGCTGCTTCAAATATGCTTCATAGTAAAGGCCTACTTTCACTATCCTACACAATCGTATGATTCAATCACTCCCACTGGAGCCCTATGCTACAGAGGGAGTTAGAGGAATAAATATAATCACAAAAAATCTGACGGACTCAAAGCATCGCTTCAAACTGGTATTTTAAGTGTCACACTATTATACAAAAAGAATATTTTACACCTCTGATCGTATAGAGAAAAATATTAAATATTTGATGATATGTTTTTTTAAAAAGATTATAAAATCGTACAGACCTGTCATGACGGCTGCCACACACATACATATACTTCTATTTGAGCACAAATGTCATTTTTGATGTATCCAACGACTGGGTATGTTAGTGAATCATGGTCTAATCTATATTTATGCATATAATAAAACAGTAACAGTACTATTTCTGTACATGAAATATTTTTTATTGCTGGTGCAGTTAGTAATCGAAATTGGAATATAAAACATCAATTTTTCGAATTTTTTTCTTTCTGTGTTCGCATCACGTAAAAACTACTGGATGAATTTCAATAAAATTTTGTTTGTGGAGGTGGGGGTATACCTTAGTATATTGATTCGAATATAGAATACTTTTTTCTGCAAAAAATATCGCATTATTTGGAGAAAATAGAGAAAAAGTAGTGAAAGTATGCAATTTCAGCGATTTAAATGTACAGCAAACTTGGCAGCACCTTTTTATTTTTGAAAGTGAGATATTTTAAACACAATTTACAGAACTCTACATTAATTTTAGAACTTTAAATAAATTAATTAATAAATATTAGAATTGCATCCAGGGATGGATATCTCTATATAAAGAAAATATATAAAACATAACTCAAGTTCTATAAGAGTAAGAGTCTTAAAATTTGGTGTGAATTATTTTCAAAGCAAAATCAAACAAAATATTGTCGGGACGCCCAAAACGTTGGCGGGCAAATCTAGTCTATACACAAAATAAGCCAGCAACAGCAACGTATACATATATACATTATTACATTAAACACCAATTTATTGGAATATTTGTCTGCCCGTATACGATTCACGTAAAAACTACTGGATGAATTAGAATAAAATTTTGTGAGAAGGTATCTTAGTACCTCTATTCAAATATAGGATACTGTTTCCGTAAAAATGTCCCACTTCCAAGAGTAAATAGAGATAAAAAAGTAAAAGTACAATATGCAGTGTTTTGTTCAGCCTGTTTTAATATATATCTATACATATAATAAAATAATAACTCATTTCCGTCTGTCTGTCTGTCTGCTTTACAATAAATTTTAGAATTTTTTATAAGTCTTAGCATTCTATCCAGGGATAGGTGGTAGCTCGCCCACGAAGTGGCGAGAACAGGTAGTGTTATTTTAGTTTTTTATTTAAATATTATTATTGACACAGATATTTTTAAATTAAAAATAAAGAAAAGAAAGTCAAGTTTAATGCCAGTTTTAATATTTTATAAACAGATATTTTTATTTTTGCTTGCAATATATCGATATCCGTCGGATATCATTATCAAGGACTAAAAATAAGAAGAATACATTTCATACAAACTCAATAGTTGGGTTCATACCCCACTGTTTATCAATAATAAAACTGGCCTCAAGCTTGACTAATTTCTTTTTAGTTTAAACATAGTAAAAGTACACAATTTTACCGATTTAATGGTACTGGAAACTTGGCAGCACTCATTATTTTTGTAATCAGGAAGTTTAAGACAATAATTCCAAAGACAGAATTGTATATAAAGCCTTTGTTGCAACATCCTCAGTAATTACTCAGGGATGGGCACTTCTATTCAAAAAAAAATATATATAAACCATATCTGCAGCACTATAAAAGTAAGAGTCTTAAAATTTGTTGTGGATTACTTTCCAAGAAAATCGAACAAAATATTATCAGAACGCTGATGACGTAGCGGGCCCTGCTTGTATTTAATAAGAAACTTTCAACCCCTTAAACTATTCATTTTATAAGAAAAATCAAGTAAATCTATTTTACACATGGTTTTTCTTATTAAAAATATTTATGTTGTAGGTACGTTTAGTGTAGAAAAAGATTGTTTGAAAAATTGTTTCTGCCATTTACGTTACTAGGAAGAGCTGCACAAAATTTTGTGTTTCTTCTCTTTGTGAAAAACGATTTAGGGGATGATAAACAATTTTTTCAACACAATAAATTCTCTATGAAGTACTTTTTGTTCTTCAATGAATAAATTCATACAAACAAGAATAGAAGAGATCTTATTGGTTTTTTTGTTGTAGGTATATTATCTACTGAATCTGTTAAAAAATGAATATCACCGCATGTATGGATGGATGTTTGTGTTTATTAGATGTTAAGACCTGTTGATGCAACATTATTTACAACTTACAGACAGATACTCACCTATTGGAACGTTTGTTGATGCATTTGATTTGAATTTGTTGGATGAAGGACTGGAATCTTTATCACTTTCAGTATTTGATGCTTTATTATGATTGTTATTGTTGGAATTTATCATAATTGTTTTTGTAAAATATTTTCCTTTTAACTAAAGAGTATTTTTTCTAGTTTTTTTTTTATTTATTTTAAAATGTTTGTTTTTTAACAAAACTCTTTGTTTGGAAAATGCGTTTTGTTTATTTGAAAAAGTTCTCCAATTTGTGTTTTTGTTTTTATTTTCTCCGTTTTTTTTTTTGTTCGTTTTCTAATGCACACAAATGCTACGCATGGCGCACTTTGACATACTGACGTTTCGTTACGTTTAACTATTTCTAAGAACCCCCGAAAAATAAAACTATGGGAAATATTTGAAACTAGCAGCAGAAGCACTGTCAATGACAATAGCAATAGACCGATCTACAAAAACAACTAAAATGAATAGAAAACAAAAACAAAATATATAAAAGCCATCAACATTAACATTTTATTAATACGCAGTTTGCAGAGAGAGATATACACACACACACATACACACACACACACGAAAATACACACACTCACACATCCATAAGAACCCGAAATTAGAATCCAAGAATATTAAAAATACAGTATCATCAAAGGCACTAATAAAAACAACAACAACAACCACATTATCATCAACTACAACAAATCTTGTATATCAAGAACTAAAGTAATAAGAACAACAATTAGTACACGGAATAGGGCTCAGTCATTTCTTCACTCATTCCATTCATTCATCTACTAGACATAGAAATAGGCATAGAAATACATATGTTTGTAGGCAATTCCCGCCAGGTATGGAAAATTCAGTACAATTATAAATTTAGATACATTTTTCAAACTTTTGAAAAATAAATTAAATCAGTCAAGTGCGGGTCAGAGTCACACACGTAGGGCTTGTACTTAAAAAGAACAAGACTTAAATTTTGCCACGTCTAAAATGGGGCACCCTTTAAATTTTAATTACATTTCTATTGATTTAAAAAACTGTAAATGTGTACTTATTACGGTTAAACAGATAATCACATATACACCATAATCATGTCAATGGGGTCGCACTTTCACATTTTTATACTTTTTAAAATACAGAGGATAAAAATATCAAATACCCAGTGTAAATGTCCCGTATCTGCCTAAATTTCCTATAATTGCGGCTTTTAGGGAACACAATTTTTGGAGGAGGTACCTTACCTCCTGTTTATAATATAGTATACTTTTTTTCCACAAAAATATTTTATTACAAAAAGAAGGTATAAATAAAGCAGTGAAAGTACGCCAATTTGTTTTTGCCTATTTAAAGGTACTGCATAGCTTAAAGTATCTTTTATTTTTGAAAGCGGTATATTTTAAACACGGTTGCGCAACAGACGGCGCTGTTTTAATCGAATCACAAAATGAATTGAGACCGGGGTATTTTAATAAAATTTTTAATAAAATATGTATTTGATTTTCATTTTTACTCTGTTTAATTATATTTGTTATTAAAATATTTTAAACACCTTTTATCTAGGGATGGGTACCTTTATATACGTAAGAGTCTTAAAATCGAACAAAATATTGTCAGGTATTCAACAATAAGATCATATACCGAAAAAAGCTGTTGATAATTTTCTATACCTGTTGTTAAGCGGACAAATTTGTACATACTCTGTGTAAATTTAAAGTGGGTACCTATTTCAGTTCAAAAAATAAAGCCTTAAGCGTGAAAATCAAGTCACTATCGGAACACCCTATAATTTTTGTTAATTGTTGTAATAGCGGTCATGATTATGCATCTGCTGTGAACATTTCTAGTCTATTTTGTTTTAAAATAAGCCCATATACGTAAAAATAATGCTATTTTAGGAACACCCTCTAGTTTTTATTTTTTACACTTTCTAATTTAGCGAACTTAGTTTTAATTGCTGTATATAAAATTCAGTGTCTGTCTTTTACGGTTCAAGAAATAAGGCCTTATGAGTAAAAAGTACGGCATATCGGAGCGCTTTAAATTTGTAGTATTTGTTCTTATAGCGGCCATAGTAATACAACTTTTGTGAAAATTTCAAGAGAGTCTACGTGAAATCGTTTAACTTAAATAAATCCATTTAAGATTTTATTTTCTCTTCTCTATTTCTATTCTCTGCTTTTACTTTTTAGTATAGTAAGTAATCGTGAAAAAATCGATGCCGGGAGATCAACGGATCTTTACGTTTTGAAGTCTCATGAATCCATTTTTGTGAAGGCACTACAGATCATACCGTTCGACATATGAGCAAAGGCCCCCAAACAAAAAAAGTGGTCAAAATGAAAATGCATTGGTTTGCTAAATATTTAACAAAGTGACACAAACCTACCTTGTTGAAAGCTGGTATGCTAGCTGGTATCCTACTGATTTAAAATTTTTACATGTTTTGTTCTCTGTGAGATTCTCGTTGAGATTGTGTATGTGCTCACAGAGAGCCCCCTTAGAGATTTGCGTGGGGGCTATTACATATGAGCATAATCGGGAAAGGTGGAGGTGTAGTTTACTTGACATACTAAACCGAAATTAATTATTTTTTCGAACATGATTCAGCTTATAACGTTAAAATTTCATATATAACATTCTATAAGAATTATTTACAAGAAATTATACGTTCGAACATGTCTGTACAAACAGGAAGGGGGAAGGGCTAAATCTAAAATTATGAAAATTTTATTTCTTTGCGAATAAGTTTTAATATATTTTTGACAACGTACTTGCAGCAAAATAAAGAGTATTCGAAAAAGGTAATCCACTTTAGAACTAGTTATCATAAAGTATTGCAAATTCGTATAGCTTCAAATTAATAAAACCAGCTTGGTAATTGGAAGATATTCTACTTTTTTAATGTTTGTTTCGTGGATTCAAAGCAATGATTATACTGTTAAGAAAATTGTTATACTTTAACCATTTGTCTGGAGTCTTTGGGCTCCAGTTTAAAACCTGAATATCATTTTTTCCATATCAATTTTTCGACCGCCTTATAATGTCTCCGGGTCATTGTCTTACTGAATCACCTATCAAAGTGGCATTTTTCATTCAGCTTAAGGCCTTATTGTGTCTTCCGGGTCATTGTCTTGTTGGAACAGCCATTAAAGTGGCTTTTTTATTCAGCTTAAGGCATTATTGTGTCTTAAGTATATTTTACATCACTTCAAATTGATGAAATGAACTGTAATTTTCTATTTTTCCCCATTTTATTTGCGAAATCCATGATTTTTCTGACAGCATAAAATTATATTAAAATTTTGTCTATATTTTTACCTTGGTTATGGAGATTTGTTTTTCCTGCGTTCGTTTACTTTGATTACTTAAGACTTATAATGAAAATAATTTAAAATTCAAATAAATATCCAAAGTTGTTTGTAACTATTTCAAACATATCTTGTTTTCCTGTTTCTATTTAATGGAACACTTCTTTGCTACTAACATTTTCAACACCTTAAGCAGTAATACTAATTACATTATGCAACTTTTGTCGCTACAATTTTACTCATTTCTTTTGAAATTTTTCTCTTGAAATTTTACTGCCCCAATATTTTTAGGGAATAATACATGTGTTTAAATTTTAAATTTCACGCTTGAATCAGGGGATACAACGAATTTCAAGAGTACATGCATATATGTACAAAATTGAATTCCGCTTTTCCCTTTCGCCAACGAAGTAAACGACAAAAATAGTATGTACTTTTTCGTATATTATTTTTAAATGTGGAAAAATCTTAAAGGATGTAGTACTGGCAAAGTATTGAATAGTGGGTACCGAGTAGTAAGTATTTGATACTGTTTTTATGTAAGCAATATACAAAAGTAGTTAATTGTTACCTTTATGCCTATTATTATAACTTACCTTTAAAGAACGTTTTAGTTAAATTTCACTTTTGTTCAAGTGAGCGATAAAGTAAACATTAACTATTATTACAACTATATTACAACTATATTGTAAAATAAAATTAATAATTTTGAAAATATGGTAGTACAAGAAGAAACACCTAATACTTTTGACAAAATAAATTGGTTTTTAAAAACATAGTGGCAACATCATACCTTTAATTTATTTGTATACTTTCAACAATCCACAAATTAGTTATCTCTACAATAAACGAACGAAATTTTTTTATATACAATAAACGAGATCTGTTTTACATTTTTATTTTTCAATGCCAAATAACATTAACATGAATTTATTTTTCTTCATAGATTAAAAAATACGGCAACATTATAAATGACAAAACATGGCAACTTCAAACTCTTATATCTAATGTTAAAAGTTAAACGCAAGATGTTCTTTCCTTTGGTTTATCAGTGTTTTCTAGCTTAAAGTATACTTATAATAACCCAAAACTAGTTATCTCCCTGAAAAAATCATAACTTTAGCTAATGGAAAGTTATAATAATGGGCCTTAAGATAGTATTTTTCGAATAAAAATAAATAGACGACTACGGCGCTACATTTTCCTTGTTTATATGTAAACGGTATTCAATACCCAATTAAAAAGTATTGAGTATTCTCGAGTAATTTAAGGTAGTATATTGCCACGTGGTGGCTGTGGTTTAAGATCGATTAAGTAGGTAAGGTGCAAGGTCGATCAAGTGTGCTGTTGCACTCTCAACAGACGGAGTTTGGATAGTCTCCGAACCCCTAAGCAAGAGGTTATAATATGGATCTAGGCTTGCCTTGGAAAGGCTTGCCATATTATATAAATTGCTACTCATTGTGACTGTATCACACACAAAAAGCGATTGGTGGCAATCGTAAAGTGTTGTTATACTACACAATGGGGGCGCTAGTCTACGCCTAAGTTTCACTCGGTGGTAAGACCACCGTGAGGTTAGGCCGAGTATGGCAGGTACTCACGTTAATCTTGTTCCACAAATTGCCAGAGTATGGCTAAGGTTTTTTAAAGTTATAATTGCACTAACTTTTCCATCTCTGATATGAGGGGTTGGCTTTGTTAAGTATGTGTTTGTATGGATAAGTTGTATATTTTTTTATTTGAAAATTGAAAATACTATCTTGTGAAAAGTTTGTGTATGTATATACTGTATGTTGTAATACTATTTTGTAATCTTGAGCTTAAAGTAATAGCGCTCTTATTTACGCATTTTAAGCATAAAATTGTATCTTTAAAATAATTTAAAATTAAAAGAACAGTAAAGACTTTAACCATTAAAAAGCTTTTCACCACCATACAACACAAACAAGCATTCGTCGTGTGTATGACGAACACACTCGTATTTTTTAATTTTTGCATCAATTTTAGCAAATCACAATGTTTCTTTGTACTTGATTGGATTCTTCTCATTGGCTAATCATTTTTTAGCAAATTAAAAAAAGTGATTGATAAAAAATTGCACAAAAAAAAAATAATAAATAGACTGGAATGATTCAACCACTATTTTTCACATATCTACATGGGAACAGTGACAAACAAAAATGTTGGAAATACAAAGCGTATTTATGTAATTAAAAAAAAATAAAGATTCTATTTGATTGAATCTTTTTTTAATTTTATTGAAGCTCAGTAAAAAGCACCTGCAGACGGACAGACTTACCTTTCTAATAATAAAAGACGAAAATATTAAATGTACACTGACTTCACATAAAATTGAAAGGTAGCAAGCAATTTACCTGAAGAACACCATTTAAGTAGACGCCGCCCTAATGAACAATTACCTGTAACCACCACTATTTATACTAAAAAACCTCATATGAACTCTCCAGCACTATCTTAAACGTGGCTTGATAATAATGTCTTGGCATCGAAAGCTCTCGCCAACAATACCAAATTAACAGCCAGTAAAGACGGTTTCACCGAAAGGTTTGACAACATTTTTATCTTTTATTTCTTTTGTTCAATGAACCGGATTACTACTCCCATACCATGTTTAACCGTTCGTTGTGTTTACTTTGCTTGGTATTATGCGGACTTTACGCAAGTTGTCTGGAGCCTGTTCCATTTGAACCTTTCTTAGTAGTAAACCTTTTCTTGAACTTGTTACAATAGATTAACTAGGTTATGTTATGTATACATATATGTATCTTACTAGGTATAAGGCTGTCGTCACAGGTGTTTTGCCTTTGGGGCCACGTGTTTCGGTGTTCTACATATCTACACATATACATAATATAATTGTAACTCATTTCCGTCTGTTTTTCTCTGTACTGTCTTTACGCATCACGTAAAAACTACTGGATGGATTTTCGGTTTAAAACTGGGATATTTTCAACACGGTTACATTTGCACCATATACCTTTTTATTTTTGAATGTGGGATTTTTTAGAAACTATTACGCAACAGATGGCGCCAGTTGATTAAAATTTGTATTTTTACTTTGTGGAATAACATTGTTATTTAAATATTTTAAACACCACTTACAGAGGTTTTCAATTATTTTTAGAATTTTAGAACTTTTTATAAATGTTAGAAAATATTGTCAGGACGCTCACGACGTGGCGGGCACAGCAAGCTTATAAATAAAGGCATTTGTGATCATTTGATCACAGCGTTCTTCCAATGTTTTTACGTACCACTAAACACAAAATGTAATTTATAAAATCATAAATGTGTTTGAAAATTTTTGTCAAAAAGTAAAAATTTTTATTTTTGAATCTTAATTATGAAAAAAAAAATTAAACACTAGCTATATATGTATGCAAATTAGTTTTCACATGACTTTTTCTTGAATTTTACGTCTTACATTCTATTAAACTACGTTAGAAGTTGTTGGACTCTAAAAATTTTTTACTTATCAATCAATACACATCTGCAAAACTTTCATCATTTTTAAAATATTGTTTAACAATGAAAACACATTATTTTGTGTAATGCTTCATTTTTAGTATCAGCTGTCAAATAGTTGTCAACAGAAGTAGGGGCTAATTTAAATCTTGCCGTAATTTTACGATATTTTTCTAGACTTATACATATTTGTGCAATATTTTTGCTAGTCACTGTCTGAAAATATGGTGGTGTTTGCTATAACACACCACTTTAATATATTTTAGCCCAAATTAAACATCCCTTCTGTGTTTTGCATATACAACTTTTAGTTTCAGATTTGCACATTATTGAGACTTGCCATTTCTATTCATCAAAAATCCACCCCCAAAGAATAATATGATTTAGGGCAAATATTTGTCTATATTTAATATATTTAATATATTTGTCTATATTTAATATTTGTTACTAGAGGGAAGCGTTACATAAAAACTTTGAAATTTGTAATTCTTTTTTTTAATTTTAATGATTAATTTAATATTTAATGATTGGTTTATTAAAAGGTTTCGGTTTTTATTTTTTAATTTTAATTTTTAATTTTTAATTTTTAATGCTTATTATGTCTTTTTAAATTTAAATTTTTCTTTTTCATAATATATTTATTGTATCTTCAATATTTTTTGAACTAACAATAATTACTCGTATCTTAAGTCTAAAATAAAATATTTATTTTAAGTCCAGCCAGTGCTAGACAAAAATAATGTTTGTTTAACGGATTTTGCAATCATTTGCGGGTCATCCCTCTAATGTACGGCCAAGAAAAGCAGTATCTCTTCTTTTTAGTCGAATATAACCAGGTTCATTCAGCATGTTACGCGCCAAAGCGTTTGGATGAGATTCAAGCCTTTTAGATATGTGACTGCATGTTTCGCTATTTCTACTTTAACCAATTTAGTTGTACTGCTTTTAGTTTCATTTGTGTTAACTTGAAATCTATGTGACTTTTCCAAGTAAGGCGACGGTCAAGATGTATACCCAGGTATTTGACGTCTGGAAGTTTGGTTATTTATATAAATAGGAGGGCATGAGTTCCTACGCAGTGTGAAAGTTATGTGAGTACATTTTTGTTCATTCACTTTTATTCTCCATTTTTCTAACCATTTTTCCAAATTGAGTATGTGGTCTTGTAAAAGTTGTGATGCTACTTGGGCGCTTTCATGAATACTTAAAAAGGCTGTATGAACTTTCGATCAATTAAATAATTTTTATGAGCTTATAGAAGTTTTTGGGCAAATTCAGCTTTAGCTTAAATACTAGGCCTTCGTGCCAAACCTTATCGAATGCTTGAGAAACGTCGATAAAGAGCGCAGAACAATATTTTTTTTTCTTCAAAGGTCGTTTTAATTACATTTACTAATCTGTGTGTTTGTTGGATCGTACTATATTGTTTTCTGAAGCCGAATTGATGGTTCGGAATACATCCTTTCGCGCTATGAATTGGATTCAGCTTAGTTATTAATATTCTCTCAAATAACTTTGACATGTTTGATAAAAGGCTTAT
Source organism: Phasia obesa (assembly GCA_949628195.1). Taxonomy (NCBI): domain Eukaryota; kingdom Metazoa; phylum Arthropoda; class Insecta; order Diptera; family Tachinidae; genus Phasia; species Phasia obesa. The sequence goes on along the minus strand of OX451217.1, from coordinate 8,564,506 downwards.
AGGTCTGTATGATTCTACTTTTGTGTGGTCTTTTCCTGATTTAGGAATCATAGTTATCAAAGAGATAACTTTCCCACTCTGTGGGAAAGTACTCAAGACGTAAGATGGCATTAAAAACAAACAGAATAATTCTGCGACCTATACGGGGCAACTCAACTAACATCTTGTTACTTGTTTTATCAACGCCAGGGGCAATGTCGCTAAATTCAAATCCTAGGGGAACTTCGGCACTAGTCTCTACTGATGGCAACTCAGCTATATCAGTACATACATTTGGGGTGAAAACCTTTTTCAAATGTCCAACAAACAAATTGCCTTTTTCGGTATCATTCCTTGCCCAGTCTCCACAAGAGGTTCGCAAGGGAGGCTTACGTATGACCAGTCTTCTAAGGTTCCTACATGCACGCCATAATAAATAATCTGATTGGGCAAAATTTTAATTTAATTAATTTTTTATGTACTGTTACATATTTATTTATTCTACAGTTTCACAAGTTTTTGCGTTATTAATTTGTTCTTTATTTAGGTATTTGTTTTATTATTTTCGATAGTTAGGTACATATTTAAAATTGTTTTTGGGGGATTTTAAATTTTTTAGAAGATTTTGTATTTTTGGTAAACATATCGCACTTGTTCCTTTAAAGAAAGTCAACTCAAAATTTTAAAATTTTCAGTAAAAGCAAAAAAATTTTTTTTAAATATACCATATCAAGGAGAGTAATAAAAACTGTATTTTATGGCGAAATAGTAGAGACAATTATGTAAAAATTTTACAGTGGCTAGATATGTACATCAATTTATTGCAAAAAGTAAAAATTAAAAAAATTTGAGTTGGCTCTCTTTAGAGCAAAGGCCCCCAACTAAAAAATGTGGTTAAAATGAAAATGCATTGGTTTGCTTAATATGTAGCAAAGTGACACAAACCTACATTGTTGAAAGCTGGTATGCTACTGATTTAAAATCTTTAAATGTTTTGTTCTCTTTGTGAGATTCTGGTTGAAATTGTGTATGTGCTCACAGACCCTTAGGGTTTTGCGTGGGGGCTCTTGCTTTAGAGGAACAAGTGCGATATACATATTATTTTTTAACTTCATTGTCGGCGTACTTTTACTGCTTTTTCTCTTTATTATCTCTTGGAAATAGGCATTTTTGCGGAAAAAAAAGTATCCTATATTGAAATCAGTATGCTAAAGTACCTTCTTATAAAATTCCATCCATCCAGATACATATTTTCTTTACACAAGGGTACCTAGCCTTGGATAAAATTCTATAAATTATATAAAATTAATTATTTAGACTCAAGTTATTTATATTAAGAGATAAAGAAAAATTAGAATGTAATGAATTTTCTGGATCGCTACATCCGTCATCAGCATTCTTCGTATCTATCTAAAAGGTTGTTTCAATTAATTTTCTCTTTAAACAAACTTATCAAAGACATAGGATATGAGAAACTTAAAATTTTATATAACATTTCATGCATTACATTCCGCTGGTGTCTATATTTTCTTTATCTCTTTATAATAAAGAACTTAAGCCTCAATAATCAATTTATTCATTTAAAAAGTAGTTAAAATAAAATCTAAATTCATATAATTTATATAAAATTCTAAAAATTATTGTAAACCTCTGTAAAAGGTGTTTAAAATATTTAAATAACAATGTGATTCCACAAATTAAAAATACAAATTAAATTCCAATTTTATTCAATTGGCGCCTAATGTTGCCAAATAGTTTTTAAAATATTTCAGTTTTAAACCGAAAATTTCAGTACCTTTAAACCAGAAATTGCGTTTTTTTCACTGCTTTCTCTTGGAAATGAGATATTCTATATTGGAATCAGTATGCTAAGGTACCTTCACACAAAATTTTGTTAAAATCCATTTAGTAGTTTTTTCGTGATGCGAACACAAATGAAAAGCAGACAGACAGACAAAAATGAGTTACTATTAATTATATGTATAGATATAGATAAGAACACGGTGACAAATACCTTAAGGATGGGTCTATTCAGGTCACCTCCATTTATTATATTAACCACTACATATTTTGAAATTTTTTAAGTAAAAATTGTATCTTTCTCGTGTTCACTAATCATTTTAAATTAAAAACAAAATATTTATATGTAAATTTTTTTGGCGATTTTTTTCTATTTTTGGCGAGTTTTTTGCTTATTTCGATTAAATTTATTTTTGTGATTTATTTAAAATATTTTCATAATTATAGGCAAATATATTATAGGCAAGTTTTAACAAAAAACTATTCTGGCGTTTTTAACGATTTTTCACATCGAAATTGGTGAAATAGGTGAAAAAATCTGACAACCCTGCTCATTATCGCCTAACAGAACGATTAATTCGAGTTTCTCTCTTAATTCGGTTTCTCTCGCAATACGTTTAGTCTATATAAATTTCTACAAATCACGGTTGCCACATATTTTTTCTCTCTCGCGTAAAAGCAAACATAAAACCCCTAAAATCAAGGTTTTTAAAATAAAATCTCCTAAATAACTTTTTTGATTGCACAAATAAATTTTTTCTATAATTTTCAACAAAAAAAAAAAATCAAAACTAATTACATAAAAAAATTCCTGTAAATTAATACCACTTTTAACGAAAGTCCCCCAAAACAAAAATTTTACGTGTTTAATTTTTTCTATATCTATTAAAGTTTTATAATCTTTATTCTATCGGCTAAATTGTCAGTACTTTTATCACACTTGCCATTTTTTACGATTGATAGTGAATCATGGCCTTAAGCTACACTAAATTTAAATGTCAGATGCAAAAAAACAAAAACTTTTTTGCTCTTTTGCGCTTGCTGATTATTTTTTAATATTCGTAAAAAATAAATCCAGATTTTTAAAGGATTTTCTTAATTATCACATAATAATTTGTTGTACTTTAGCGAATGTAAAAAATTTATAAAATATACGAATAATATTCATGTTGCGAGTGTGAATGGCAGTTCTCGCCGCATCCTCTGTCATAGCACATTCGCTTTTTATTTTTCATCACGTGTTGTACATTTATTCACTATTTAATTTATTTAATTTAATTTTACTTGCGATATTTAAAACGCTATACTGGGCAGGACTCGTACTCTCTTCTTATCTTTACTAAACCAAGTTGAACGCTCTTATTTCAAACTAGCTGTCCCCACAATAGTCCTGACAATATTTTGTTCGAATTTGCTTTGAAATTTTAAGACTCTTACATATTTACTTTATATAAAGGTACCCAATCCTGGATAAAATTCTAAAATTTATATAAAACTCTATAATTCTAAAAATTATTGTAAGGTTCTGTAAAAGGTGTTTAAAACATTTTAATAACAATGGTATTCCACAAAGTAAAAATACAAATCAAATACAGATTTTATTCAATTGGCAGTAATTCATATTTTGTGATTATTATTTTAAAACAGCGCCATCTCTTGCGCAACCGTGTTCAAAATATCCCGCTTTCAAAAATAAAGGATGCCTTAAAGTATGCCATGCCTTTAAATCGGTAAATTGACATGCTTTCACTGCTTTTCTCCACTTTCTCTTGGAAATGAGATATTTTTGCATATAAAAAGTATCGGTATCCTATATTGGAATCAGGATATTAAGGCACCTCCTCAAAAAATTTTGTTAAAATCCATCCAGTAGTTTTTACGCGGTGCGAACACAGACAGAAATACAGACAGGAAATGAGTTACTATTTTATTATATATATAGATCTACATATACTATTTGTACTAAAAACTAAAAAGATATTAGAACACAAACTAGTCTTTAAGATTCTGACTCGTCAAAAAATAAAAGTGATTATTTTGGTTATCCGACACTCGTTGGGAAGTTGAATAATAATGCGTTAGCCCTCTAACGGTCGAAAGCTAAATTTTGATCCTATTAACTGGGTAATTTTTTTCCACACAATAATCGTCTTTATGAAAACTTATTTGAAGATCTTATTGCAAAATTATTTTTTCTGTAGTAGTTAGATTAAGAAAACGAAAGACGGCCTCAGGGCATCCTTGACCGTTTATGGCAATAAAAACAAAATCTTTTTTTTATATTTGTGTTGTGAATTTTATAATAAATAATTCTTGCAAAAAAAAACCGACTTCAAAACAGACAAACTTAAAATCATGTTTCTTGAAGACGGTAACTATTGCGACACCCTATAATTTCCGAATTCAAATTTTATACTAGTTATAGCGGTCGTAGCAATACAGGTTCATTGTAAATTTCAACCGTCTGTCTGTAACGGTTTAAAAATATTGTCATATACATCGAATTACATAAACTATTGCGACACCCTGTAATTTATAATTTTAAATATTTATACTTATTATAACAGATATAGTAATGGACATTCTGTCTAATTGTTAAGTGTTTATCAATAACTGTTTAAAAGATATGGTCATATATATCAAATGACGTCACCTATTGGGACACCCTTTAAATTCAAATTTTAATATAAATACTTTTTAAGGAGGACTTTGTCATACAGATTCTTTTTAAATTTTAACTTTGTGTCCATATACATCAAATTACATCAACTATTGGGACACCCTTTTCCAATTTTAAATATTTATACTTTTTGTTATACCAGACATAGTAGTGAAAATTATGTCTATTTTTCAAGTGTTTGTCTATAACGGTTCCAAAGATGAGGACATAATGGTCAAATTACATCAATAATGGGGACACCCTTTAATTTATAGATCCAAATTTTATACTTGTTGTAAAAGCGGACTAAGCAATATAGGTTCTTTGTAAATTTCAACTGTCTATCTATAACAGTTGAAAAGTTTGGCCATATATATTACTTTTACATTAACTATTGGGACACCCTTTAATTTCCAAATTCATATTTTACACTTGTTATTTTAGCGGACTTAGCAATTCAAGTTCTTTGTAAATTTCAACTCTCTGTCTATAACGGTTCAAAAGTTTGGCTATATATATCAAAATAAATCAACTAATGGGACACCCTTTCATTTCTAATTTTAAATATTTATACTTATTATTACAGACATAGTAACGAACATTCTGTGCAACTTTCAAGTGTTTGTCTATAACGGTTCAAAAGATAGGAGAATAAAGGTGAAATTAAGTCACCTATGGGGTCACCCTTTAATTTTTAATTTTATTTTTTAATTACTTTTTGTTATTGGGAGCTACAGTGATACTCACTTTTTTTTAATTTTAAATTGGTGACCTATAAAGTTCATAATACACGTAAAAAACATGTATGTTGTATGGGGACACCCTTTAATTTTTAAACTTTTGAACTTCTTTTAAAATGGGACCAATCTGTAGCCATAACCTTTCTAATAGAGCAAAAATTTTGAAAATCGGTTCAGAAATGACCGAGTTCTGAAGGCACAAACATACAAAAAAAAAGCAACACACAGACGAATTGATAACCTCCTTCTTTTTTTGAAGTCGGTTAAAAAGAAAGATCATCACTTGAAAAATAAAAGCAAATAATATGTTTTAATTATGGTAATGAAAAAAACAATTTTTAGCGTAAGAGCAACATAAATATATATTACGCTTTTGACAAATGCATTGCGTTTGGGATGTTTTGCAGTGTTTGCATTTTTCTTGCCACCCTCTTTATGAAGCCAGATTGGAAAATGATCTACTCCGTCGTAACGCACATCTTCGGTCGGATGCTTGGTTTTTTTCCAACTCCAGAACATGGTCCCTGTGAATCGTTACGCTTCAGCGATGAACGGCCAACCGGTCGCCTTTCAGAATAGGCTACAAGTCCAGCAGCTATATCATCTCTAAATTTGGGCAACGGAAGCAGCTGTTCTTGTTCGGAGCTTTCAGTTTTTTCAAAGCTGTCTTGTTCATTTCGAGTCATTACATTTCTAGTTTTTGCCCTAATATGATATCGACCCATGAGGCCATCCATTAAGTCCACCCCACCCATATGGCGGTTATATTCACGTATGATCTGAGGACAGTCTACTTCTACATTTTGCTTTGACTTACGATCATATCTTCCTATTTTAGATAGACCTCCACTTGGCACTAGCGTTTTGAATGGTTGAATACCAACGTATGTTGAGGCTAGCCGAACTGTTTTTGTATCTTTCCACAATACTGTGGTAATGTCTATTCCATAAGCAGAGCCAACAAATTCAACGGAATAACCCCTTTGCATTTTCATAGCTTGATTGTCCGATGCTAGTTTACAATTCGTAATTCGGTTAGCTCGAGCAGTCCCTAGGCCGTAAATTTTCCCTAGCACGTAAATAAACTAACAGGGGCAAAGAGGTATAAAAATTGTCAAAATAGATTATATGATGAACAAAATTGGGAATGGTTTGAGACAACCGTACTACTACATTGGAAGTTGCACCCAGGTCGGGTGTATTTGGTACAATTACGTTATCACCTGCTCCGTTATATATCTCAAAACGATATGCGTACCCATTTGATACGCAAAGCACAAATAGCTTAATTCCCCATTTATGGGGCTTATTTGGCATATACTGTCGGAGATGGTGTTTCATTTTGGTGCTGCACATTTGCTCGTCAACACACAGTCTAGAAGCTTTAGTAATTCAGTTTGACTCGATTAATTTATTGTATATATTGCGAATCCGAAATAATGGATTATATCCAGGTAGTCGTTTTTTTATTCGCTAAGACTCGTCTTGAAAATATAAATATTTTTTAATAATTTTAAATGTGTTGAAACTCATGGCATTTTGTTTGGGTAAAAATGCGTTTTTTTCCTTGGCAAATTTAGATATCTGTATATAGATATATATAAAAGCACTCCGACATACAGTGAGCGAAACAACTATATGTGCATATGATGATTTTACATGTTGTGCTCTCTATATTTTAAAGAACCATCTAACAATAAAATTTTAGTATACAAAACTAATGACAAATTCTTTACACTTTATTTTGTTAAATTATTTTTTAAATTTACTTTTCAATAGTACCGTTATCAACATGTATTCATTGTCGTTAATTTTTTGTCAAAGGAAACAATTATATGTGCAAAAATAAAGTTCTAATTTATTTCAATTCAATTTCAATAAAAAACTAATTCTTATTTATAAACTAATACTCAGTTTGGCCTCCTCTATTTATTTGTACACTAGCCATCCGTCGTGGCATTGAATCAACTAGGCGGTGCAGGATAACATCATCCAATCTCTCCCATTCTTCTTGAATGGCCGTTTTAAGTGACTTGAGATTTTCAAATTGCCTTCCATTTTTATAAACTTTATTCGACAATATGCCCCACAAATTCTCTATCGGATTTAGGTCCGGACTGACAGCAGGCCACTTTAATACGGGGATATTTCTCTCTTCAAAAAATTGCCTTGTGCGTCTTGCAGTATGTATGGGTGCATTATCCTGTTGAAATATCCAATTATCGCCATATTTATCACCTGCAAATTCAATGAGCTCAGAATCAAGCAGTTCTGAGCTCATTTCGGAATTCGGAATTCATTCTGCTCGAAATAAAGCAAATGTTACTCTTCCCGCGATAACCAAATGCCGCTCATAACATAAGTGATCCTCCTTGAAAGTTTCTTGCGAAGCGTTTTTGAAGTCTTACCAGCTCATTTGGTAACCATCAGGGCCATCCAAATTAAATTTTTTCTCATCTGAAAAAATAACGGATTGCCACTCTTCGTCCCAGAATTTATGTGTTTCTGAGAATTCCATTCTACAAACTTTGTGCTTATCCAACAGCTTCGGTTCGGGCAAACGTTTTCGATATTGAAGATGTTCACTGGTGCTTAATATTTGCTGAACTCTTCTCTTGGTGACATTTAGACCCATTTGGTGTTTTATTTGTCCTGGACTCATGGATTTTGAAGCAGTTAAGCGTCTAATTTTACGTTTGCACCTATCGTTGACAATTGGCTTGCGACCTTTACGTTTCGTACAACCATAATTGTTTGGATTTTTCAAATAATTTGATATAGTATTTCTATGTCTTTTGATCCTTACTGATATTGCTTTGATGCTAGAGCCAGTTTCAGACAGAATTTTAACTTCATTCTGTTCGAGTTCAGTCAATGAACGCCCTCGAGGCATATTTACCTGCATATAAAGACAAAATTTTAAAAATTTATGTTTGTGAACAAAAAAATATTTTAATTTACCTTCAATTATTACTTTCACTAAATATACACTAAAAATTATTGCTAAATAACTTTTTCAACCGTACAGTTGCACGTTCAACTATTAATGCACATATAATTGTTTCCTTTGACAAAAAATTAACGACAATGAACACATGTTGATAACGGTACTATTGAAAAGTAAATTACAAAAATAATTTAACAAAAACAAGTGTAAAGAATCTGTTATCAATTTTGTATACTAGAATTTTATTGTTAGATGAGTCACTAAAATGTAGAGAGGAAAACATGTAAAATCATCATATGCACATATAGTTGTTTCGCTCACTGTAGTGCCGCATTTCTGTTGCGTTCACTTTGAATGAAGTATTTACATTTTCTGTGTGGGTGGCCCGATTTGTTTCCTCAACAATTTCCTCTGTAATTTCTCTATAAGTAAAGGACAATATCAACTGGCCGTTTGAGGCTTTTAATTGTAAGCGGAAGTTGGGTATTTCCCTGAAATGCTAGTTCGTTAACGTGAAGTTGCATCGACACAATTTCGCCATAGAATATTCGAAAATTCTTTGGAGTCCTTTTTTATATCCACTAAGGCTGAAAATTGAGGAACTAATAATTTAATTAATTAGTAGAAAAGTGTTTTTGCTACCTGCACCAGTCAAACTACCATCAGACAATGAACCAAGTGAAACTGAGTTTTCCATGTATGGAGGTGGAGATATTTTTCTTTTATTTGAATTTACAGAATGTGTTGCATTATTTAGGTTTTCATGAACCTCCCTTTTATTTACATTATCTGAAATAGTAATGGCTTTTGTCTCCAGACTGAAGTTACTTCCACCTTGAACTTCGGCAGCATTTTGTGTTTGAATGCCTATCGCATTTTCAGTATGTATGCCATCAATGGCAAAATTATCTTGAAACTCATCATCGCTATCGAACTCTGATATTTCTTCATCAGTATCCATCCACTGACTCCATGAATTCTACTAGTTGTTCTTCGGATAAATTGGCCAAGTTTTGTGGTTACTGAAAAAACCGCTGATCCCTTCCATTTTATTGATCTAATGTGAGAATATATTTGGTAATATAATTTTCGAAATATTTGCAGAAAAGGTCAAGCGTGCCCTGAGGCCTCCTTAAGATTTTTATTGATAAATCATATACGATTATCTTTTTCAAGATCACACAAATATAACTGAAAATATTATAAATGAACTTACCAAGAAATTTTCAAGAAAATACTGTAATATTAAATATTTTTTTTCTCTCGATATAAAAAACATTTTTTTTAAATAATTTTTCTTTACACTTGCACTGGCTAGTTGTAAATTTGTATGAAATGTATAAAACTCATCAAAATGTATTCAAGCAAATGTACACAAAATAAAATTACACTTAAAAAAATTTCAATACGTGAATTATGAAGAAATAATTGATAACGGCCCTGAGGCAGCCAAAACAGGGTTAGAGGTGTTTAAAAAATAAATATTTTAACTGATTCTAAAGCGTACCTTTTGAGTAAACGAATATTAAACAATTTCTTTTTTATAAAAAAAAGTTTAATTTTAGAAAAACAATAAAAGAAGGCATCCGTATCAATTGTTTTCGTATACAATATTTCGACAAGTAAAACACCGGATGCGTGCTCTTATTGTCTTCATTATGTCCAGCGCCATGAGCCAGCTATGTGCCTTTGTTATTGACGATCATTCAAAATAAAAGTTAACGATATGGAATACCTACAAAAGTAGATCAAATTAATCCGCTTTAAAAGGAATATAAAATAAATCCATATGGTGTTTGTAATGAAACTGTAACTAGCGACTCACTCTATTTTAAATCATGAAAACATAACTTGGCTACATACACACACACACACACGCTCACATGCTGCATGAGTGGCCGGTCTAGAGGACCGTATGCTGGTGTTTATCCCTACATTAAATTAAGGGTGCAAGTATGCACAGAAAAGATTAGCGCGTGCCAATAAGAGGGAGGGTATAAATAAATATGAATAAAAATTGTATGCAAAAAGGCATCCAGCTGTTTGTACCGTACAACCGTAATTGTAATTTCAAATTCCCAATAAATGTTTTGGGTATTTTTTTACACACATACGAGTATTTATCAGGTCGGTCTATTTAAGAACAAAGGACCTGATGAAAACAACATTATTTATGTGTTTCACTGTTTTTTAATGTTGGCACGATAAAAATCAGATCCTTTAATTGTTTATTTGATGTAGAGGATTGTAATTGAGGCGAAAGATATTTTAATGCTTGTCAATGGTGTTGTTGTAATAAATATTTGCATACGTTTTGCCCCCTAATGGGCGACTGACCGATGATAGTGAATAGTGTTTTGCCTTGATTTCTTTTTAGTTAATTGACACATGATTGGCATGACATATACATACATACATACTTGCATATGACATGACATACATACATTTCAATGTTAAGTGAAGTGGCAATTAATGCAAATTGACAGTTTCTAATGTTTTTTTATTTTTGTTAGTCGTAATCAATTGTAGTGCGATTCAAATGGATTATTGACACATATTCTGTAGAAAAGTTCGCCATTTTGTGAAAAAGTTTTTATTTGAATAAACCACTCTATTTATTACTGTTCTTTAGGGTTGGGTAAAAATATCGATATTTTTCCATAACGCACACTAAATTACAAACAGTCACAACTCGAAATTTATCAAAAACTTTTTTTTTCATAAACCAGTTCACGGATCAAATCTCTAATGACTACAGAAAATAAATATAAAATGGCAAGTACTAAAAACCAATAAAATTTGCCAATTGTTAATATATTTTACTTGATTTATGTAAAATAGCAAAAAATGAAAAAAGCACCTTTTACAGTGGGTCAGAGTCGATATATTTTGGAAATAATTCAGACTGTTGCAAAGGGGTATGCCGATTGATCCAAACTTGAGCATAGCAGAGGAGTATCTGAGCACCATTAAAATGAAATTTTCCCACAATACCCAAAATAAAGACCAAAAAAAGAACTAGGGATCGTGAAATACTTTCAGCAATAATTGGAAGTATATATATATTTTACAGCAGTCCTCTTATTTTCGAATTCCAGCTATGGAATTTTAAAACATGTGTATAGGCTAAAATCAAAATTTCGATGTCAAATAGGTCAAATATTGAGGGCGTCCATATTCTACAAGGATAATCACTTTTACACGAAATTTGGTTTAAACGCATATAGTTAGCTTACACAATAATATATAAACCCCCAAATTAATAAAAAATAAAACTTATTTGAAATGTATTTTAGAACAACTTTTGTATAAAAAATTTGTTCTTAACTAGATGTCAAATATATTTTATTTTTTATAAATATGGGGGAAAATGTTTAAATATTCTTAAAAAAATTTTTCTATTAAAAACGATTCTGATGGGCCTTTTTTAAGTTAAAATACACAAAAATGTAATAGTTTTGGAATTTTTAAATTGAAAATAGTCTAGATTTTAACTCAGAAAAGATATCATTTCGAAAACATTCTACAATATTTTCAATTTAGTTCGCTAACTACGAAAAAATATAAAAAAAGTTGCTGAAAATTTTATTCAATATTTTGAAAATGCTTATAACTCGGTCATTTCAAAATCATAATTTACATACAAAACATCATATTGTAGGTAATAACTTGATCTTTAAGACCATATATAAATTTGAAAAACGATTAAAATTGAAGAAACCCAAGCACTAAAAAAGTTTTCGGAGGCAAGGCTGAATTATTTCCAATATATTTTGATTGTGGCCACTGTGCGTTGTTAAAAAATTATAGTTATGTAAAAATTTTAAATAGTAACAGTTTCATTTAAGTGTGTGATGAATAACGGAATTTTGTATTTAAATACAACTTAATGATAAATGACTTTTAAATATAAATTCAAAAAATGGACCTTAATGAAATTCCCATAATAATCAATTCTGACTTTCAAACTCCATGTGTATGAATGAAAAGCGTTTCACTCAAATTACAATTAACTTTTCTACTGCGAAAACCTTGTTATAGAGAAGATGAATCTATAAAATTTTTATAAATTGGCAAGCATTTCAAGCCGTGGCGTGCCGGTTTTTTCTATAGTTTAGTCCGTCCATTTTCTTATTTTAAAATTTTTTTTGTTTTAATTCACTTAACTGCGGGATAGAAAAAAACTTTGCTTAAATAATGACTTCATTTATAACAATCTAAACATGAGTATTCAATTATGCTGTCGTTAGAATTTTAGAAAAAATTTTGGCAAAAAATTTTCCATAAAAATTGTTCAACTAATTTTTGACAAAATTTTTTCAAAAATTTTCGATAAAATTAAAAACAATTTGGTAAAATACAACACATTTTCGATAAAATTTAAAAAAAATATATAAAATTTTTACAAAAAATTTCGATAAAATTTTGTTAACAAAAAATTTGCGGTAAAATTTTTACAAAATATTTTCGATTTCGATTCTTTTTCGGTTAAATTTTTTGAAAGAAATTTTTATAAAATTTTACTAAAATTTTTTGAAAAAAATTTTTTATAAAATTTAAAATAAAAAATTTGGAAAAAAATTTTCGATAAAAATTGTTCAAACAATTTTTTACAAAATTTTTCCAAAAATTTTCGATAAAATTAAAAATATTTTGGTAAAATACAACACATTTTCGATAAAATTTAAAAAAAAGAATATAAAATTTTTACAAAAAATTTTCGATAAAATTTTGATAAATAATTTTTGATTAAATTTGTATAAAAAATTTTCGATAAAAATTTAACAAAAATTTTTCTGTAACATTTGTACAAAATATCGATAATTTTTTTTTCGGTTAAATTTTTATAAAAAAAAAAATTTTGATAAAATTTTTACAAAACACCTTCGAAAAAATTTTAAGAAATAATTTTTGATAAAATTTTACAAAAAAAAAATTCGATAAAATTTTTACAAAAAATTTTCGATAAAATTTTTATAATAAATTAATATAATAGATTAAATTTAAAAATTAATTTTTTTACAAAATATTTTCGATAAAAATTTTGCCAAAAATTTTCAATAAAATTTTAATAAAAAATTTTCGATAACATTTTTGCAAAAAATTTTCAATAAAATTTAAAAAATAAAAAATTCCATAAAATTATTACAAATAATTTTCGATAAAATTTTAACAAAAAATTTTCAATAAAAGTAAAAAAAAAAAATTATCGAGAAAAGTTTTACAATAAATTTTAGATACAATTTTACAAAAACTTTTTTAAAATTTTAACAAACAATTTTCAGTAACATTTAAAAAAAATTCTTTATCTTTATATTATAATTGTAATAATGAAGTTGAAAATCATAAAATTAAAAATATTCAACATTGCTATAGTGAAGAGTATATAAGATTCTACATAGCCGAATATAGCACTCTTACTTGTTTTTAATAAATTCAATTAATAATAATACAATACCTATTAAAAGTCTTAAATTAATTTATGTACGAGTAGTTATTTACAAATGCGGCCCTTCAAATTGCGTTTTTTTAAACGGCTCCTCATTAGGCCACTTGCAGTTGAATAGCCCAGGCCTCTATCATACTAGAAAGATCAGCACATTATACAGAGCCATGCTTATTGAATATTTATGTCCTGTATGATTAGACATTTTCTAACACGCAATATGTAAGCAATCCTGAAACTTAACCTAATACATATTTCTAAATACCAAATTTGTAAGTCAAAGAAGCAAATTAATAATGCTTTTGACAGGAAATCGTCAAAATGACAAATCGCCAAATATCGCACTTAATACTTTTAATAATTAGGCTGCACTTTTTGTTTGTGTCTTTGATAAATGTGTTCCGTAATTAGTAAGTGGTTTGGGTATTTAATACAACATCTTTGATTCTAAAAGGAATTAAAATGTTTTCGGAAATAGTGTTGTCAATTACATATAGTGTTGTTTATGAATACAAAAGTGTTGTAAAGTTGGTATTTAAATTGCCTGCACCTTTAGACGAATCGTTCTGAATTTTTCACAGTTCATTACTAGGGATATCTGGAGGGTAAAATAAGGTATATATTTTTTGATATTTCAAGTGGACGTGGCACTTTCCATACAAGGTAAATATTTATCAGTGAACTATAATTATATAGATATATTTATAAGCGAACTATAACAGGTATATATCTAAAATTTTGTGCAAGTGACTCTCTTAATAATTCAATAGTTTAGTAAAAAAACTGGCTGGTTTGAAAGGGTGCGTAAGTGTTGTACGAGAAACCGCCATATTTATGTGCAAAGCCGAATCAGAAAATTACTGGATTCAAATTAAATATTATCAGTTTGTAATTTGGAAACTAAACTAAAGATTCGAACAAAAGAGTGGCCAGGTATTCCCCTTACAAAACAATTATTTTATATTTAGAGAACTGAACTTAATCATAGAGATGTTAGCAATGTGTTTTGGTTGAAATCAACATTCTCTGTTCAGGTTGAAATCAACTTTGCCAAGGCACCAGAAGAGATACAGAAAATTTAAGCCCACCAATGTATCAGGCATAATTTCGAAAATTTTGCTTTGAGTTGTATTAAATGCTTTTATAGAAAGTAATAAACATAACGGTGGCCAATAGACCCACAGGGTGGCCACTGGGCACCAGGATCGGCCAATAGGCTCCTTGCGGAGGGGTATATGGGAAAAATTTGTTTTTTCCCTTATTCTGACCATTCTAAGGCAATATGGATTGCAGGGGGAGGGAGAATTGCGGTAAAGCAATAATCACCGTGGTAAAGGGTATATAAGATTCGACACGGCCATAGCACTATGAATTGTTTTATGTTAGTATAAATTTAAAAAAAAAGTTTATTCTAAAAAAATTTTCTAAAAATATTTTGTATTAACGATCAAAAAAAAAAAAAAAATAAAAAATGGCAAGAGTGAAAGTAGAGCTTTTCCGCACAAAGTCGACCATAGTATTGCTCAAATTTGTTTGGAATGTGCGCAGATTTGCTTGATTTATAGAATATACACCTTTTCTATATATAAAAATATGATTTTCCTTTAGAAGCTTTAAATACACCTCCCAAGACAATAGCAGTTTACCGAGTTACCTTTCTGAAATGCCGCTCAGTAATAACCATCTATTCGCTCTGCCGCTTTACTGCTCATTGCGTTATCTTGGCTTTAGTGTCTTTTTAATAAAACAAAAATATTTAATGCTTGATATCAGTTTTTTTTTCTTATTTTAATTTTAATTTTAATTTTAATTTTAATTTTATAATTAATAAGCATTTAAAAATTAATAAAAAGAAAAACAACAAATACAAATTAATTATTTAAAATTTTCTACAATAGCAATAGTATGAAATAGAAATATTTATATTAATTTTTAAATATTTAGGGAATAAAAACTAAAATGTTGACATACCAATAATTAATTAATATAAATTTATAATCTTTTTCTTTTAACAATTAAATAATATTTGTAATTTGGTTTTGATTAATGTCCTTAATATTCTACAATAAAGTGTTAATGTATGTGTGTACTTAATCATAAATATCAAATGGTTGTGGTTTAGTTTATTTAAATAATAATAATAATACATGTTTTAAATTTATATAAAGCATAAATTATTATAATATAAATTTTGTTTGAATGAAAAGCTTCAAACACATAAGTCTCATAATTAATTTATAAATGTATTTTATATACAAAAAAACCTCTTCCTTTATCATTCATAAATATACATATCAATAGTTTCTCAAATGTTTTAATAAATTTTAAAATTTTACAAATGAGAAATTAGATGATAATAAATGAGAGAAGATTTGCGGCTGCAATTATGCGTTTTTAATTAAATACAAGATACAAGATACAGATAAAAATAATGCTCATAATGATAACTTGTATAGTATAATGATCATTAAATATTAATGTATAGATGGGGTATTTAATAATGCATTTTAAGTATTTATATTTTAGTATTTTTTATGATTCTAATTTTATTTCCTGTTTTGTATATTTATAAAGAATATTTACATATTTCGTGTGTTTTTCACAATTGTTGAAACAAAAACTTTCTTTTAATGAGCTTAATATATTTATTCGGATTTACGATAGGATTTCTTTTAAAAATGTTATTTCAAGTCTAATGTTTGCGCCAACAAGTTCTCCCTTAATTAATCCAAGCATTAAGGGGGGAAATAACAAGGCAACATCAGCAATATTCGGCAAAATTTGCCAGCAAGGTCATGTGCTGTTTTATACATAGACCTGGAAGCAAAATTCTTTAAAATTTAATCGAATGCTGTAATTTGTAATGCTGTAATTTGTGAACGGGGTCACTGTACTTTATAATTTAATAAAAAAAAATACTCTGAAAAAAACATGTCTTCTTTATTTTAATTTTGTGTACATTTTGGGACACCCTTTATTGTCACGATGTCAACTTATAAGACGATTATAAGTTTTCGTGAAGTGCTAGTCAGACTCGTGGGTTTCCGTACTACGTTCAATAACAATACTTATTCTTTTACGTCTTATGTTTATTATGAATTTTATGTTTTAATAATTTGCTTTTGAAAACTTTAAGTGCCTGCTTGTTACGTTTCAACGTATAAATTCATGTACGTAAAAATCATGTCTTTCGTGGTGACACCCTTTAAGTCAAAAAATGTGTTATGCTTGATATTTTACCCTATCTAACGCTACGTACCCTGTGTAAATTTCAAGTATCTGCAAAAAATCTTCAAAATCGCGTTATCTGGGGGACACCCTTTCATATATTTGATCATTTTATTGTTGATACTTGTTGTTATAGTAGACATTTAACAACACCTCTGTTTAAATTTCAAATGACTGCCTCTTACGGTTAAAAAAATTAGGTCTCATATGTGAAAACTACATCACTATCCGAACACCCTATAATCATTAATAATTTATAATATTATAGCGGTCCTAGTAATACAACTTTTGTGAAAATTTCAAGAGTCTACCTTTTACGGTTTCAGAGAAAGAGGTCGCTGACAGATGTACAGATATTGTAGCAAAAACTATAGCAAAAACGTTTTCTGCTCTGCAATGACAACAGAAATGAAAAAAAAAAATCATTCATTCGCCCTAGAGAGAGGCCGACAAAAAATATATTAAAAATAAATTAATATTTATTTTGGCTTAAGTTCTTTATTATAAAGAGATAAAGTAAAATCAGACACTAACAGAATGTAATGCATTTTCCGGAACGCTACAGCCGTCATCAGCATTCTACGTATTCTATAAAGTAAAATTAAACTGATATAATATATTAAAAATAAATATAAAATTGTTAACCGCTGGACAGATTCAAACATAATTACTAATGTAGAAGATACTCGACCTTAAGTTTAAGATCCCAGCTATCCAGCACCTTTAGAAGCGGCGCATTGAGTTCCAAAATATTCCAATTTGGCGAGGTATAATTTTTTTATTATATTTAAAAAGTTTGGTACCCTCTTAAACTACTGAAAATAGGTCCCCATATATAGTCCTTTAAAATCCTTTTTTTTAAGATATAATCTGAATGTTAAAACTGTTAATATTCTTCATGTGAGGTTTTTCAATTTTCCTTTAAGAGAAAATTCAGTAAAAAAATAATTTTGTTTACTTTTGGAAGATCCAATTGTGGGTCTTCCACATCAAAATTTCCCCACATCTATTATCAGATAATATTTATTAAAATCAGTACTTTTTCTAAAAAAAATAATAAAAAACAGAAGTTCTATGCAGCTCGGGTTTTAATAAAAATATATATTTTCGTTAATTTTAGAATAGGCGTGTTATTTACTTTGCGCCTAACCACAAGTAATTATTATTTTTTTTTCTAAATTAGTTAATATTGGGAATTCGATAAATATGCACCTTATCTGGGAAAAAAGTAAATATAAAATAGTGCCGTATAAGACAACCTTAATAATAATATAATTCCACAAAGTAAAAATACAAATCAAATACAAATTTTATTCAATTGGCTATTTGTCATATTTTGTCATTATTTTCAAACAACGCCATCTGTTGGCAACCGCGTTTAAAATATACTGCTTTCAAAAACAAAAGATGCCTTAAAGAATGCAGTACCTTTAAATAGGTAAAAAAAAATCGGCGTACTTTCACTGCTTTTTCTCCACTTTCTCTTGGAAAGAAGATATGTTTGCGGAAAAAAGTATCTTATATTGGGATCAGGATGCTAAGGTATCTCCTCACAAAATTTTGTTAAATTCGATCCAGTTGCTTTTACGTGATGCGAACACAGCCAGAAAGAATGACAGGAAATGAGTTACTTTTTTATTATATGTATATATAATAAGCAAGCATATATTCCATACTTTGAACATTTTCCGTCACATAGTGCAGAAAAGAGCAAAATACAAGGGAACAAGATATCAAGATACAACTTTGTATACAACTTTTTATCTTGATAGCGAAGAAACTTTAAAAACATTTTTACAACCTTGGATCAATTAATTATAAAAAGACCTATAAATATTAAAAGACATCTGGAACCTGGTCGGGAAAATACGATTTTATATTCTTCGAAAATTGATAATAATATTTTTACATATTTTAACATTTATAAAAAAAATTATGAATAAAAAGAAATAAGTAGTGAAGGGTAATCACCAATAGAGGACTTAAGGCCTATATATATGTTATTTGTGGTAAATAAATTCTTAAAAAAAAACGCATTGTAACTTGAAATAACACCAAGAAAATTAAAAAAAATGTTTTTTAATTCTTTTTGAAATTTCTTAAATCACTTTATAAAAATTATTTAAAACAACTCAAAGTTATTAAAAGAAAAAATTTCCTTTTTTCATATTTTCCATACTGTGTATATATTTTTAATAATTCTTACAAACTAAGGCAGTCATTTATTCTCCATTATTTTAGTGTGATGATTGATATTAATCTTAAATACACAAAGTTTATTACAAAAATTTAATTATTTGTTGTCTTTTTTTTACAAAACTAAACAGAAAATAAATCTGTTTTACCTTCAACAAAACCCAGTTGCATTTAACTCTATAGGAACTTTCAATACAATTATTCAGTCTTCCTTTTTATTTCTTACTAAATTTTCTTAACGAGTTAATTAATTTAAACTGGGTTTGAAAACGAAAATACTAATAGAATAAATATAATGAATAAATAAAACGAAAAAAACTCCAAATAGTAGAGTATGTGTACACAGAGGCTAGATTCAAAGCTAAATTCAAATACACCACATCTTCTGAATAAGGTTTTATAGGCCTTGAGATATAGGCAAAGACTATGCTTTCCAACAAATTTGATCTCCATTAAAATTTAGAATGATATTAAAACAAAATCTTTTTCAAATAGCAAACGTATGAAATTGATTTAAATATAATTGAATGATAATAAGAATTTTTCAACAAAAAGACAACATTTTTATCAAATTGAAAAGTGTACTTATTTTCAATATTTTTCTCGAAGGTTTTTCAAATGTGGATTGCAGGTAAATAATCAAAATATTAAATATTAATATATTTTACGTCTTTAATTGATTTTGTTAACATTTAAGATTGATTATCAATTTCTTAATTTACATATCGCACACTTAATCATAAACAGTCTCAACTTAAAATTTAACAAAATACTTTTTTTATATAAGCCAGTTCACAAATTAAATCTTTAACGACCACAAAATATCGTTTGCATCACAGTCCATTTTCAACTAAAAAATACCTTTACTGTGGTACTTAGGTTGATTGTAAAATTGCAAAAAAGTGAAATTTTAAGTCAAGCTTAAGTTTGTTTTCATTTATTCTCCCTAAGAAATAATATTTTAGATTACAAATTATGTGCTTAATATTAAAGATAAATTGGCAAAATATAATTTTAGACACTAGCAGAATGAAATGGATTTTCTAGACAGCTACGTCCATCATCAGCACTCTTCTTAACTTAAGCTTGACTTCAAATTTCATCTGTATGTAAAATAAAATAGTTCGACTTATTAAATTTCAAATATTCAAAATTGCAGAAATGTTTTCAAAACAGTTTTTTTTTGCTGTCCTAAACATTTGAGAAATTTGAGTTTTGACTGTTTATGATTAAGTGTGCGGTATGTAAATCCATAAATTGATAATCCATCTTAAATGTTAACAAAATCAATTAAACACCTAAAATATGTTAATATTCAACATGTTGGGTATTTACCAGCAATCCACATTTGAAAAACCTTAGAGAAAAATATTGAAAATAAGTACACACTTTCAATTTGATAAAAAGTTTGTCTTTTTGTTTAGTAAGTCTGTATATTATATTTTTAAAGGATGAGGGCCGCTGCATTTAGTTCCTATAATTGTAATTATTGATTTATAAATTTATTTACTTTTAGTAAATAAAAAATTATATTCTTGATTAAAAAAATTTTACTAATATTTCTCAAATATTCAGTTGTTGTTGTCATATTGTAGCACAATTTAGCGATAATTTTAATATAAAAATTATATCAAATTGAGAAAATATTTATTACATACAATGAAATTTAAAAAAAAGAAAATATTTATTAAAAAAATAAAAACTATTTTTGAAATATTTTTTTAAAATTTTTAAATATTTTTTAATGGAGATAATCTTATTTTGCATTTAATTATGACTCAAGTTAATTATGACAAGTTAAGAACCAACAGTTTGCAAAGGTTTTTTTTTCTTAATTAAACTTCAATTTAAGTTCAAATATTAAGCCTTTGCCTGTACCCAGATAACACGTCAACATGATCTCAAATTAGGAATTACTTGAAACTTTCTCTTTTTAATTGGTAAGTGCTTGAAAGTGTTTGGAAAATTATTTGTGTACAATAGCTCCCCCATTTTTATATACATTATTATTAAATTTCATTAATTTATCGATATAAATGAACAAATGGCACATGATTATCAATAGTATACTTACGTCAACAAATTTAACTGGAAACCCAATACATATATGTATACAAATTTTGAAATTAAGAACAAAACAAATAAACATTCTTCACATTACTTTGCCATACTCATTTAAAAAACATTCGATAAAAACCTTTGAGAATAAGTTGAGAACTTATTTATTCTCAAAGGTTTTTCTCAAATTTTTTTCAAATGTGTATGGCAAAGTAATGTGAAGAATGTTTATTTGTTTAGTTTTTAATTTCAAAATTTATATATTTTAGGTTTCTAGTTAAATTTGTTGACGTAAGTATACCATTGAAAATCAGTGGCCATTTGTTCACTTATGTCGATAAATTAATGAAATTTAATAATAATGTACATATATAAAATCACTATAAGAAAAAAAATAATATAAAATTTTAATATTTTTTTCACATAATCGATTGTTTATAAGGAGCTTATGCATAATTTGGCAAATTGATATTAAAATGAGAGTTTTTTAGGTTTGAGAAATATTCTATAATAACCTTTATTATTAAATTATTGTTAGCTCCATTTTCAATATGCTTAAAAAAAAGATTTTTAAGGTTTTTTTAAATGAACAAAAATTTTATGTAAAAGGTTTTATAATTAAATATCGAGTGGGAAAGGCTTATTTTGATGACCTGTTGTTTTTTGGAATTTTTTTTTTTTGAGAAATTTGTTCTGACTGTAAGTTAATTTTCTTTCAAATCTTAAATCTCTCTTTATGTTTGAAAAAGTTTGATAATTTTGCTTAATATCAAGTGAGTTACTCGTATTTTATGCAAATGTTTGACTTTGTATTTGCTGGGGTTTTCAGTTTATCTCCAACAAGCATACGTTGAATATGAAGTATGAGTTATTATTTGCTATTTAATGTTAACAATTGTGCTTGCTGGGTTACTTATGCTAGCACAAGCTAATGTGGTACATGTTTGCCTATCATCGCCAGTACAAATACCCTAAGACTTAAATCATAAAAAAATAATAATAAAAAACATTTTTGTTTCACTATTGAGTAAATGTTTTGTTGTTTTTATTTGTTTTTAATTTTTATAATAATATGTATATTTTTTGTAAAAATTGTTTAATATAGTAAATATATGTTCATTTTATTTTATTTTAATTTATTTTATTGTATGCTTGTATTGATTGCTGTATTGTAGTTGTTTTTTTATTTATTTTTTTTAATCTTAAGAATGAAAAAAAGTAAAAATATAAAATTTTTAATAATTTTTTTCTATAAGAATAATGTATATTTATTAATTTATTTTTTATAAGGAAAACTATGTTTACAGTTACGGTTTAGTTGTTATCAAGAGGGGCTTTTAGGCAGCCTTAAGTTCTATTGTAATATCATTAGCTAAATTTATATTGGTTTCTCAAATAGCCCAGATATCTAAATGAGAATTTTGTTGTTTGTGTTGCTGTTTGTAATTCCTCATTGTTTATAAATGTAGATGTTAATAGATTTTTATATTTTTATATAAGATAATTTACAATAATTTAGAAATATGTTTGTTGTTTGTTGTTTGTTGTATGTGTATTTTTATTAAATCTTAAAACTAATCAGCCTCATGTAAAAATTTTTATAAAATATTTTTTATTTGTATTTAATTTAAATAATTTGCTTGTTATTATTGTTAAAGATTAATTTTAATAATATACAAATTGAACCCCTGCATAAAAATATTGTAAATAATTTTTACATAAATTGACGATTGTAAAGGAGAAAGGAAGGTTGGGAGGGGTATATTTTTTCAAAAATTAAAACGGTGGGTTCTTATAAAAAGAAAAAAAAAAGAAACACAAAAATAATAAAAATAAAAAGTTTTACATAAAATCCTTGGTATTTTTTTATAAAATAATTTTTTTATAAAACTAAAAATTAAGGAAATTAATTAAAATTCAAAACATATTCATACTAAGAATTTTTAATTTTATTATAAATACTGCTTAAATGTTGGTATTTTTCATAATGCTATTTACATAATAATGGTTACAATAATTTCTATTTTTAATTAATTATTAAATTAATTATTAATATCTAATTTTAATTATTTTTTTTATTTTTTATTAAATATTTCTTTTTGAAAAAACATAATTCTTTGCAATAATATTTTCCCAAAATGTCACCTGTTTTATTTGGCCACCCAAAGATTAACAATTTGAAACAAAAATTTGTTTGTCCATAATTATTCTTATATCTTTTGCATCCATCCTCACTCGCATACACACACACACACCCATACCTACTCACAAACATACACATTTACTAAACGAAATGTTTTGACTTTTTTCATTAATAAATTTTCAATTTTTGAAAGTAGTCAAATAAATCCAGGTTTAAAAGCACCGATTTTCAGCTACGATTTAGTATTTAATTCTACTAATAATTCTACACATATATTTGTTAAAAAAAAAACAAAAATCTACAATTAAAAACTAATTTTCTTGTTTTATACACATAGAATAAGTCTGTATCCTGTCTAAACGAGTGATAGGCCTGAGCGCAAGAGAAAACACTGAGAGAAACAGAAAAAGTTACATAAACATGCAAAATGTTCTTATTTAAAATAAATTTTCAATTCACCATTTTCTTGTGTTGTTGTAAGGGTTGTATCATTGTATTGCAACACAATAATATAAACTTGCTATTTTTCATAAAAAAATATGATAAAACTTTATTTTCATTTTTTATTTAAAGTTTTAAAAAATAATTATTTAATAATTGAAATTTTTAAATTTTTAATTTTAATAAATTTAGGTTATTAATCAAGGTTTATTTTTAAGAAGAAGAACGATAGAAATACTGAAATTTTTTCTTAAAAAGCGTGAATTGCTATGAATATTTTTTTTATATGGGGTTTGACGTCCGTCTCTCTGGCTGTAATAGAGAGAAAAAATTTTCTCAGTTTGAGTTGAATTATTTTAGTTTTTGTCCCAAGGTATATTTAATAAAGTAGCTAAATATTAAGCCAGATTATTTTTATTTTTTTTAGTGTACACAGAAAAAAATATTTTCATCAATTAAAGGTTTTAATTCGTTTCAGATTAAAATGTAATTAAATAATAAATCGATTCATTTACTTGTTCAATTATGATTTTCTCGTTCTTTTTTAAACAAATATTTTTTTGAATCAATTAAAATATATAATTGAAATTTAATTTAAAACTAATTAAAACTTTTAATTGGTGAAAAAACTTTTTCGGTGTAGATTTTGACAAAAAAAAAATAGTTTTTGTCCAAAGGCATATTTAATAAAGTAGCTCAATATTAAGATTTTAGTACATACAGAAAAAATTATTTTCATCAATTAAATTTTTTAATTGATTTCAGATTAAAATTAATTAAATAATTAATTTTTTCAATTAATTGTTTAATTTAATTTAATTGTTTAATTAAATAATTAATTGTTTCAATTTAAAACAAATTTTTAAACAAATATTTTATTGAATTAATTAAAAAATTATTTGAAGTTTAATTTTAAACTAACCAAAACCTTTAATTGGTGAAAAAAATTTTTTCTGTATAGATTTTGGCAAAAAATAAAAATTTCCTCTAAATATTATGTTTGTACCTACTGAGTCCACTTTGTTTTATTAATATGCCTTGCTTTTGTTCCAATAAAATTGAACTGAGTTGCCATGGAATATGGTGTTTGCATAAAATGATTATGACAAGAATAATTTGCTTTAATATTTTAATTAAGTCTTTTGTTATTGTAAATTTTGAAAGAAATTAAAAAAAAATCAATGTTGAAAATTTTAAGGAAATACAAAAGCCTGATTTATAAAGGAAGATAATGCATAATTACATGACTTAAAGCAGTTCGAGAGACATTTTTATAGAATGATTTCAAAGTGGATGAAAAAATTTTAATTGATTTAAAGCGTGATGTCAAACTTTTTGTAGGCACCGCAAATTAGCAAAATGGATTCTGAAAGTTTTTCTTAATCAGATACACAGACTTTATGTAACCTTTTTGATCAAATGATCTGTGAACCAATTTTCCACACGGCAGGTTTACTTGCGAAAGTCCAAATATTTGTGGAAGAGAGAGGAAAATAGGCTCATTTTAATTCTCTTTTCTCTCTCACAAAAAACAAACTTGCCTAAGAAAAGTTCTGAATGGACAACGGAGAATATTCCATCAATCTTTTCCGCGAGCTTGACTCCTCTGAAACAGTAACTGAGCACTATGAGTCTCTTAAAACTTTAAATAAACTTAAATAAGCTATCAGCAAGAGTGATTAAGGCAGTGTTACCAACCCAAAATTTAAATAGGTAGATATGACTTAAAAAGTTTATAGTGTTATTATATATTTATTTATTTTTTTATATATATTTTTAATCTACTTAAAATGGTTTAGTGTAAAATATCTAACCTTTAAGAATTTTTTGGTTTGATAAAAAAAAGAAAAACAACACAGAAATAAATATTTTCGCTAATGAAAGGTTTTAATTAGTTTCGATTATGGCATTAATTAAATTTTTAATTAATTCAATTATTAAATTAATTAGAATATTATTTTAATCTTTCCTAATTCATTATATAACTGAATCAAGTAAAAAGTTAAGAAAATTTGTATATGAATCCAATTAAAAACTTTTTCCAAAATATTAATCTAACAATTTATTGCATATTTAGATTTTTAAATTTTTATAATTTTTTTTTAAACTATTTAAAAGGTTTTAGAGTAAAATATCTAATAGCTAATGAAAGGTTTTAATTAGTTTTCAATACGATTTTATTTAAATTTTTAATTAATTAAATCATTAAATTAATTAGAATATTATTTTAGTCTTTCCTAATTAATTATATAACTGAATCAATTAAAAAATTAATCAAATTTTTATATGAATCCAATTAAAATCTTTAATTGGACCAACATTTTTTTCTGTGCAGTAAAAAATTAATTAAATAATACTTGATTATAATTCTACATTAAATAAATTTGAAATATTTTAATGGCTTATGAAACTCAAAACTTTTTAGAGTAAAAGTATTTAATGGAAAAAATATTATTATTAGCAAACAATTTCTGTTGGTTACATTGCAAAATTTTCTGCACTTGTTTAATTTTTTTTTAAAGAAAAATTGAACAGCATTTTAAAATTCATTTTAGGTAGGGTTGGTAACACTGGATTTAAGCTTGAACTAAAATTTTAAAATTTTCTTTAGGCAAACAATTTTTTAGTTTTACATTAAATGTATTTTAAAAACAAGTTTTACATTATCTTTTTGTTTACAAAAGACCACTTAAGACAATCAAAGATATTCATGGGAGATCGCATTAAAAATACTGCATGGCGACTTATCGCAAAAACTTAAATTTATAAACATTTGGAGTTAATACACTGTTGCTGTGCAAGAGCGACTTGCTTATTCGTTATTTGAATATTTGCAAACTTAATATGGCAGGCCTAGTTTAAAAAAAAATTTTTTTTGCGAAATTTTTATCGAAACAAGTGATTGGAATCCACCTTTACAGACGGTATTAAAATTTAATAAAAGTTTTAAAAATTCAAATGATGTAAAAATTAAATTTTTAAAAATATATATTTATTTTTTTAACAGAACTGTTTTTCCTCTTCTTTATGATTTGATTTTTAACAATACAATAATAGAATTAATACAATGAACGAATTGTGTATTGTAATACATGATACAAGGGGAGGTGGTGAATTGAACAAATATTTCTAATAGTGCAAAGCAAGCAACAAGCTTTGTTGAATCGTTGCTAAGGCGATCATTTTTTATTATCTGAATAGTAATGTATAGGTTTTGTCTATCTCTGGTCAAAACTTTAAGCAGAGTTAGGCAAGCAACACTAAGACGCACCACCCAAATAAACTCACATGTCAATTATCAGTCTGATTGTCAGATTGAGGTTATGTTTTAGCTCAATCCTGGCTTTGCGCTGAAAATAATATTCGATTTTATATTTCTCTCACATAAGTTCTCTAAGATTTTCTCACTTTACAATGTACAACTTACGATTGTATGTGCAGACCCCTGTTTAAACTAAACTAGAACGAACACTCGGAATAAAGAAAGGAAAAATATGTACAATTTTTTTTGTTAAATTTAATCAAGACACAAATGGATTTATTTCCTCCGAGTGTTTTTTTTTCTTTCTTTCTTTCATTTTACACATGTTTTTAGTTTTAATTTTAAATATTTCTTACAAATACTTTTTTGTTTGAAGTTAAACTAAACTTTGTAAAAAATCTAATGAAATAAGGCAACTTTTATGTAATTTCCATCTAATTTGTTTGTTTGTTTGTATATATAACGATAATTTTTTTTACAAATGTGTTTATGACGAACTACTATTTTTATTTTTATTAAATGCACTTTTAATGACGATGTCGGAGAGTAATGATTTGATATTTTTCCAAATGAATAATGATTAATTAAATTTGTTTTGTTTAATTTTGAAATGACAATTTCATACTCTTAAATGTATGAATATTAATTTATATAATTGATTTTTTTAATAACAAAAAAAAAAAAAAATTAAATAACTCTTTCCACAACTTAACCCATTTTATAACTTTAAGGGAGCATCGCAGCTCTTCCAAAAAGAAACACAAAATGGCTTAAACTCGTTGTTTGAAAAGTCTTTGTTTTGAAATAATTGGCTGCCAATTGCTGAGATCGTTTTTTTTTCAATATAATTTTGATTTGAAAATTCCTTCATAACATCAAAATTGTTTAATAAATTTTTAATACAAATAATTAAAGTTTAGCTTAGTTAATTAAATATTTGTTTGTTTAATAATACCGACAGTTTATTTTATGTATTTATGTATATTGCACTCATTCAAGGGTTAAGGTTTTCTTAAATCCTCTACAATTCTCCAAGATTTGCATCTTAGGGTTTAAGCACTCAGCGCTTAGTCTGGGAGTAATGTTTTCATTGGCTAAGTTTGTTGTTCAAAAGTTTACGTACATTCGATTATCATTGGTTGATTTGATTCTATGACAGAGGGACGAGAATCTTGCGGTGGACCTAAAGGGTGTTGAGATGCTGCATGAGCTGCAGCAGCAGCCGCCGCTGCTGCAGCTGCTGCCACATGCGCGTGGGACATGTTGTTGGGGCCTGCACCTACACCAGATTCATGGGAATTTGTTGGCATCATGTGAATTTGGGGTTTAACTTTTAGGGAAGGGTGCTGCAGTACATGTTGTGGGTGTGAATGAAGATGCTGAGGCTGTTGTTGCTGCTGGTGCTGGTGTTGATGTTGATGGATTTGGTTGGCAGTTGTTAGCAGCATAGAGGCACCAGTAGCCGTTGAGGGGGGTGGCAAATGCTGATGCAGCATAGGAACGTGTTGCTGTTGCATGTGACTATGCGTTTGTTGTGACGAATGGCCCATAACTCTGGATTGGTTCATATGATCTACATGTCGTAAATGTGGGAGCATATGATGTTGTATTTGTTCGAAGGCTTCCCTGGAATCTGGTTCTAGATGATCTTTATCTGTTAAGCGCATAAAATAATAAATAAAATTAAAACAAAATTCCCTAGGAAATAAATCAAATTTCAAACACTCACCTAAACACTCTGAAGTGGCAGCGGCCGCCATTGCCAATTCTTCTTCCAAATTATTTGGCTTGCAGCTTGTGGTCTTCCAATGTGTTCGCAAGCCTGATGCACTAATATATTTTTTATCACAACCTTGACAGACGTACGGACGATCATTGGTATGCAGTCTCTTGTGCAATTTCAGGTGCACAAACTGTGTAAACTTTTGCGGACATAAATCGCAGGCGTATGGCTTTTGACCGCTGTGCAAGCGTAAATGAGTCTTTAGATTCGAAGTGGATGAAAAGCGTTTTTTGCAAATATCACACTGATGTGGTTTTTCGCCTGTATGCACCAGGTGATGCTTCTGCAGGTGCGCTAGTTGTGTAAAGCTTTTGGTGCACACATTGCACTTGAAGGGTCTTTCGCCTGAATGAGTGCGTAAATGAACCTTGAGGTTGCTTAATTGACCGAATGTTTTGCAGCACACATTGCATTCATAATGCATTTTACCATCTTTCTTTTTGAGCGGATACGGTAAGGAGCGGTAGCCTCGTGATGCCATTGAGTTGGGACTAAGAGGACTGCCACTGCGTGGACAGGAGTTGCCATCGGGGCTAAGGCTGCTGGGTGGTGAAATGCGCAAAGGTGAAAGTCTTTGAAGGGGAGTTAGAGGTTGCATTAAGGGATGATTTAACATTTGTGTGCTGCCTTGGAGTAGGTGTAAGTTGTGGTTGGAACCACTGGAGGAATGAGATTGTCGGTCGAAAGGCGATTGAGCACTATGTGGCGGTGAATGGAAAGTGGAGGTGGGTGCATGTAAAACGCTTACTGATTGTCCATTTAAACTGCCATTAGAATAGGAAGAGTACGTGGAGTAAGGCGGTGTATGTTGACCATCATTGACATACGCTCCATGCACACCATTGGGTGAGAATAGTACATGATGCTGTTGGTGAGATGGTGGAGGAGGAGAGCAGAGATCTTTTTTACATGTTGTTGAGTTCAAATGTATATCGACTTCGTTTTCGTGTGAGTTGTGCTCTGCCACCAAGTTAGAACTAGAATCGGGACTAACAGCGTTTCCATAGCGTTGAGACTTTTTATACGAATAAGCCATTTCCGTAGGTGACGAAGGAGGTGGTGTTGCCGAGTTTGCCTGGCGACAAGCATGTACAACGGCAGCCGCTGCAGCTGCTGTTTCAAGACGATGTTGATGTTGGCCAGTTAATATCGTCTCTAAAATACTAGACGGCGGAGTATAGCGAATGTAGCCTTGGCTAGGTGGAGGCGAGCTGGATTCGGCTTCATAGTAGGGCTTGGTTAGTGGTACTATTGTGCGCTTTTGGCTGTTCTCCAACACAATAACTGTGCTAGAGGCTGGTTGTGTGTTTGTGGCAGTTGTTTCAGTATTTACACTTCTGGATGAACGGCAGTTTACCTCCATTAGTTCATCAATTTGTGTCGAGGAGGTGCAATCTGTACGATTCTCTTCTTCACTTGAGGTCGCCGTAAGATGCAATTCATCCTGTTTGATTGAGGAAATTGTGGCATTGGTAGCGTTGCTTGCATCAGTCTTGTTACTATTCTTAAATTCATATTTCAGTGGCATTTTCACTTTGAACTGTCTATATTCGTTTTTGCAGCACTCTGCAGTTGCAGCTGACGACGTTGCCGTTGTGGAGGGTACTGAAGCCACTGAGCTGCAGGGTTTCTGCGAATGGGCAATAACGGTTTCTTTGGGAGCAATGGCTTTCTTGGAGCAATCCAAAACATAATTGTGTTCACTTTCTGTATCGCTATCATCGCCGCCAGATGGCGTTAATCTATCCTCATGATATTCATTGCTGTGATAACCCTCATCAGAACGTACCGAACGTACACTACCATCATTTGGCGTCAGCTGATGTTCATATTGAGCTTCTTTGTGCAAAACGGGTGAACTGCCTACTTCTTTGTGTTCTTTTTGACTGACACACTCTTGATCCATGGCCATTTGGTGATCCTGCACAATAACCGAGGTAGGTTCTTGCTTTAGATGCAAAACCGTCTGATGAAGAGTTGAGTGCCTGATCAGTGATCTTGATTGATGGCCTGAATGACTTTGTTGGATATGCGGGTGGTGTGTATTTTGTGTTTGATTGACATTTGGTGGGGAGGGACTAGGAGTTGGTGAACATCTTTCGTTGTGTGTGCTTGAAGTAGCAGGTGGCGGTAAGTGTAGACCCATTACATAGGTAATGTGGTTGTAGGCAACTTCGGGTGGAATTTCGGGTGCAGGCATGTCATATGGTGAACACGATCTCTTCTTGCGACACACATATTCCTCTTCCGTTTCACCATCACGCTCCTCTTCCGGTTCTATTTCACCTTCCTCATCATCTTCCGTTACCTCTTTACATGCTCCAAATAAAGTACGTTCCGGATCTACATCATAACCCAAACGTTTGGCAAAATCCTTGCAATACCACACCATCAATTCCTCATTGGGCATAATATCGCGTGTGGTATAGAAATAGATATTCTCCTGATGCTGGCAGGCTACCAAATTCATGGTGTCTAGACTATAAGCTGAGGCAACATAACGCATCCAATTGGATTGAGAACGATCAGAGCCATCTAAATAGTAATAATCATCATCTTTGAATATCTGTGAATAGACATAACGAAAATGGAAATTCGAAATGAAATATTTGGGTTTTTCGAACATAACGGAATAAAATTTGACACCGAACATTTTAAAATCTACTGCAAATCAACCAAAAAAAAAAAAAAAAGAAAAGAAAAAAAACATTAGTCAACACGACCTCCACCTCCAGGCATTACAGTTGGAAAACTGTGGCTTGTAGTCAGGAGGCAATTGTGGCATTCTTATGCAAAAAAACACACATACTCAAATTCAAATTACACCAATATTTACGTGGTTAGTAAGTTGGTAAGTAAATTAGTTAGTAGTAAATGTTACAACATACAAAGGATAGTGTTAATACGTTTATTAAGAGAAAACATTAAGAGAGATGAAGAGAGTTTCAGAGACATAAAGAAAAATAGTTGGAAGAAAAGCTGTTCAGGAAGTTAAATTTAATTTTAAAATCAAAACTAACGAAACAACAAAAACAAAAACAAAAAAATTAGTACCTTTATATTCCCGTATGTTATATGGCGTGTTCCCTGCACCTGATTGATTTATGGATTGATGGTTTTTTTAGATAAGATTTTGGATTTTTGTGTTTGGTTTTGGTTTTTAGTATTTTTGGAGAGATTTTGTTCAATTTTTTTTTAAGAGTTTTGTGTAAGGGTCACATGAAATTAAACAAAAAGAAAAAGGTTGGTTTTGTTTGGTTAATTTAGATTTGATGATGATTTTATTTTTTGTTTGAAAAAAATTAAAGATGTTAGATGTTGAGGATGCATTCAAACTTGTTACATACATTGGGTTTTAAATCATGGTTTAGTTTAGTTTTCATTTATTTTTTTTTTGAGCAAAATTAATGATTTTTTTTTAATTTCTAACTCTCTCAGTTTGGCGTTATGACAGGATGGAGTGATGGAGCGAGAGAGCGAGAGAGAGTTCAAGAGAAAGATTTCTTAAATAAATTATATAGCGAAAGATGTTAAGGTTCTTTGCTGCTTAGAGATTTATGCTTACCCGCCAAAAGTAACGCGCCGTATTTGAATCGTTGGGATAGTGAGGAGTTGGTACACCTTCAAAGGGACCAAAGCGGGTACCACGTGGTATAACACCAGTACTCCAAACTCCTTCAGTCTAAAAAGAGAAAATTTTAAAATTAAAAAACTAATTCTGATCTAATTTAAAAGCAAAAAAAAAACTACCTTTACATTTGGTGATGAAAAAACCATTGACGGTTTTAGGGTTAAACTGCGTGGCAGTGTTTTGTCGGCTCTATTGCTAATGCCACGTTCACACTGTACATCGGGCACTATGTATACAGCCAAACGTTCAAAGTCTTGCTCTCTCATGCGTGTTACATCATAGTCTCGTGTACCATCTGGCGATGGACTACGTGCCGCTGCCGGCGGATTCATATCACTGCAATTGTGTACTTTCTGTTTTGAGTTATCCATGGATATGATGCTGGCCACACGTTGTGTGGTGTCTAACTCTTGTGTTTCTAGTTTTGTTTGAGTTGTTGGTGTTGCAACATTCATTTTTGGATTTTTTTTCTTTTAAATACTCATTTAGTTGATTCTAAAAAAATTGGTCCTTGTGTCGGTGTCTTTATATCCTTTTGTTTTGCTACAGTCGTTAAGTCATAAATTTATTTTGGTTTGGTATTTGAATTTTGCTGCAAACAAAAAGAAAAAATTAATTATTTTGTTTTCCCTAAAACATTTTATCAAGTTTAATTATTTATAGCTTTTTCTAACCTGAAGTTCAAGGCTAATTTTAGCCTTGACTTTGGTTAACATTTTGCTACTATATTTGTGTGTAAACGAGTGTTTTGACTTGTGTTGTTGCAAATATTTTAAAATAATTAAGCAATTTTTGCATTTATTAGAACTAATTGCGTTATTAGTGTAGACGTTAGATGTTAGTATATAACATCTTCTACGACACCCACCCTCTGTCCTGAACACGGCAACAACAGCATTTTTTTTTCTTTCTTTTAATGAATTTAGAACTTTAAAAATAAATTACAAAAACAAAATGCAAGCAAACGTTTAAAGTAATATATTGCCAAGCAAATGCATGACATAGAAATTCACTTTTACTTTAATGTATGAGTATTATAGTGTTGCGTCGTTCTTGACCGTCGTCTGGAGGTTAAACCCTCTACCCCCCATAAGCCCCTGCTGCTTAATTTTGCTCATATATATAAATATATATTTGATTGTTCTATTAGCTGTGTTGTGGGCTGTTTGAGAGTCTGGGCGTGTGTATGTGTAACTAGCAGTGCATTAGCGATGCTTATGTGTGTGTAATGCACTCAATTTCTATTTGTGTTTAAGGGTATATATGAGAGAGAGATTTATTTTTGAGTTTATTGTGGGAAAGCTTTTTTGTTGTAGTTTTATATATACCAGAGATGGTAAATGATTTTTTTTAAATCGTACAAACTGACTACTTAAATTGTAGTTTTTCGACTGAAGCATTAAACACATAGCGACAGCTACTGACTACCAGCTGTCAAAACTTAAGTACACATGTTTATATGAAAACGGTTATTTTGAAGTCATCATAGCCACATGGCTACATGACCATCGTTGTGGCTGTAGCCAACTTAGGCTAATTTATTTATTTTTATTCAATAGAAGAGAATATAACAAAATTACTAATTTACTTACAATCAGGAGGCTTTTAACAAATAAATTCATTTGTTTTGACATTTTTTTAAAAAGTTATTTTATTTTTATAAAGTTTACGATGTAGCTGTCGTCTTCAATATAAGCAAATAGCTGGCTAGGTGACGATGACTGTAGCCAACAGCATTTGTAGTTGTGTAGCAGTGTAGTCGCTGTCATGCGTAAAGCATGAAATTGTATTAAACACATGTGGTTATTAAATTCAATTTTTTATTCATATCGAGAAAAATCCCATTACCAAATGTATTGGCTTGATGAAGTATATTTTTAACGGCAAAAGTTGTTTAGGGGTGATACTCATATTTTCTGTGGGAAAAATCGAGACTTGATGGCAATACTTTGAAAAATTATGAAAGCGATTCCTTTAAATGATAAACTAGAAATCGATTTTTAGAATTTGGTTGTTCGTTGGTTTACGTGGCAGTAGAAGAATCAAGTAGAATCAAGTGATTCCCTTTTTAATACCACACCATTCGTCTAGATTATAAAGCCGATCCACCTTTGGATCCTAGTGGATATTTAAGTTAGATCCATCCTGTTGTGTTAAGATATCTATTCAGTTCAACTAGATTGGTTTCTGATAACTCAAGCAGGTGGCCTATTAAATTTGCTCCTAGAAATTTCCGAAGAATGGAGTACCCGGCACTCTATTCGACCGTGAGGTCACATTTGGTATTTTCAGATATTCGGATTTATAAAAAAATCACGGAATTGCCCCCAACGACTTTTTTTGAATTTGAGAAGTAGAAGGCAAATATTTTTTTTATCGACATCCTGGTCGGGATAACTTAGATCTCTCTTTATGCTTCTATTACTAGTGAGCAGCGATTTTGTATCAAATCACCCCTAGGCCCAGGACAGACATTGAGTGGCTAAGAAATAAAAATTTGAGCACCTGAATCTCGAAATTATTCCTAGAGTAGGCCATTACTAAGCGCCATATATGAGCCGTTTATTGTAAAATGTCATTGCCAAGGGCATTTTGTTTAATATTAAGTTTAAGAAATTCGAATTAAAAACCATTTGCAACATAAAACGGTTGTTAAATTATTTATTAATGTATGAATGGCCCTTTTAAAATTCCCATTGCAACAAAAAAATTACAAAAACGATACAGTTAATACAACTTTTCCATCTCTGATACATACCGCTGCATTTAGTATCTTCTTCAGTTTCGTAAAAAAGGCTTACTGAAGGCCATTTATTCATTTATGTATTTGTAGTTGTCGTATGCGGAAGTTTAGTTTAGTTTTTCATTATCTTATCAATTAAAGCAATATTTCTTATCACTGGTGATGTTAATAAATTTAAAAAAAAAACAGTGTGACTTTTTTTAAGAACAAAGAAATTATTAAATAATCCCTTTTTATGATTAAACTTTTCCGTATAATTTTGGACTCACCTTGTAAAAATTTGATGATTGTAAAAAACTTTTTTTTTATATTTTAAAATATTTATTGATTTGTGCTTTTTAGTTTGAGTTAAATAAATGCATTTTTAATTATTTTTAAAAAATTTAAATAAAAGAAATAAACTTGAAAAATTTAATTTAATTTATAAAATTTTTTACATTTATAAAACTGCTATAGATTTTGGACTGATGACACTGCGAAGCTCATTGCGCTCTTTTGGCACCCTTTCTTTAGCATTGCAAACTGCACTCTAATAATGCATTACCTTGCCGCTCAAACACATTAGAACTTTTCCATAAATTGTTTTTAGTTAAAAAAGAAAAAAAAAAAACTACGCAAACTTTTATTCTACACTTATTTGAAAAAAATATTAATTCAAATAAAGAAATTCACAAAATAAGTGCTTTCCTTACTCTCTGGCTTTTAAATAAATACAAACATGAAGAAAACTACATGCACACACTCGCACTGTGGTGCATAAGTTTATATAAATAAATACGGAAATCCAAAATGCAATAGAATTCATATTTTTTTCACACACTACTGACCCATATACAGGGAATTTTTGAACTCAAAAATAAAATTCACTGCCATTGCTAGCAATGCTTACAGGTGTGTGCGTGCGTATGTGTGCGTGTGAGTAACTATGGCTCTTTGGAAATGAGAGTGCAAAATTGTGTATGCAATTCAGAGATGGAAAAGTTGGTAGAATTGTTTCGTTATACAATTCGAAAATGAAAAATATATTCGAATATTTTTCAACATTTATTAAGATAAGACACATTTACATAGGTTCGCACGAGCAAGGCTTTGTGTTATCTGTGAGAAAAAAAATAGAAAGAACATATTGAGTACATATAGACTTCGCGAAGTTAAGATATATAGTCAAATAAAAATTGAGTTATTAAGGGAAGACGGATAGAGGATAGAGGTATGCCTGTAACCCTTGTGAGGTATATTTTGCCACAATAACCAATAACAATTTCCTCGTTGAAATATAAAAAAGAGTCTTGGTAGAAGCATTATCCAGTCTGGAAGCTTTATTTCGCTATTCTTGTGATTTTGCATGTGGAGTTCTTTGTCCATCTGATATTGCTGAGTTGTCAGATTTTTACCTCAATTCGTTGCTTGCTTAACTGCTCAGAAGTTGATAATAAAGAAGGAAAATTTTTCGGCACATCTCAGCTAAAATGAAGTCAAAAGTCCAAGGTAGTATTTTGGGAACCATTTTATACTTGTTGTATAATTGGAATAACTCAACTCGTAACCGAGTCCATATATCGAAATTGGCTGACGATACAGATTTTTCGAGCATCGATGTTTACCATATGTTCAATTTAGGAAAATGGTTGAAGAAATGGAGAATAAAGGGGCATTAACAAAACTGGTTGAAGAAATGGAGAATAAAGGGGCATTAACAAAACTGTACTCATTTTACGTTCACACTACCTAGTAACCAAGTGATATCAAATAACTTGATATACATCCTGATACACTTATATTGAATCAAAGTTACTACAAATGAATTTGAAAGCAGTCCAACTCAGCTGGCTCTATCCTTAGCTAATATTTTAATTTTGCTGTACAATTCGATCCTCAAACCACATTGGAATTCATTTATAGGGTACTGCGTCAGTGTTAAACTTAGAAAAAAAAAAAAAAATTCAAAGGTGCCAAAATAGGAATTTAAGAGTAATTTTAAACGCCCGTACATCCACAAATATCTAAACGGCTCAAAGCAGAAGTATCGAAACATATTCGATGTATTGAAAAAATCTCGACACATATCCAACTACAATGGCCTAACATCCTAAACGACCATAGTTATATTCGACATCACAAAGAAGTTCAGTACTGGCTGTACTTTATGAAGTATAATTTGAATTAAAGTTCAACTTTATTTGAGGATACAATAAATAAATATTCCAAAGAACTACTAGATTTTTCAATCCTAAGTGTTTTAACAGTTAATCAGATACAGCTTGACTATAAATGTCTAAGAACTCGCTACCCAATAAAAGTATGCCTATCAAGGACCAATGTTTAATTTCAGCAGCTACATTTTTGTTGATGCAAATACATTTTCTACTAAACATGTATTTATATGAAATAAAATAAAAAGTTGTAGGGCCCACAAACCTTTTATAAAACAAAAAAATTTTTTATGATGTGGGCCCATAGAAATTTTTTTTGGTAAAAATTTTGTCGAAAATTTGTTGGAAAAATTTTTCATAATTTTTTTTTTGTAAAAATTTTATAGAAATTTTTTTAAATTATTATCGAAAATTTTTTATTAAAATTTTATTGGATTTTTTTTTGTAAAAATTTTATTTGAAACTTTTTCCCAAAAATATCAATAATTTTTGTAAAAATTTTACAGAAAATTTTTTTAAAAATTCCATAGAAAGTTTTTTTTTTAAATTTTATAGAAATTTATGATCTTCCTATTGCCTTAGAATGGTCAGACTAAAGCACATTGAGGGGTTCATATTGACCCCCACCATCAGTATGCACTCCATTCGGTCTAATATTTATTGAACAAAAAAAAAAATATCGTCAAAAAATATAGTTGGGCAGCCTCGCTTAGAATGATCTGATATTGCTAAATTGCATTATCGAAATTTTCGAAACTATGCCTTGTAGATTGGGCAGACGGGTATCGCTCAATGAACTATTCTGTGTATAAGGATCCGGAAGATATATGCTCTAAGTGGTCGGAGATAAATATATTCTAACTTATATTCTAACTTAATTTAACGAGCATAGTAACGCAGACCTTCACTCGTTGTAGTGAAACACCCAGAGTCTTTGGTGGGAATCAAACCCACAATCCCCAGACTGATATACTAGCCTACAGGAGCACTCCAGGTGAAGGATTTAAAAGGTACATTTATAGAAGCCGGATGGTTAAATTTTGAAGTTTCGTTTACCATCTCTGCTGCGCCTGTGTGAGTGCAACTAAATGAGCATCTTTGCGAGTCGATTTTTTTGGGGTCGCACAATAGGTTTTTTTAGTTTTGTTGCTTTTTTCCTCTTCCGTGTTGTGAGAAATTTGAGATAAAAAAGCTTTTTTTCTTGAAAAACTTGGTGTTTGTAACTTTTAACTATTTCAGAAATTCGTTTAACACAAAATTTGTCTTTATATAAATCCTTGACCGTGGTGAATAAATTTTTTGCATGAAAATAAAACCGGCATAAAAACACTTAAAGCTCACCTGTAGGATTTTTTCTAATAAAAAGAAAAAAAAATTGTTTGCTTATTTTGTATTAGACGTAACTAAATTCCTTTTTTTTAATAAATGTTAGTGGCATAATTTTTTTGCTATGATTTTTATTATAGAAAAATTATTTTTTTTTGTCAAAAAAGTTTCCTTTTTTAACAGTTTATTTAGTTCATTCAGTTCACTTTCAAGTTCAATAAAAAGAAAGAAGAAATATTGAAATGTTTTCCGACGCACTGATTAGAATACAATACTAAACGAAACATAACCGAGTCACTCGCAAAAATATTCTAAGTGCCAAAACATGCGGAAAACTGCGAAAGCGCGAAAATTTTTAACTGCATAATAAAAACTATTCGACGAAAAAAAAAATAAGTGAAATAAAAATGCAAAATAAATAAATAATAATAGTGCAGTTGATTGTTTTTGTAGCTGTAGTTGTGATTGATAGCGTTTTGTATCTGTGGTATTGGTGCGAAGCAAAAACAACTAAACTAAAATACACACAATTTGTTGGTGGTGTAGGTTATGATTTTCCCTTTTAATTGAAATTTCTTTTTTCTAAAAATTCAAACAGTTGTTTAAAATTCCCCCAGAAAGTGCTGGCATATTTTTACAAGAGCTTTTTTTTGAATGGCGCCATTTTTTGTCACATTTAATTTAATTCCTTAAAAAAACACACACATAAGTATATTAACAACATTTTATACTTTTGATTTTACTTAAATATATACATATGTACTACAGGGTGGTACGAATACAAGTATCTTTATAAATCATATATGAATTTGGGACTGATAGATATAAGTTATTACGCGGACCGAAATAAGTCGCTTTAGGCTTAAAAACGTTGGGAAATATTGTAATCAAATCGAACATCGAATTTACCCGGCCAAAAAATCATCATTGCTGATGAGGCTCTTTTTCATAAAAGAAGAAAACACCCAGAGACTTCGGAGGGAATCGAACTCACAACCCCCAGACTGAAGACTAGCACACTAGCAATCAGTCTACCAAGGCATTCAACAAAACTTTAGTAACAGAAATTTTTGTTGCACCAATTAAAGATTTTAATTAGTCTTAAATTAGAGTTCAAATAATTTTTTAATTGATTTAAATATATATTTGTTTTTTTTTAAGACAACACTACCTCTGCGCAACTTTTTGCATGTCTGCAGAAAACACCCAGAGTCTTTGGCGGGAATCGAACCCGCAACCTCTAGATTGATATACTAGCGCGCTACCAATCGGCCTATCGAGGCAGTCAAACGGAAAAAAAATCCTAAATAAACAAATAATTGATTCAATTAACTATTTAATAAAATTTAAATTTGAAACCAATTAAAACCTTTAATTGATAAAAATATTTTTTACTGTGTAGGGATCGGAAAACCTGCATATCGTTGTTAAGATGCTCTTGCAGCCAAAGAGAGTGACACTTTGGTGTGGTTTTCGGAGTGTGGTGGCATAATTGGCACAGTTTTTTTTTTCGAAAATTCTGCTGGAAACCTCATTTCAGTAAAGGGCGATTATGACTCTGATGATGGACTTTTTAGCGAATGAAATGAAGGATATGAACTTTGGTGCTCATTTGTTTTAGTAAAGAATCGATCCTTTTTGCTACAAGTTTTGTTAATCGCATTATCAACCGTTTTGGCGAATAAATTAGCCGACTCCTAGCTTTGTTTGGACCCCTTAAGATATTTGCTTGTGGGATGCCATTAAAGGTCAATGCTATGCAACTAATTCAAAAACTAACCCCATCTTTGAAGCCAATAATATCTAAGCTAGTCGTGAGATACAATCAGATAATATCAACAAAGTCTTGGAAAATTTTACTGAAAAATATACTGCGAAGTGACATGAGTGAAATCGTATGCCATTAATTATGGGAATATTTGTTATTTGTAATAAAGCTATGATAAAATAACTAAAAAATTAAATTTAATTCATTTTATTTGTTTTTTTTTTAATACAAGCAGTATTTGGACCACCCGGTTAATTGCTGCCAGAACAACAAGGAAGTATTTTAAGAATTTCAAAACAGAAAAATTAGAAGATGCAAACTGTCGTCAACTCACTTAAATAAAAACGAATTAAAATTGTAATAAAAATAAAACACTTTTGAATTGCTAAATAAAATACGATAACATTATTAACAACGTTTTCATTTCCATCATGATGATGATCTTCTTCATGAAACGGATTATCAATTGTTTCTATCGTCATCACTTCATAGAAGATGGGTGGTAGGGGGTGTTTAGTTTATTTAATTTAATATTTTGTTAATTTTACAATTTATAATGTGCCAACTAATGAATGATTCGCATATTTATTTACAAATTAAAAAGAAAAAAAAAATAAATTTGAAGGACATTTGCCTTCGTGTGGTGTGTGTGTGTTTAATTTATTTTACTTTTTTTCTAGCGATAAGTATTTGAGAAATGTGAATGCAATTGTGTGTGTGAAATAATCGTAAAATTACACATTAGACATTCAACTTGAAAATGTACGATCACCTTTTCAGGAAGAAAATTTTTAAAAATAATATTTGTAGAATTACAGAAGAGGTTTCTTTACACCATTTCCAAATTATGTTGAATGAAAAAAATTTATATAATATTTAAAAAAAAAAATTCTAATTTTTTATGCTGGCAATAAATAAATTGGTAATTTTTATTTTGATTGTGTTTTTCTTTCAAATTTCTGTTAAAGCTTATTAGTCAATGTGCTTCAAGTGTAGAGGGATAAAGGAAACCGAAGAGTCAATAAACTGAGAGACAAAATACAAAATTATACAATAGTCAAAATTTTACAAAGAAGCGGTAATTTTGCAAAAAAAAAATTTTAATCATTCTTTCAAAAAAAAATTATATTATACTGGCCAATGCCAGTGGTCTTCACCAAAAGGTATGACTTGTTGTCATTTAATTTGTTGAAACTTCGCTGACCATTTTCTTGTAACTTCGAAAGTTGTGAAAGTCGCACAATTTTAAAGAATAATTCTCACTTAGTCTAACTGTGGGATTTACCCAGACCAGTTGGAAAGGTAATCTGTGCCTATTTTTGAAACCTTACATTTTAAAGGACTAAAAACAATTCGATAATAGAAATAATGAGTGAAGTAAATAATTAAATGATCCACCCAAAAAAGTAATTTTTATGGTTATGTAAATACTTTTTAACTACCCCTCGTATTTTACACTAAATATGTTTTATGCAATTTGAACATCCTGGCGTTCCTATAATATCCTTTGCTCTTCCGTGGTCTTCTTTCTTGCTTTAATTATTTTTAGCAGCTTTATTTAATTGCCATTTGAATACATACGTATTAATATACAGTGGATGACAAATCAAGAAAACTTTTTCTTAAAACTTTATTTCGTAATTTTAGTCTTTAATAACAAACATTTTTTGTTGTCCATTTCCAAAAAAAATTAAAATTACGGAATAGAGTTTAAAAATTGCCATCTACTGTATATTATTTTGTTGTTTAAACCCACTGTACATAGAAAAATTTTATTTTCACCAATTAAAGGTTTTAATTTTTAATTAATTTAATTATATATATTTGTTTAAAACAGAACAAAAAAATCCTAATTAAACAATTAATTGCATCGATTAATTACTTAATTAAATTTTTAATCTGAAAACAATTAAAATCTTTAATTGGTGAAAATATTTTTTTCTCTGTATATTGTAATTACATATGTAATACTTACAGGGTGCATAGTACAATTGCTAATATGCATTTATACATTTTTATTTATATTTATTTATATTTTTTTTTGCATTTGCTTCAAGGTCATGATGCGCGTTGCTTTTATTATTGTTCCTCATACTTTTTTGCTGTTAATACTTTTTGTTATTGCTATTGTTAGTGTTGTTGTTGTTAGTGCAGTAGCATTTATTATTATTTTTTTTGTTTGAAATATTCTTATCAGAGTCAGGTTTTGATTATTTACTCTCCATGTTACAAACACTTATGCACATTAACTAGTTCCAGTACTTAATAACTGGCTTACGCCGCCTTCAACGTCTACATACGTCGTTGATGAAAATGATGATGATTACAATGATAATGGGTTTGTTTAAATTTTTTCCTGGTTCTCAAGTGTCGGTCTATTAAAGAAAACATAAACAATTTTGCAAAATATTTTTATTTCTTTTTAGAATTATTTTAATTTTTGTTGTTTATTAAAATGAGGAAAATAAATTTATTCATACGCACTGTGGTCTCGTGGTGGATTACGGAAAACAAAATATATATGTATAAAAATTAGGACATCTACATTTAAATTTTATTTGTTAGAAATTGTACATGTGAATAAATATAGGGTATCCCAAACATTTATTCGAGACTTAAAGTAAATAGAAAATGCAATTTTTTTTTATAAACTCGCCTCAATCAATATAAACATGAGTTGCTCTAGGTAGTATTTTGGGATCCATTTTATATTTGTTCACACATCGAAATTTTCTGAGAACACTGCGTCTCTAAGCATTCATTAGTGTATTATGCGGGCGGCCCGCACAACGTGAGTTCTCTCTAAGGCTATTAAGGCCCATTGTGATGCCGGTCGACCATCTTCGTCGCAGTTCCCTATATAACTCCCAAAAAAGTAAGAGTGCTATAGTCGGCCATGGCGAATTTTACATACCCTTCACCATAGTAAAGTTAAATATTCTTTTACTATGTTATGTTTCGCGATTTTCCAATAATATACATTCGGTTTTTAGTTTTAGCAATCAAAAATATTTTGTTAAAATTTTATTGAAAACTTTTTCTGAAAATTTTATCGAAAATTTTTTAGAAAAATGTTATTGAAAATTTTTTTGTTAAAATTTTATTGAAAAATTTTTTTGTTAAAATTTTATTGAAAATTTTTTTTGAAAATTTTATCGAAATTTTTTTTCTATCGAAAGTTTTCTGCAAAAATTTTATAGAAAACAAAATAATCTTACATTAAACATTTTATAAAATTTTTTTTTCTTATCACACATTTTTTGTAAAAATTTTATTCGTAAATTTTTTCTGAGTTTTATCAAAATTTTTTGTTAAAATTTTATCGAAATTTTTATTTAAACATTTTTTGTAAAATTTCATTGATTTTTTTTTTGTAAAAATTTTATCGAAAATTTTTTGTTAAACTTTTATCGAAAATTTTTTGTAAAAATTTTATCGAAAATTTTTGGTAAACATTTTATCAAAATTTTTGGTTAAAATTTAATCGAAATTTTTATTAAAAAGATTTTTTTTTAATTTTATAGAAAATTTTATTGATTTTTTTTTAAATTTTATCGAAAGTTTTTTGTAAAAATTTTACAGAACCTAATTTTTTCTTGCAATCTATATTGCGTTAGAATGGTCAATATGATCCCCCATGTGCTTTCTTGACCAACCTAAACTTTTACTTGTAGTTTTTTTGTTTTTGTTTTAGAAAAATACGCGTGCCAAGTGCAAGTGCAAAACCGCAATAAAACGAAAGCCATTACAATAACAACATATATAAATAAAACAAATATATGCTGCATTTTGTTGCAAATAAATGCACTGAATTCACAATATCAAAACGTTTTCAAACTTATTTGTAGCTAATTTTAAAACAAAATTTTACTCTCACATTCTACAATTTTTGTTTTATCGTTTGTAAGTGTATGTGAGTGTGTGTATCAAA
Organism: Phasia obesa; assembly: GCA_949628195.1. Lineage (NCBI taxonomy): Eukaryota > Metazoa > Arthropoda > Insecta > Diptera > Tachinidae > Phasia > Phasia obesa. Next base: position 8,520,272 of record OX451217.1, on the reverse strand, counting down.
ATGAATGAAAAGATGAACAAATAAATAGAAGGTGTCTGCGGTGAGGGCGATGCTGTTACACACAGACATTTTAATCACTTACAAACAACAGACCAAATAACCGACAAAACTAAAATGCATTAATAAAAAAATAAATAAAAAATATAAATTTGCATACGTGCTCGTTTATGTGTGTGTGTGTTTGTATCTTGATGTGAAGATTCTATATATATCACTGCTACTACTACTACTACTACTATACTCTTCTAAACGTAAAACGTTGCTCCCAGGAAACAAAAATTCTAACGTTTGAAATATAAAGTTTTTTTTATTTGATAATAAACCTTTTTCTAAGAAAGCCAGAGGTTTAAAGCAATTAATTTTACCCAGATTTATGTTTTTTTGAGATAAAACATATTGGTTGCTTTCAATTTATCATCAAATATTAGTTTCAACTCATTTAAAAATATAAAATAAGATTGAATTCAAGGCGAATCCATATACCGATATATCGGCAAATCAAGGTACATCGATATCGATATCGAAAGAATCCCTGAAAATTATTGAAATAAATAAACCAACAAATTGGATTTGATGATCACCATAAATATTGAAAAAACGTTTGACAATAAGTTGATCAAAACATGTCTTAATAAAAATTTCTTACTTTTATTGGAAAGATTTTTTCCGAAAAGAATTTTCAAACAATTTTCAATTGCTTAACATTTAAGTAAGAGTTTGATTTTAAATCATTTGCAATCAATGTTATCAAATTTTCGTGTTTGCTGGGTTATTATGTATGTTTGTATAAATGTGTTTGTATGAATTCAGTGTCTAAGTATACAACTAGGAAAATGTTGATGCAATCGAAACCAGGAAGTGCACTACACACACACACAAACTAAACTGACATAAGCTATACAAATTAAAACTACATAATTTTGTTGTTAAGGGTTTATTTTTTATTGTTGAGTGTTGAAATTATTTAGTTCTTCATTAAAAAATTCAATATTTAAAATAATAATTTTTATTGACAATAAAAATTAGTTGCTCTCTCTTATTGTATTAAGTTCTGTGTGAAAGAAAAAAAAAAAAAAAAAAAAATAATAAAAAAAATTATTTTTGGAATCGGTTATATATATTATTTGTTTTTATTCACGCATGATTCCTTTTTGAAAATTTATTTAAATAAATATTTTATAAGTATAAAATATTTATTATCAAAAAATATAATAATCGAAATTGATTACTATATCAATTTCGATTATTATATTTTTAACCGATTCCAAAAATAATTTTTTGTATATAACAGCATGCGCACGCTGAGTAAATACGATTTTCGTATTTTTAATTTTTTAATTTGTATTTTTATTTTTGTTTTTCAAAACTCTTTTTGATACATTATGAATGGTATCCAATGGAAACCCTTAAGGTAGAAAATTGAAAGAAGAATAAAATAAACTTGTTGAAATCGAAATGGTTACTATGGTTTTTTATTTTGTTTAGAAATTTAGATTTGGCTTTCTTTCTAGACTGATTGAACTTCTCATTTAGTCTATTAGGTTTTAAGCATAAGAATCTGAGTTTTTATTCAGAAAAATTGGGAAAAATCCACTGATGAGCTAGTTGAGCACTAGCGAAATAGCTATCTGGATAGGCTTTCCCCATAGTAATCAATTTCGATTATTATATTTTTTGATAATAAATATTTTATACTTATAAAATATTTATTTAAATAAATTTTCAAAAAGGAATCATGCGTGAATAAAAACAAATAATAAAAAGATAATAAATTAATAAATAAATCAAAAATACATATGTACGTAGTTTCGTTGTTATAACGAAATTTAACTACCAATCAAATAACTGGGTTTCTTTTCACATTCAAAATTTTCATTAAGGAATGTTAACCTTTAGTGTAGACAACAACACTTTTAATTAGGCCAACTAATTTAAGCTGCTGGTTTGTTCTTTAAATGAGCAAGAAATTTATTTCTCACAATCTAAGTTGATAGTTCTGGGTACCAAAGCTAAAACTTTTCTCAAAGAGCCATTTATTGGGCTTTACTCTTTACATACAAAAAATATTTTCATCAATTAAATTTAATAGGTTTCAAATTAAAGTTTAATTAAATAATTAATTGATTCAAATATTTGTTTAAATAGAAAATATTTTTGTTCTGGTTAAAACTAATATACAAATATTTGAATCAATTAAAAATTTAATTGAACTTTATTTTAAATCTAATTAAGACCTTTAATTGGAGCGAAAAATGGTTCAATGTATTTCTTTATTTGCTTCCTCTCCTTAATATATATGGTTAGGAAGTTTGACATTTCGATTGGCATTTCATTGCCCTTTGCCATTACTTTTCGATTTCTGAAATAAAGGCATTTTATTGAAATGCGATAGCAATGAACATATGAGACTACCCTAACAATCTTATTTGTCTTGGGTCACTGGTTGAATACTTACATCTGCTAACTATCATTTAGGACAGGTCTACCTGATCATGATTCATGCTTGGGTTAGGATTCTAGCTAAAGTCCATCATATTAGGGTAATGACCGTTCAAGGTGTTTTAATTAAAACCACAGTAACCACGTGTCTTATCCGGTGTGGTCTAGCCGATAACTGGGCAGATACTGAGGATATCTAGGCTATCAGCCTAAAGTTTATTTGTCTGATCATAAGGGTTTCATACAGTCTTTTTTTAGTCCCCATAAAAAAATTGCTTAAACATCATTTGGATTCGCTTTAGTTAATTTCTCCCTAAATCCATTGTAAAATGTGCCATTTCCTTTTTCCGCGTAGCATAGCCAAAGGGTGCCATCGTTCTTTAATATAAATTTCAATTAATCCTAAAATCGTGCTTCTAATAATACGCTTAAATAATAAAAATTCTCATTTTCAGTTGTCAAAGTTAGAACGCAATCTATAAAATTTCTTCAAATCGTATAAGATTCGTCTGCGTAAAGTTTAATTATTTTAAGGTTTTCGTAACCAAAGTAGGAAATGCATTACTCTATCAATATTGCTCCGATGTCTGGCCTATATTACTTGAACCGTTTTAGGTAGACATTTTCACAGCTGCTGTATTACTATGTTTGCTAAACAATAAATTAAATAAATTTTTTTTAATTAAAAAAAAACTAACTTTTTACAAAAAATATTGTTGAATTTTTATTGTGGACAAAATGAGTTGCATAGTTTTAGGGTGCCATATAAACAAGAGAATAAGATGTTGGTGTTTGCAATTCTATTTTTTTCTTTTTAACTTTATGTAAGTACGAAAATAAGTGTAGTTAACTATCAAAATATCAATAGGAAAACTTAGACAACTAAAGCTCCTTTTTAATGGCACTTTCAATGTAAATTATATTATTGTAAGTTGGTACGGTTTAGCGTGTGAGTCCGATACGCATTTGGCCAATTTAATAATAAATTGCATGCTAATTTTTAAATGTTTTTAATAGTAAAAGTGAATGCTATATAGTCAGCGAGTTCACCTCTAACTGTTCCGATTTATTTGAAATCGGATGGTATAACAAACAACAACCCATTTGCTGTGGGTATTAAGACATCCAACACCTTTTGTTACTTTAATTTTAAAGATTGAAATATATGAAATCAGAGCCACTTCAGCAGCTGAATCAACGTTTGGAAATACGAACTATTGACGGAATATTCTACAAGACCCCTCTTTTGAAAATAATAACTAAAAAACTATTTATTTCCACACGTTTAAGTTGTAAGTTTATTTGCAGTTGTTATCATTAACGTTGTATTTACACTCACTATTTGTGTAACTTGCTCACTCACTCAGTCACTCGCTCGCTAACTCACTTGTACATATTTGTTTTTACACTCACATGCATGCATGCAAATGTAAAATAAAATATGAACGTATTAGTTGAATAGCTGGCTGACTGACTGACTGACTGACTGACTGACTGACTGACTGACTTACTTAATGCATTTATTTCAACCGCAGTAAGTCTATGCAAACAATCAGAAAAAAAGCTTTAAACAAAACAATTGATAACAAGCTTTCAAGGCCAACTATTCTAATGCACTCTATGTGAAGCTAATTAAACTTTATAAATAAAAAAAGGGAACTTTAAAAAATGCGACTGAAACGATAACAGCCCTTTCACTTCAAAATAAACTTTCAATTATTTGTTACTTAACGTCTCTCTTATAATTTTGATCTCCTAATTGCCCTTAAACCCTGTCCTTCCCTCTTTCCTACTCTACTTTGCTCTCGATGGCAATTAACTTTGCTGTTGTTGCTTATGTTCAGTGCATTTTATTTGCATTTGATAAAGATTAAGATCATTAATTTGTTGTTGTTGTTTTTTTCGGTTTTTATTTCTGTTGAAAATACTGCTGCTATTATTGTTGTTGTGCCTTTGTTTTTAATTGACCTTGAATGCAGTTTGTTTGTTTTTCTTGTTGTCTTTGTCGTTGCTGTTGCATTTTAATTTTGCTTCCCTTATACTCTGTATTATTTAACACTCTTTCCATGACTATTTCTTGTTGGTTGATAATCTTTATTACTGTAGTTGTTGTTGTCATATGTCCGTGCTTCTGCTACCATTCCAAGTGTTGTTGTTGCTGTTGCTATTGCTGCTCACTCAGTCATTCAGTTAGTTAAGAGGTATCATTGCACTTTAACCTTGAAATGTTGCATTTGTAAACTTTACTATGCGCATGTGCCAAGAGACATGAATTTCCTTTCAATTGAGCTGAATGCAAGTCAGAGCATAAGATATTCTAGCTTTCAAACAGCTGCCAAAGAGCACACGTTTGTATGCAACATTTTTGGTAAGAGAAAACCATTTCATTTAATTACAAATGAAAAGGTTGGTTGCTTAAGATATTTACAGAAAGTTGGGTGGGTGGATGGATGGTCAGGTTTGATGGTGTTGATGGATATTTTTTTTAAACTTATTCTCACATGTTTGTTGTTATTGTCACTTTCGATTGTGTGTTTTCTTCAAATAGACATTATGTGTATGTATACGAGTATTTGCGATTTACTTAAACCTAAAGAAAAGTACCTCTACTAAGATATTTTACACAATTTCACTTCAAGTCTTGAAAATCCTTAATAGCGTTTCATGCTAGGAAAAGTCAATAAGTATTTACGAACGAAGAACTTACAACAAAGAAGATTTATGAAAAATGTGTTCAAATGCAAGTAACCACGGTCCAGTTTATTTTAAAGAATATCCGTCATTCATTTGTTTCAGTATCTATGGTTGTATCGATCTAACGCTTTTAGATAAAAGCTAAAACATCTACAGAAACCAAAGTTTTTTTTTAAATTTTATTGAAAATTGATTATAAATATTTTATTAAATTTTTTTTTGTAAATTTTTCTAAACATTTTATTGAAAACTTGTTGAAAATTTGTTGTAAAAATTTATCAAAATTTTTTTTTTTGAAAATTTGTTGTAAAAATTTTACCGAAATTTTTTTGCAAAAATTATGTCGAAAATTATTTGTAAACATTTTAACGGAATTTTTTTGTAAACGTTTTATTGAAAATTTTTTGTAAAAATTTTACCGAAAATTTTTTGTAAAAATTTTACCGAAAATTTTTTGTAAAAATTTTACCGAACATTTTTTGTAAAAATTTTACCGAACATTTTTTGTAAAAATTTTACCGAACATTTTTTGTAAAAATTTTACCGAACATTTTTTGTAAAAATTTTACCGAAAATTTTTTGTAAAAATTTTATCGAAAATTTTTTGTAAAAATTTTATCGAAAATTTTTTGTAAAAATTTTATCGAAAATTTTTTGTAAAAATTGTATCGATTGTTTTTTGTAAAAATTTTATCGAATGTTTTTTGATTTTTTTTTTAAATTTTATCGAAATTTTGTTGCAAGTTGTTTGTAGGAATTTTTTTAAAATTTTATCGAAATTTTTTTTTAATTGTATTGAAAATTTGTTGTAAAAATTTTATCGTTTTTTTAATGTTATGGGAATTTTTTTGTAAAAATTTGATCGAAAAATATTTAAAAAAAATTTAAAGAAATTTATTTGTATATTTTTTTAAAAATTTTATCGAAAATTATTTGTAAAAATTTTATTGACACTTTCTTATAAAAATTTAATCGATTTCTTTTTTGTGTATTTTTTGTAAAAATTTTATAGAAAAATTTGTTGAAAAATTTTATTGAAAATTTGTAGTAACATTTTTTTAAATATTGTATTGACAATTTGTTGTAAAAATTTTATCGAAATTTTTTTTTAAATTATATCAGAAAATTTTGGTAAAAATTTTATCGAAAATAATATGTAAAAATTTTATCGAAAATTTTTTGCAAAATATTATCGAATATATTTTGTAAATATTTGATCAAAAATTATTTGTAAAAATTTTATTGACAATTATTAGTAAAAATTTTATTGAAAATTTCTTGAAAAAATTTTATCAAAAATTTTATAAAAATTAATTTTTGTAAAAATCTTATCGAACATTTTTTATCGATAATTTTTTTGTAAAAATTTTTTAAAATTTTTTTTTGTAAAAATCTTATCGAAAATTTTTTATCGATAATTTTTTGTAAAACTTTTATCGAAAATTGACCATAAGTAAGTAAGGCACGTATTGGGTGCCTTACTTACTTACTTATGGTCAAGAATAAAAGTAAAAAGTGCGGCTTTTTTACTAGCTTGTTATTAAAAACGTTTCTGTTGCAGTAGTAATTTATTTCCTGGCCGCTATTTAACTCTTAATAAATCAATAGCTTTCTCTAGGTAAAAGCAAAATCGGTAAAATCAGCTTGTAAGTTTATAGCCAGGGTTGTTTGGTCATTGTTGTGTGTCATCTACAACGCCATTTTGAAATGATTTTTTGTGTAGGACAGAATTCTAAGGGTAAATATTTACCATCGTCCTGGTTGGGAACTCTAATAGGTATAACCTTAATCTTTGTGCAACTTACTCTCTCATTAATGTGAATAGTTTGCCAAAAACTTGGTTGTATTACAACAGTGGGCGTGGTACCTTTCCAACAAGTTAACTATTTATGATGAGTATGCTTAGGTAATTTGGGAGCTATAACAGATAGAGTTTTGAAAGTATATAATATGAAACCCCGTATTATGATGCACAGGCGGGCAAAAAACTGGGTGGGATGGAACAGTGGGCGTGTTACTTCGCATACAAAGTAAAAAAAAAATATTGTCGTAAGTATAGGAATTTATAATAGGTACAGCGTTGAAATATTGTACACTGAGATAAGAATTTCTACCCATGGATTTCTAGCTAATCCATGGTGGTGAATACGGATACCCCATACAAAGTAAAAATTCTTTGTCTAGAGAACTGCAATGTTGACAGTCTCTAAATTTGTCATAAGCTGCTCTAGAAATAACACGCGTTATAGATCTGAAACTTGGGCATACCTTTACTAAAAAATTTTTATTTTATTTTTAGATACCCCCTTCCTCCCCCCATTAGCTAAACGATATAAAAGGAAATAAAAAATCCAAAAAGGGCTTTTGCTGATAAGCAACAAAATTGATAAGAACGAAAAATAATTAATAATTAAATAAAACTAATATTTATTTAAAAAATTGAACAAAATAAAACAATAAAAATATATTTTTTTAAATGCGCAGTGAAAGTGTTTGTTTGTTCAAAAGATTAGAAATAAATTGCAAAATAAACAATAAAATTTATTAAATTAATTGCAAACAACTAAAGAAAAAACTAAATTATGCGTTTTATATTAAACAGTTAGAGGATGAAATGAAAAAAAGTTTGTATGAAATGTCTGAGATTTGTACGAGTCAAAGGTGAATGAACTGCAATGACGTGTTGTGTTGGGTTGCATTGACACAAGAAGGAAATAACCTTTGCCTGTTAGTCGCCATTGTCTGTCTTTCTGTTGGGCTTTATATCTGGCATGCTTTCAGTGTTGTTGCTTTCTGTAATTAATCAAACTCTTCTTAGTCATGTAAAGTTCTTTTTTTTTTTCGTTGTTGTTTTGTTTTTTTTTTTGTCTAGTCGCACCCATTTGAATGTCAACAGCATGTGAAAATGATTGTTGTTGTTGTTATTATTGTAGTCATATTGCTGACTTTATCCTTTTCGCTTTTAATGCATAAATCCTTAACTTCATGCTTATGGATGTACATACATATGTGTGTGTATGTGGGTTCGGGTATAGTCGAGGCTTGGTCGTTGACCTCGCCAAAGTTGACGCCGGTCGTCGCCTTTTAGTCTCGTGGGTATACACACCCAAATGAAAAGCGAAACATTATAATGTACAAAAAACCAACAACAACAACAGAAACTCAAAAACTTGCACTCGTCTCCATGTCTAGTCGCGAATAGTACAAAAAAAAAAAAACAACAAAAAAACAAAACTTTAAACGGGCGTTGACTTTAATTCTTTCCTTTTTATTTCATTTCATTGCGGTTGTGCTGCTGTTTTTTTTAGCCTCGGACAAGGTCCGCTAGACTGTAAGCAGTAAAAGAAGACTATAAGCCTGCAAGCCTTCCCTATTCTACACGAGAAGTTATTTTAAATATTTGTATTGCTGTGCATTATGTTGGTTAAAACAACAACAACAAAAAAATAATTTTATACTGCTACTGCTGCTTTTGTTGTTGTTGTTGGTGGTTCTGGTGGTGCTGGTGGTGCTGTAAAGTTCAGTGAACTTTTAGGCGTCGTAGTACGTCTACTGATTGTCTGCAAAAATTGAGCAAAATTTCACTTTTAATTTTGCCATCATTCAAAACAAGTGCTTACGACCGACCGACTACCACCACCACCAGCAGCAGCACCTTTGCCACCCCTACGACCAACAACAAAATGTTAATGTTCTGTTGTCATTGTTGTGTTGCCGTTGTTGTTACTGCTGTGGTTTTGTAATTGTTGTCGAAGGTTCACGAGCACGATGGGGACATGCGCTGTTCAGATCCTCCTCTGAATAAATTTTGCAGACTTGTAGAGGACAACAACGAACGTAATTGTTGTTTTGTTTTGTTTGATGTGTGTTGATTGTTTCTTGGTTTGATGTCTACTGGTGTTGCTTTTGTTTTTGATGTTGTTGTTGTTATTGCCGCACTTTGTTGTGGCTTTGGAAAAACGGTCATTGAACCTCATAATGGCGTCAACGTTCAAAAAAGGATAATGCAACATCAACAGCTACAGCTACGACAGCGAGAACGACAACGACAACGACAATAATAAAAATAAAATTAAATGCTGCTGCCCAGACCTGCTCAATACTGTTTGAATTGGTTGCTTTTCTTTTCAAAAGAAAGTTGGCTGAATGGATGACGTCGTTTTTGGTGATTTTGTTGTTGTTTTAGTAAATCAATATGAGAAAGATTTTGTATTTTTTTTGTTTAAGATTTTCAATAAATTTACGAGACAAAAATTTACCTGTGCATAAACTTGTCTAATCCTTATTTATATGATTTCTGTGATTAATTAATTATTATTTTATTTAAACTTATGCATGTACGATAATTAATTAAACTTAATATTATTTAAATCAGCCTTTTGTTCTCACTTAAATTTAAAGGGTTTTATTTTATTTAGTTAAACGAGTATCTTGGTTTCAGACTTATTTTTTTAGGATTTTCTTTTTTAACTTTAAGTATATTTTAAACGCGATTTAAATATATTAACAAACGCAAAAATATCGCGAAAGTATAGTGGATACCGTCGTAGCAATTTACTGAATCCTGAACACATTGCGGTGGCACACTATTTTCTCCGTCTCCGTAAATACAAAACGTTTTGCTATTTTGTTTCTATTTTTATTCGTATCAAAATTTCTTTAATATTTTTCAAATATTAACAAAGTCATTTTAATATACATATTTTCAATTAAACTTTTCTTTATTGCAACACCTTATTTGTTTGATGGTTTATTTTATATTTAATGCTTGAAAGTTGTCTTAAATCTATTTGAATGTACAAAATCAGTCTTTATTTATTTTGTTGTTTATACTTTTATTAGACATGACCTGCCCTACTCGTCAGCAGCCCGGGATAGGACTAAATGTTCTTGTTGAGAACATTAGTCGTTTATGCCGTTATGCAGTAAAAGGAGTCGATCTGCCTGTGCTGCATGTGCATGCAACAAAACACAAACATCGTGTTTAATCGTTGTTAAGCAACGATGACAGACACACGATGATGGTGGTAAGCATGTGGCTGTGTGAGTGTATATATGTATTTATGTATGTATGTTTGTGGCTGTGTGTGTGTGTGTATTTGCATGCAGGCGAGTGGTTTGCCGTTGCTTAAGTTTTCAGCACCATAAGCACAGACAGGACTTTTTAACAGTTGTTATTGTTTTGAACACCATTTAAAGTATAGGCATAGAATTGAATTGTTGTTGGTTGGTTGGATGACTCCTTCTTTGGCATGGTTAGGTCTGGTCTGGTCTAGCATGGTGTAGTATGCTTTCGTTAATGTACAGTTGGAATTATGGTTTCCACTGTAAGGATGAGTTCTTTATTGTTCTTCCTTTTCGTTAAGGTTGATAACCTTTCTCAGTGCAAATAATTTTGTGAAAGTACATTGAGGACTTTATTAACGGTCATACGCAAACGAATTGTTTTAAAAACATTTTAAAATAATTTTAAAACAATTCATTGAAATGAGATGAGATGTGATTAGCTTAAACTATTATCCCTATTTTGCAATATATTTAAAAAAGTTTAAATTTGTTTAATTCCAACTTGAAATATTATGTTTTATTAAAAGGAAAAGCGCTCTCCATAAGTCTTTTTGGAATCATACCAATTTAACAACTACAATATAAACATGTCGGAAGTATACTTAAGACGTTTCGATAATCGTAATACTAATTTTTAGAAACGATTGTTAATCAGTCCGAGGTTGTGGGTTCGATTCCCACCAACGACTCTGGTCTGTTTCACGACAACGTTAGCAGGAAGACCAGACCGGAGTAACTTATACTGGTTTTAGTGCTTTACTGTCAGGTCAATGAAATTTCAAATGGTCAAAATTAATATGAAAGAGGCTGTGATGGTAGCGCAAATTTTATGTGAATGTCCAGCACTCTGGCCAATATTAGACTAAGATCTCATAGCATTTATATTTAATGTATTTTAGATTTATATACTTGTTAGAAATTACGATAGACTCTGTGATGAGGTAGAAGGTGGACAGTATCAGCCACCAGTCTGCAATCCCTACAGTCCAGAGTAAAGGGTAGTGACAACACTACATTTAATGAATATAAGTTAGTGGTAAATTGTCAATGGGGGATCCATAAAGTTCGTATTCTCATAGGAAAACTTTTGCCAAGGTCCATGGGTTTGCATCGGACAGCATCAAGGTACAATAAGAAGTATACCGCAGCCAGGATTGTTCATAATTCTGCACCCACCTAATTCAGATTTAGGTCTTTGAGCTTGGAATGGCGGTAATAAATTTTCTTAGAATATTTGAATCAGTTTTGGTGAGTTCAAGAATTGTAGGACACACAAAAGTCCTGGTTGGGGGCTAATTAGACCGTTGCCATTCCACCACTGGCTAACGATCCTCATAGTCACTGAGCTTGAATTAATAATTGGTTGGAATCAGATGAACTATACGAGGGTGTTGCGATTTATACGGTTTGAAGATAAGTATGAGGGAGTTTCCATACTAGGAACTAGTATACATAGGTCATACAGACTCTCAGATGAATTTAGTCCGTTCTAGGCAGATATACTGGTAAAACGAATCTTAAAATGCTGGGTTTCGGTTCACTACAATATTAAGGCATTGAAATTGTTGAGAAACTTCCAAGTTTGAGTTTGTTATGGATTGATTAAAAAAAAGTATAATCGGTTAAGTCACCTACTATAGACATCCTTCTAACTGGGCATTATGAAGAACTATTCGGTACTGAAAGATTAGGAAAGTTTGCAAGGTCTCACGGGTCGTTAAGTTCATTTTAGATATGGCAAACATTTAACTGCTTTAGGTTTTGGACAGGAAAGTTCAAAAAATCATAGTAACTGCGGTCATTGGCCATTAGGGCAAGCACCAGTAGATGGGTTAACAGAAGATCAGATTTAGATTGGATGTGTAAGGAAGAAGAGAGCTAAAGGAAGTAGTGATAGGTAGCAGCACACAAAGTTTTTTTTTAGTTTTGCTATATGAAGGGAATTACCAGAGATCCATGAGAAGTGGAGCCATTTTATGGGCACAACCCTGCTCCACCTAATCTAAGGCAATGGTTACGTTTAGGTATAGTTTGTGATATGTGATAGCTTTTATTATTTCGAAGTTTTATATTTTTATAAATAGTAGTGGCCAAAACATTTTAAACCTAATTTATGCCTGTATCTCTTGATATAATATTTAAAATAAAACTGATTTTTTTTATAAAATTTTTCCAGAATAAAATCTTACATTTTTTATACTTTATTTCACCTTTTTTATTATTATTAATAATTTAATTAAGCAAGCTTGAGCTTCTTTATGTTATATTCGATTTTTCACTCATGTCTCCAACATCAACAATTAATCCCTGCAGCATTGGCGTAGGAGAACATATTTTCTAGGGGGGCAAAACAACTTTTATTGGAAAATTGTATTATGACAAAAAAAATATAGTACAGTTTTCAAAAATTCTGGCATGTCTGGAAGGGGCATTGTACCCCCAGAATTGCCTTCCTACGTCAATGCACTCTAACTGGATTAGTTAATTTTTTTTTAACAGGCTGATTTAAGCAAAATGCGAAGTCGTTATAAGATAAATTTTTGTTACATTAAAATAAGTCGAATTTGCCATGTTCAAATCATATGAAGCTCTACAAAACATATGAAAAAAATCTATAAATTTTCAGTATGTAATTATGCTAAAATGACCAAAGAAATTAAAAAAAAACTATGTGGAATGTTATTGTGTGTCAATAATAATAATATAAACAGGCGCAATTTAATCTCTCGCAAAATACTTTCTGGCAGTACTGGTTTTTTATCTGGAGGTTGCTTTATCTATCGTCAATAGATAGAAGAATTTACGTAAGATTTTTGTTTGGTATTAGAATAATTGCCGACAATGAAAACTGAATATTTTAATAATTTAATAGTTTAAGTACACTTTATTATCATATCATTATAATAGGGAAGTCTAATAATGGTTCCAACTAGTAAATATATAAAGGGTGTTTTTTATAGAGGTTTAGAACTTTAAGTTGGCATTACTTTTTAAGGTGGCGACCGATTTAACAGCTGTCAAGTGATTTATTCTCAGTTTGGCTTGGCAATTCATCATGAATAGACTCACGCCTGAACAACGCTTGCAAATAATGCAATTTTATTTCTGTGCGGAAAACGTATCGCTTACTACGTCCATTTTATCGTCGACAAAATCGTCCATCATAGCAGTTAATTCGATGAACCATGGAACGTTTTCGCACCACGTTTACTCCTATTGATAACTCCCATCCCCAGAGACGCCGTACGGTGCGTAAAAAAGAATCTATTGCTGCTGTAGAGCGGAGCATTGAGGAAGACCCGAATGAGTCCATCCGCCATCGAGCACAGGATCTGGTCCATCCACTTTATGGAAGATTATGCGGAAGGATCTTGGTTTGCGTGCTTACAAAATCCAACTAGTGCAAGAATTGAAGCCGAACGATCATCAAGATTCGTTGAATGGGACCAAAACGAGTTTACCGTTGTTCCCGATTTTCATAAGCGAATTTTGTTTAGCGATGAAGCGCACTTCTGGTTAAATGACTACGTCAACAAACAAAACTGCCACATTTGGAGTGAAGGTAATCCTCAAGTCGAAACACCGTTACATGCAGAAAAACTGACTGTTTGGTGCGATTTATGGGCTGGTAGAATCATTGGTCCGTACTTTTTCAAAAACGATGGTGGCCAGAACGTTACAGTCAATGGTGATCGGTATAGAGCCATGATTACTAACTTTTTCATTCCTGAATTGAATAACCACGATGTCCAGGAGATGTGGTTTCAACAAGACGGCGCAACATGTCACACAGCTCGTGCCTATATTTATTGAAAGACACGTTTGGTGACCGCCTAATTTCACGTTTTGGACCTGTGAATTGGCATCCAAGATCTTGTGATGTAACACCACTAGACTACTTTCTGTGGGGCTATGTAAATTCATTGGTCTATGCGGAAGACAACATTTGCCGTGTTATTGCCGACATACGGCCACAAATGTTGGAAAAAGTCATCGAAAATTGGACGGCCAGATGGGACTACATCCGTGCCAGCCGTGGCGGTCATATGCCAGTAATCATATTTAAAATGTAATGCCACAAGATTATCTTTCGGATAAATAAAATTCATGTCAATCGAATAATCTATCGTTGTTTTATTGCAACTTAAAGTTCTATACCTCTATAAAAAACACCCTTTATGAACTTTAAATATTTTTGTTTCACTTAAAATCCAGAAAAGTAAAATAAAAATAAATTCTTTGTACAATAATTATTTAATAATAAATAAATATAAAGCCCTAAAGGCATTGGAAAACTTTAATCTGAAATTCAAAGAAAGTAAATGTCGTGTTTTCGTGACAAGCATATGTAAGTAGGTATATAAATGTAAATTATAATGTTTTTATTATTTTAAATTTTTTACTTCTACAATTATTAAAATTATTCAGTTTCTCTCTAAGTTTTCTTTCCAATATTTTCAAATAAATTTAATAAATTCATTAAAAAACTAAGAATGTTGCAATTGTTGTCTTAAAGTATTAATGTAATAAATTTTATAATGTCTAAAAAGTATGTCTTTTTTCAACTATTCTACAATTTTCTTTTTATCACTATTATGTATAATCAGAAACCGTTATTCATTTTATATTTCAATATGTGTTTGTTGTTCTACTCATTACATATGCAACTCACTAACGAAAACATACAAAAAGAACAATCAACCAACCAACTAAACTCATACATTCATTCATACATACATATGTATGTATGTGTGAACACGTCTGCATACACTCATTTGTATCCCCAATCCAATTCCCCCCCACACTATAAACTAAATGGTTGTGTAGTAAAATCATGAAAAAAGAGAGCTTTATTTCATTAATAAGAGTTCATGTTCATGGCAACTTCTGCCTTGACATTCACTTCACTTCCCATTCACACATGTCTCTGCTTAATTCCTACCCAGTTGATGAATTCATGGTCACCCTGTGTGTATTCACATGAATTTCTCATCATTGCGGCTGTTTAATTTATGCGTTAAGTGCCCTCTCTTAAAATTTACTCTTATTTTCTTTCACTGAAAATCAACTCTCTTAATGAAAATGTTTTGTATCGCGCTTGAGTAGGTCGGTCATTGAACTAACGAAACAACAATATAACAGCAACAAGACTGGCTTGCCTCCACATTTTACAACAACAAAAAACAAACAAAAACATTCATGCACAAAATGTTCTTTCGTTTGTTGTTACTATCACTCAGGGGGATATTACATGCAACATATTCAAGCATTAACCATTCATTTCATACCCAACCAGCCAACAAGCAACAACAACAGTCAACAGAATTTTCTTCATTTATACCTGTTGTTTTGTTATTTTTGTTTATTTCTAGTTTGTGAGGAGGCCTGACTGGTCTTGCTAACTCTGGAAAATGAGTCTGAGTGTGAGAGTGTGTGTTGCCTGCGTTTGAGAGAGTTTTGGATAACAATGAGTAGACTGACTGTTCAAAACCAGAGCATAAAACCTCTGTTAAGTTCAAGCTTGTATTTTGAAGCTTCAATGCCATTTTACTGTTAAATTTGTGCAACAACGACATTGACCATAAACATTATTATGTTTCAAACATCATTATCATGTTCGTTGTCATTTCTACTAGTCCTTTATGCATTTTTTTTTGTTCATTTCTGCTCAGTTCAGTTCAGTTTCTTTTGAAATGGGGTAACGAAGCGAAGAATTTTATTTTTACATTGCGGAAATGCACTTGTTTTTGTTTTTGACTCTTTTTTTGTGTGCTTTTAACTTGTATTTGTTGTTGTATTTTAATGATGACTATATGAAATATTTATAAATATTCATGCAGTTGTTGTTGTTGTGTGTTAATGTGGGTTTTGGTTTGTTAACTGGTAAGCGGTGTCTTGTTAAACTTGTTGTATGCAGTTTGTTTAATTGTGTTGGTTTAATTTATTAAATAATAGTCGCCCTATTCAATGTCATTAAGATATTAAGTGACATAATTGGTTTTATTTAATTTTTTGTTCTCTTTTTTGCTTTCTTTTGTGTCTGTTTATTTTTTGAATGAATCTTAATAATTCGCTGCTTATCATTATCGATCATCATCATGTTAATAAAGGCAAGACAAGACCAGACATAACCAGGTATTTAAAAGTAGCAATATTTCATGCAAGAGGTCATTGAACGTTGTTTATTGTGTATTTGGGAGAGTGTGCATTTCTTTTTTTTTTGTTGCTAGTATGAGTGCGAGAGCAAAGTGTGAAATTATTTTGCTTGATTGGTAATTTGATATGTTTTATGACAACAAAAGAATTTCAGCAGGTTTACAAATGTTTGATTGCTTACTTGCTTGCTTGCTTTTATCTTATTTCAGTTTTTGCTAACAAAAACATAGCGGTATTTCATAAAATTCATATAGAAAGAAAGATCAGGTTCGTTGTTTAAATCTTTTGTTTGGCAAAGACTAAAGTACACCAACCAACAAAATAAATAAATTCTTTCAGCACATCAAACGTAGTGTTAGTAAATATATTTGTAATAAGAAATATAATTCCATATTCTGTTTTTTTCCACTTTACACTGATCATGTTCACATTGACTAATGAAAATAACTAATTATGTAAAAGCAGATATTAAATAAGACTTTTATTAGCGTTGCAAAAAAAAACATCTTCATTCTTCCTGGTATTTTACGGAATTAGCAGGACAGATTATCCGTTAAAAATTCTAAAATATTACTAAAATTTCGTTCGAATTCGTTTATACTGTGTAAATGTATTTGCTGTCAATTCTATAGATCTATAAATTTAATTCATTTTTATTTAGCTGAAAAAAATTTACTAGATCGATTTTTATGTAGAAAAATAAACAAGGAAATCAATTTAAAAAGATTTAAAAAAAATATATAAACAAAATAATAAAAACAATAAGCCAACTTCAATATTTTTGCTTGATTAACGCTGATAAAAAAGGACCCTTTTAGGCTATATAGACTCAAAAAAAAAAAAAGATTTTTGGAGTTTTGAAGAAGGTTTTAAACCAATCGGATCATTAGAGATAACAGAATTTGAGTTTGTGTTTTTGTCAATATTAAAGCAAAGGATGACAATATAAGTTTTGGAAGGATCACAAGTTTTGTTAAAATAAAAATTATTATTTTAAAGTCATCGAGATAAATACAATTGACTTTAATTTGTATAAGTCCTCATCATATTTTCAGAATCAGCTGTCTTAAATTCGTTTGAGTGCCTCGATAGCGAGCTAGTCTATCAGTCTAGAGGTTGCCGACTCTACATGTTTTCAGCAGACAATCTAAAAGCGTTGTCTTTTAAAATAAAAAAAAAAATATATAATAACGAACAAAATTTGCTTTGAATCGTAATTTAGTTGGATACAAATATTCAGCTTCAACAAAGAGGTTTTAGGAAATGATATAAATAAAGGACGTATTTTGTTATCAATAAATGTATCAACCACTGTGCGGTAAATAACATAAAATGCCACAAAAAATCTAAAACTTTGCCACAGGCATTTCATGAGTTAACTTTGAACAAATAATTTATCAGCTAATTTCTAATGAATATTTTTTTTCAACTTGACTGCAGCAGTTACACAGAACGAACTAAAATAAATTTAAATAAAATAATTAATTTAAATAAAAAATATTAATATGAAGAGCAAGCTCATTACAATAGGCCAAGAAAAAGCTTAAATTTTTCTTACTATTTTCTACGATTAAAATAGGGCATTGCATTGTAAAATGTTGGTGGAGAATCGTACTTTAAGGAGTATTAACTTTGTTGTATGCTGGCGGTGGCTTATACGTCATAGCTAGTTGGTGATTTTTCACCAAAAACGCCCTTGACTGATACAGTTCAAGGTCATGTTAAAAGACTCCTATTACAAGCTCCTACTCCTATTTGCAGATTGGAAAAATCACTAAAGGCAGTGAATAATATCAAAGCGCATTACTTTATAAGTAAAGTGAACAATTATATATCAAAGAATAAATAAATATTTGTTTGAAAAAATAATTATTTTTTGATCAATTCATGTATTGAAGAGTAAAGTATGCAAAATATTAATGCAAATTGATGGTAAGAAATGTCAGAGATCATAAGATCATATTTTTTGTTTAACATCAAATTCCACTCATAAAATAAAGCATTACTAATGGTCTACTTCTACGAGATTAATTCCGTTACTTAAGTCAAAAGGTAAGCTTTAAGTCCATTTTTAATCATCTTAGATCCTCCATAATTTCAGCCACATGTTTAATTATTTACTACTAACATACTTTCGTTGAGCGTCGTGCGAACACTAGTTCTTACTCTTGATTGTTTGTAGTGAATTCAGAATATCGACTGGTAACTGGTGCACATCTTCCTCATCACTTAGTCTCCAGTAATTGCTAGCATTTGTTTAAGGCTTTGTGACATCCACATTTAATATATGCCTACCCGTGTGGTCCTTTTATATTAAACCATCCACCTCTTGAGAGGTATTTGTATCCGTCTCTTTCGGAGGTTTTTCAGAGGCTTACTTTCTATTGCGAGGCTTCGTTGTCTATCGCTGTCGATCCTGTTTATATTTATCATAATTAGAAACCAAAACATTCCTATTATTGGAACGGCTTGACGACTTGGCTTAGCTAGCTTCCTAGCAGCGACAATATGTCACTAGGTATCTGTTACAACGTGCCGTACCTTTGAGTCTGCCAGCGATTACAAACGTTTAACTTTAATGTAAAAATTATAAGAAATACTGTTTTATTTTGCCATCGTTTGTTTAACAGATTTAGAAATCCCTAAAAATATTTATAAAATTTGTTTAAAATAAATTTAACTATTAAACGAAAATCACAGTATTAATTCTGTGGCAATAAGGAAAAAGTGCTTAAGTCTGATTTTTAAGTTTTGTAGGAGGGCAATTTTAAACTTTAAAATAAATTTTTCAAAAAAATAACTTCTCTTTAAAATTTACCTATGGGAGTCAAACGTATGATTTAAAATAATATCTTATATCTACCAAAAGTACGCAGGCGTTGCAAGTAATAAGTTGTGAAAGAAGTTTTTATGATTTCGAAAAATAGCTTCTAGTTTCTTAAGATTTTTTCCAAATGCGATTCGACATTGAAAAAAGATAAGCAGAAAGTTATTTTGCCATAAGTTCCTGAAAATTTTTACTAAATAATTGAAAATTTGCACATGGGTACTTTGAAGTACGCAGATTTCAAAGGTGCCAGTAACTAAATTTTTGCTTAAGTCGACTTAAGCACTTATTCCTTATTACCACAGAATTATTTACAACAAATTGTTCTAAATAGTATTTAAATTCAAGTACTAAAACTTATAAATTATTTTAATCTAAAGAAGCAAATATAAGAACCTTATCTAGTGCAATTCATTAAACTATTTTAACGATTATCAAACTTAAAAAAAAAAAAATAAAAACCAAATTAACGATTTTGCTGTACAGTAACACTTTTTAAACGATAGTCGTTCTTGTTTGAGGTCAGTTGTTATTGTTAAAATGTCAATTATTATTCCACAAACGGCATAATTTTTGTTTGGTTTAGTCTATATCCAATCATAATTTGAATGCACTAAGAATTAATGCGAAATAAATTTTCATTTATTTATTATTTAATACAGTTGAAGTAATACAAGGATCTGTAAGGATATTGAAACCATAGATTCAAAATTAATGCAGTCATTTTAAAGGTATACTTTCCTCAGATCCTCTATGGCGCTAAATATTCATACTACACAGTTTAGTCCTGGCTAAAATCATCCTTAGGCTTTGGCAGTTTTCAAACCTGCAACCCCAGATAAGCGTACTACTAATCAGTCTACGAAGGCACTTGTTTGGATTTAATTACCCAAGAGTTTTTATGTTGTTAAAGGGAATTTCGGTGTAGGTAAAGTATAAAATATATATCGCCACATTAGTTGCCATGTAGTTAAAATAATTTTAATTTCTTTTAAAAAATATTATTTGTTCTTGAAATGTATTATTTAATTTTTAAGTGAATATACATTTTTTGACTAGTCATCAATCGTATTCTGTTTTGGGTAGAATACAATTTAAAACAAAGTTGTGTCCAAGTCATTGACCCTTGTCCATTATTACACACATGTTTGGTTCGGTTAAATAAAAAGGGGGAAAGAATAAGAGTAAGAGTGATTTGCTGTTTAATGGCCAAAGGCAGGGAAAATAAACAGGTATAATAAATACACAAAAAGTGAGTGCGTGTATGTGCATTTGCCTCAAACTCACGATCATAAATATAATGCTGCAATAGCCCTTTTCAACTGCACTCAAGATCTGTTAAATAATGTTTTTTTTTTTGTTTTAGAGTAATAAACCCCAATCAACATGATTACCTTTTCACGCCTTATGATTCTGTTTTAGTTAAAAGAAAAAAAAGGAAAAAAAAAATAATAATAAAACTACAAATACCTTAAAACAATGATTGTTAACATAATGAAGTTGTTGGCTTATACAGGATCTGAACTGGTTTCATTTCTTACAGCCAACATCACATCATCCAAGTACGTAAATATTTTAGATCTGGAGGCCAAACACACGTGTTGTGAACTAAGATTCACTTTTGTGTTTTATATTTTCCAGTCTTATTTTATTTCTTTTTTATTATACCTTCTGCTATGCTGCTCAGTTTAAGCTCTGTTGATGTCACTTTTAATGCAGCTTAAGGTTTGTTGGCTTTTCCTTTACCATTTCTTGTTTGAAGCGGAGAAGAAAGAGTTCTTTAACATCTCTAAGGAAAATCTTGGCTCGAATGTGTTTTTCAAATGAAAATGAAACCAAAGAAGAATAAAGAATCTTAAGAAAAACACTGTACCTGGTTTTTATTAACAAAAGTCAACATCCTCATCATGGTTTCTATTATGATCACCATCGTGATCATGATCATGATTGTGATCATCATCATGATTTTGAAAGTTTGTTTGTTTTTTTCTTCTTCCATTTGTTAATGATGTTTGCTTTAGGTTAAAGAACTTTTTGTGTTATTCTTGGTGTGGATGGATAAATTGTTAGTATGTTCTTGTTCAATCTGCTGTTTTTCCATCAGTTGAGTTGGTTGGCTGAGTTTGCGCCTGTCTTTTCCACACATAAAAGGTTAATGTACTTGAGAGGAAAAGTGAATGAACGAACTTTTCTAAGATTGTCTAATAAATTGAAAGTTAGACTTTGCCGTATACAACACAAGATGTTAGACAATATATTGTAAAATGACTATAAAACCAAGTTGCTCGCTTAAGATCATTTGGAAACCTTAGAAATTCTTTTTGTAGCCTAAATGGAAGTTACAATAGAAGTAAATCTAAATTTTTTTATTAAAACACTAATCACAATGTTAGCGAGGTAAAATTATCACATTTTTAAATAATTTTTATTACATTTTTCTTAAATATTTTTGTATTTGTTCTCGATTATTAGTTTTCAAAAATAGTGTATTCAAATAAATGATTTATTCACGAAAAAAGTGAAAACTTAAGAGCGTAATTGCACTTAAGCAGTTGTTCCTTTTTGCCACAGATTTAATGTTATTAAATTAATTAATTCTAATTGTTTTACTTTTTATATTTTGTAAAGTTGAAGGTTAATTTCTTGACAAAATGAGACATTATTTTTAGGCCTTGCTAGAGTTTTAAAATTGAAAAATTTCTTTACAAGCAGGGTGTGATAATGAAATTATGGTAAAAATCACCTAAAGCCAGTGTAAAAGCAACAAAGATGACCGGAAAAGCCCAAAGAATATTACTAAGAATGATAAAACCAGAAAACGCAAACGTAAGCAAAGTTGCCATCTATATTTACAAAGTGATGAAAGTGATGAAGTGATGAAGTACACATCCTGCAGATGATCTTTCATCAAAGGCTACGATTATTGTGAGCATTTTTGTTGATGATAGTATTGAACGTATTGCCGCTGGAACATCTCGTTTGGCTCAATACCACAAACGTTCGACCATCACCAGTCGGGAAATCCAAACTGCTAATCGGCTCTCTGCAAGATAACTTAAACTATGACCAACGTTGAAGCATGGCTGTAAAAATCCCCTGACATACGATGTCGAAAGAATTCGTTTTTTCTTACAATTAATTTTTAATTTGATTTTATTTTAACTGTAATAGTACGAAAGAAAGAATTCTTTCTACATCGTAGATCAGGAAAACTGGCTGGGATGTAGCTTTCAATGCTAACCGAAGGTTGGCTGAAGCAACAACAAATATAAGGTGGTAAAATATTAAACAAGAGGGAAGCTTTAGGTAGTGGTAGGCTACGTTCTCACCAACTGACGATCGATGATTGGATTAGTTTTCTCGTATTCCTTTATCTGAGGTCGGTTGGTTAAATAGATGACGCTTACAAATAAAAGCAAAAGGTTGATAGATACGAAGAGTGCTGATGAAGGACGTGGATGTATAAAAAATGTGCATTCCGCTTTGCTGATGTCTAAAAATTAAATTTTCCCAATTTTTCTTTAATATTACCACCTAATTTGTAATTTAAATTATTCTTTTTTAGAGAGAATAAAACGAACATAAGTTTGACTTCAAATTTCATCTGTAAATAAAATTTTCGCAAAGAAATATTTGTTTTCATAAGTCGTTTAGTTAAAGACTCTGTCCTTGTTTAAATTGGACTCTTTTTCAGGAAACATCCACTTACCTATAACAGTAATGCTTTAGCACTGCTGATTTTTTTAATAATTAACAACCAATGAATTCACCAACACATAAAACGTACCAAACTTTTACGGGTTGTAGTGGTGCCCGGATAATCTCTTGGAGATCTCCATTACTCTTAATGAGTCAATTGAAATGCCTTTTAAGTTAAAATTAATGCTAAACTAAACCAAAATTTTTGAAATAAATTTTGTACACTTTGCGTTGTTCTGGTGTTAGTATATTCATGATCAAATAGCAAATCTAACTGAGCGCAATAATAGAGTTGCTGAGATGAGAAGTAATATGACAGTTAAAACCCTGTTGGAAAATTAAATTTTTCTTTTTTTTCATTAAATATTAACAATTCAGCAAGAAAATTACGAAACTTTGACAACTGACAACCATTATACTTTTGTGTTTAATCAATGGAATAGACTAAAATTCATTAATTTTGATTTGTTAAAAACAAAAATAGAATAAAATGCATTCTGTACTTAAGCAAATGAGAGCAAAAATCGGTTTATTTTTTATACCAAATCAAAGTAGAAAATATTACAGGCGTTGTAACATAAAAAAACCTTTTTTTCTTTTTATAAAAAATCTTTTTCATTTAAGACTTATCTTGTTTAAAATATAAATTATCTTTAAACAACAAAGTGAACAACAAGGTTCCTATTTAATAAAAACTAAAGGGTGACTTATATAAGGATATATTTTCTACTTATATGAGCCTATCTTTTATGCCGTAACCGGCAGACTCTTGACATTTTCCCAGAGAGTACCTTACTTTTCCCGCTGTAGTGAAAAATATGATGTACATATATGAACATTTTTGTGGGAAAATTATTGGTTATAATTTTTGTAGTGGGGTAACCGCAGCAGACTACTAACTTCATGGGTCCCTTTTCGACGCACTTCGTTCCTTAATGATTTTTTGGTATCCGAAGGAAAATTTACGAATACCTTGCTTTCATTGAGTCTCGTGCAGTCACTAGCCTTTTACTTTTGACTGTATTGATTTCAGACTGGCGACTGATACATGTCGAATTTTTTTCTCATCACAGGGTCTGTGGTAATTGCTAACATTTGCTTAAGGCAAAGGTCTCCACAACATCTCCATTTAATATGTGTCTGCCCGTGGTCCCAAGCCTTTTTTTACGTTAGAATTTTTCCAAGCACAGTCTGCAAGTATCGTCTCATAGTGATTTTTAACTTGGCGAACTGGGCAAGATAGATACTTGAGAGTCCGAGACCTGTCACTATCGCAGTTAACCATTTGTAGGCACTCAGATCTTATCCAAGCTCCTTCTTGGTCTTCCTGCAAACTTGTAGTGACAAATCCCAATGAAGAATCGATTCTGCAACACCGAACTGATAGATTTACACACTACCTACTAAATTCAAATTTTTAAAATTTATATTTTTAATTTAAAATAAAAGTCTGATATTAAATTGTTTTTTTTTTGCACTTTTTATTTTGAATAATAATGACGATATAACTATTTTAAAGTCAACAGTTTACAAGAAAGATATTATTTGCTAAAATGGCACGGTTTTAAAGTTAGTTACGATGATGTTGATAACGAAGTATTGAAATGGTGGTGTAACTTCTTATCTTGACTTTGGTGAATAAAATTCTTTAAAATATTTTATACTTTAAATCTTATTCCATTTTATTTAACTTAATATTGGTTCTATATTTACGCAAATGTTAAGGCTGGTGAAAAAATTTCCTGTGTATTTTAATTTATTTCAATTAAAATAAAACGTCCAGCCAACAATATAAAATAAATAATAAAATTTTTGTAATAATAGGTCTAAGACGTCCAGCCAATAATAGTTCTAAGCTATAAAACATAGAACTTAAGGTAAAAATTCGGAATTAAAATTGATTGTCCTTATGCAAAAAAAAAATAAATAAATAAATAAATAAATAAATAAAGTCTACTTGAAGTGTATTTTAAGATAAGATTTTGGTATAAAATTTCTCACAAGGTAGATTTTATTTATTTAGCATAAGAGCATAAATTTGTGGACTTTTCACAAAAACAACTTATCTCAAATATTTGTAATGTTCTAGAAAGGAAAAATAATTTTTAAACACTCAACAGAACTGAAAATTAATTGAATTAAGGTATAGTGATTGGACAAAAACTTCGCGCCTTAATTTGCCGTAAAATTATCAGAAAAATTTCCTTACTCCACTTAGGCTGTTTGTTCAAAAAATCCATGGATTTTTATTCAATAAAATTAAAATTTTAATTCTTATTATTTATTTTACACGTGTTGAAATTATAAACTTTAACATCATAATATTACCTAGCAATCCTACAAGTTTAGTTTTAATTTATTA
This sequence comes from Phasia obesa, assembly GCA_949628195.1. NCBI lineage: Eukaryota > Metazoa > Arthropoda > Insecta > Diptera > Tachinidae > Phasia > Phasia obesa. The sequence continues at coordinate 8,495,028 of OX451217.1, read as the reverse complement.
AAAACCCAATATGAAGTGCTTGAAAGCTTTTCTTGGTGTCGTAAACAAATTTTGTTTTATTTACAAAAATTAAAATTACATACTTACTCTCTTTAGGTAGGCGCGAAATAATTACAAAAATATTTTTTTTTTTTATACAATTTGTGTTGTTTCATTTAAAATTAACTACTCTCAACATATGGGAAAAAAGTCATTTGAAGTCAAAGTCAAGGTTTTTAAAAGTTGTTTTAGCTTAACGTTTAAACGATGAAATAAAAGCAATTTGCACTAATTCCAGCAACAACAACAATAATAGCAGCAGCAAAAAATAGAACCTGTTTTCTAAGCAATTTTTCTAATTAAAAAAAAAAAAATACACAATTTAACAAAAAATAAATATAAACAAATAACAAACAAGTGGCTGTTGATGATTAAGGCGTTGCTAATGATGATGATGATGATGATGATGATATTGATGTTAAATGATTGTTAGTGGTGGTAAAAGCCCTGAGATCATGACTCTGTTTAATATTCTACTTTATAAATTTCCTATCATCTATCATTAATATTTTAAAAATAAAATAAAATATTCTAAGCTTTTTTGAAAGTAATAAAAAATGATGAAAGAAAAAAAGTAATAAATCATTTAGTGTTTTTTTTTTTGATTATGTAATATTGAATAAATTCCGTATATTTTAATGGGTTTTTATTTCTATATTTTTTCTTTTCTTTTTAGTACTGAAATTGTTAAATGGTTGTTCCAAAGTTCGTTGCTCAAGTCTTTTGTTTTTTGTGAATAATAAATTTTAAATTTAAAGTTTGCTACTTAAGTCTTTTGTTTGGCCACCAACTGGTCTTTAACTTACCATTGTTGCTTTTGTGGCTGTTAATCCATAAGTGTATTCCATTTAATCCATTAATATTAGTTATCCTGGGCAAAAGGTTTTGGTATTAGTTTCTTAAGTAATCCAGCATTCAATAAGTAATTGGTTTTATTTATATTTATCTTTTATGCAAAAAACACTTAAATGCAATTTTGTTTTACATATTTCCTTTTATAAAATACCATTTAAAATATATTTTTCTTAGTAATAATTTAAATTAAATATTTTTTTCTAGAACGTTATATTCTCAATTAATATTTAATCTTTAACAGTCTTTTTTTTTAATATTTCTTACAATTATTTCTAATAAAGTAAATTTTTTTTAATAATTCTTTTATATTCTAGTTAACAAATATGTTATATTTTCGGGCTGTTTTCCAACATTAAAAAAAAAAATCCACACACTTTTTTATCTATTCACAAGTCTAACTTAGAGCTTAGTAGTACATTGTATAAACTTTCTTTCTGTGGTTTGGTTTTTTGGTCGTGTAGTGTATGATTTTTATTTTAGAATTTTTATTTACGCTACCGTGTGTCGATCGCGTTGTTGCTTACGGAAAACTGATTCATGGATGAGTCGTATCGCAACTTCAATGTCGAGCCGTATGAAACTTCTGAAAGTGGCAGCAGCAGAAACACAACAGCTCAAATAATAATAAAATTTTAATATGGTTAGACTTTTTCTTACCTACACACGCAATACTTAAACAGTTACACACACACACACACACTTACATTCTAAATGTTCCTCTTCTTCTGGCACTTTTTCTTCTTCGTTTTATATTCACAACTGCTGAGTTTGTGTGGTGGGGAGAAAGAGTCATTGAGGCCTCAGGTGTTCTAACACAACAAAACGGACGAAAAAGAAAAATAAATAAAACTCAATATTCTGCGCTCACTTTTCGTAACAGTTCAGTTCAGCTCTGCTCATTTCTTTATTACTGTTGTTGTAGTGGTGTAAAAGTTCTTGCCATAATAGAATTCAGAGAGAAATTAAGAGGGAGAGTTTACAATTTGAAGAAAAGATCTGCTTTTTCTAATGCTAAAAAAATTAGCCTTAAAAGCAAACTTGTTGTAATGATGGTTAGACAGCAAGAACATTTGTTTTTCTTTCAAACATCTAAACAACAACACTCTCTCTTTTTCTCATATTTTAAAACTGTTAACAACTCACTTACACCAACAACCAAATACACTCACTTGTTATTCACTGCAAATAGCGATTGTGTAACGTTCTAATCCCATATTTTTCCTTAATAGAGAATGAATTTTTTTCTAAGTGACATACGTGCAGTTGTAAAGAATGTTTTCTTTTTATTTTTTAAACAAGAAGACAAAAGAGATTGTTTATTCTTTTTTTATATTAACTAGGTTTTTTTACTCGAAGTTGCCAGGGTTCACTTCAGGGATATTTCTATGCACATAAGAAACTATTATTGAAATCGAGTAAGCTGTTATGTAGATAAAATTCATTTGCCATCGGTCTGGTCGAATCTCTCAAGTCTATCATCAAGGGTACGATAAGAAAAAGTTTTTAATATTAATATGATTTTTTATGAACAACTTGCCCATACCACAACTATCTTTTTCTGCCATAGTCAATTGCCCATTTTAGATAGGGATCAAAAAATATTTAAAACTAGCTGTGTCAGCCACTTCGTCAGCATCCTTACAATATTTTGCTCGATTTTGCTTTGAATATAATTCACTTCGAGTTTTAAGACTCTTACTTTTATAGTGTTTCAGTTGTGATTTATATATTTTCTTTATATAGAGGTACCCAACTCTGAATAAAATTCTAAAATGTATATAAAATTCTAAAACTATTGTAGAGTTCTGTAAATAGCGTTTAAATTATCCTGCTTTCAAAAATAAAAGTTGCTGGCATGTTTGCAGTCCTATTGAATCGGTAAAATAGAGTACTTTCACTGCTTTTCCTATATTTTCTCTTGGAATTGAAATAGTTTTGCGGATAAAAGGTATCGTATATTTGAACCAAGACAATGAGGTACCACCTCAAAAAAAAATTGTTAAAATCAATACATTAGCTTTTACGTGATGCGAACACAGACAGAAAGGAAAGAAGTTACAGTTTTACTAAATGCCCGTTTTCACCTTTTTCTCATCATGGACCAGGTAGCAGGTAAAGCTTACCACCTTCGAGTTAAGGATTATATATTTTTCCTTATCAAATCGAATTAGCTGCATACAATGTCAATTTCACCCTTTTATCCTTTTATAGCCTTCTATATAAGAGTCAAATTTCAATAAAGATTAGTTCATCCATTTAACGTGATTGACAAGCAAATAAAAAATCTGTTTTCAAAGAGATTTGTAACTAGCTCTTCCCGGTATGCTTCGCTACACCCATCCACAAAAGCTACAATAAACAATTGGAAGGAAAAGCACGGTATCCTCACGACAAATATTTTCAGTTTGTATGCAAGGTACGACGCCCACTGTTCCCATTAATTCTATTTTTTGCTAGACTATGATTAATACGATAATAATTTTTAACTTTCTGTGCGAGGTAGATCTCCCTCTAACCTAATCCTGTCTGTAATTTGCTAGATTATGTACATTAGTATTGTAGTTATTTGTGACAATTTTCAAGACTTTACATGTTATAGTTCTTCCTTTGTGTGGGAGCTACCATGCCCACTGTCACAACATAGTCTGTATTTTACTGGACTAAGCACATTAGTATAAGGGCTACTTGTGCAGAATTTTAAGACATCAAGACTCTATCTATTGTAGTTCGCTAGGTACACGATAAATATTTTTCACTTTGTAAGGGAAGTACCATGCCCACCGTCCCAATCTAGTCTGTGTTTTGTTATACTATGCACATTAGTATAGGGTTTGTTTGTCCAAAGTTTCAACACTATTGTAGTTTTCTAGGTGGATTATAATAATTTTTTTTTCTTTGTGTGGGAGGTACCACGCCCGCCGTCTCAATCCAGTCTCTGTTTTATTAGACTATGCACATTAGCATGAAGGTAACTTCTGCAAAGTCTAAAGACTCTACCTATTGCAGACCTTCAAGATAATAATTGTTCACTTTGTATGGGGGTACCACACCCACTATTCCAATCCAGCCTGTGTTGCTCTAAACTATGTATAAGGCGGTTACTCGTGCAAAATTTCGAATATCTACCTCTGATAGTTCTCAAGCTACTTAAAAAAGTGGGCGTGGTCAATTTTTTTTCCGTAAAAACCTAAGTTGGGGCATTATTATTTATATAGATATGTATATCTTATCTGAGATGTTCCACATGTTCCAGACAATTCAGGAATATTCTGGGATGTTATAGATTGTCCTGAACTACTTTCGAATACTCTCGCCCTTCAGTTAAAATTTGTGACCTCCTTCATGAATGAGGACTCGTTTCTGGTTTTGAGCGGTAATAGTAAACAGAAGGAGGAAACGGTACAGCTGGTTTGATGAATTAAATTACTTTGCAAGGAGTTGTAACTAATTCTTATCAGAAATCTAATTAGCAGGGATAATGTGGCGAATATCCGTCGAGATCGTTAATATTTCTTACATATGTAGATACGAACGAAGTTACGGACGAGTGCACCTACTTCAGCCTAACTTTACCTTCATCCTTATAGGTCAATTTAGAAGGTAACCGAAGAGTTTTTGTATTTCAAGCGTAGTAACTTTCTCATTGCGAGTGGTGATCATTTAAACAAAATCAGGGAATTATCAAATTACTTTCGTTAAATTTGTTATTGCTTAGCGGTAGATAATGAGACTAAATTTAAGTCGAGCAAGTTTTCTTACAAAAGTTTTTTTTAAATCCGTTTGTACTTGCTTTTACGTTTACATAGATATCGTTAACTCCAGCCAGTTTCTTTTTATTTTTAAACTACGAATAACAAAACAAACAAGAATTTTGAATACAGGCAAATCTAGACCTCATTCCCCTCTATAAATTCGAGACTTTAGCAAGTAAATTTGCCCTAAGGAAATTCGGTACTTTGGCCTCTATATGTCCAACGATTTTTTATCACACATTTTAATATCAATAAAATCATGTTTAAAACACTCTTTAAAACGTCTGGATATCTAAAGAAAAAGTTCTAAAATAAAACAACAACAAAAATCAAAGAGTGTAAATTTATTATTTCAATCTGTTCAAATGTTTCTGATTGGCTTGAAGATGTCTATTCTGCTGACTAATTTTGCAAAAACAAAAGCAAAAATTTAAATGCAATTTATTGCTGTTGCCATAAATTAAAATAATCTCATCATGCCTGGTTGTACTCTTCTAAATTTGATGAGAACACATGTTGTCATTGTGTTCGCATGACAATGATCTTGACAGTGATTGTAATAAATGAGTTGAAAATCTAATAAAATGTAAAAGTTCTCTGTGGCTCTCTGAAAGGAAAATAAAAATAGAGTAGAAGTAAAACAAAATAAAATGAAATGCAGAGAGTAAACAATTAGTTTAGTTTATGAATGTAATTGTAATAGCAATTGTTATAAAATAATTGATAAAAAAATTTTTCTTTATTGTGATCAGTATAATGAATGTAAGAGTAATAATATGTATGTGTGTGTGGGATCTGTGTAAATGTTGGTGTCATTATTAACACTTTAGGTTAACAAGTAGACGGCAGCAGAACATAGATTCTCTATGTGAGGCTTTCGACATTCCAAATTTAAATAGTTGATTTATTCTTGAGAGAAAGGTGCTTTTTGTTAAACAATCTTAAATTTATTACATCAACAATCACGATCGCACTACCACTTCCAACAACATTTAACATTTTAATTATTTAGCAAAAAAATAAAAAAAAAACTTCATCATTGTCGGTCATTGCTCCTCCACTCCTCTACTTTTGCTTTTTTACCTTTAGAATATTAAAATAAATCCTAAAATATTAGTTATAAATAACCGATAAATAGTTTTTATTTTTAAATCTTGAACTTTTTATTCAAATTTGCTCCTTTTTGGGAATGAACAAATGGTAACAAAAAATGCGCAAAATGTAGTTTTCTACTTTTGAAGTCATTAACAACTTTTTGTTTGTTTGAATTTATTTGATAAATGGCTTCGAAGCAATAATTATCGACAAAACTATTGACTAAAAAATAAAATAGCAAAAATATTTTAAAGAAATGTTTTGAAATTTCTACTTTTTTGGTTCAATTTGTTGCTGTTTTATTTTAATTAATGGCATAATGACCATAATTAATGTCATAATGATAACAAAAAAAGAAATTTGTTACCGCCATGACCGTGACCATTAAAGTTTTTTAACCTTGAACTTTTGCAAAATGTACGCGAAAATAATGCATTTAAAAGGAACGACATCGTGATTAAAAATAAATTAAAAATGTTGTTGAAGTTTTAGTAATTTTTTAAAGAGAATTTAAAAGTTTTTATTTTAATGTTCAATGACGAGTTTTTGAAATAACTATAACGCTGATATAATTAGAGAGAAAGGATGTATTCCCAACAATAAATTCGAATATAGTACAATCGAAAAAATGCCATTGAAGGAAGAATATATACAGAAAAAAATATTTTCTCTAATTACAGGTTTTAATTAGTTTCCGATACGACATTAATTAAATTTTTAATTAATTTAATTATTTATTTAATTCGAATATTATTTTAGTCTTTTTCAATATTTATATAATCTCAATAATTAAATAACTGAATCAATTAAAATTCTAATCAAATTTGTATCTGAATCCAATTAAAACCTTTAATTAGACCAACAATTTTTTGTGTGTACTGTTCTTTGTTGCTTTGTCGTTTCTCAAGCAGTCGATAAAGTCTGACATGAAAGCATAACATAAGCTGAACGAAATGTTTAATAAGCAGTTGGAAATTTATTTAACTGATAGAAGTTTATTCTGGCTTACCCCAGCGTACGTTCCTCAAAATAGTATTTTGCACCCATTTTATACATATTTCATATTTCGGATATGCCAACTAGCAACAGAATCCACACAGTAACATATGCTCACATAAAAGTTTTTTGAAGAATTAATACTCGTATTCAATTTAGAAAAATGATGATCGAAAAAATAGCGAATAAAGGTGAATGAACAAAAATGAACTGATATGATGTTAGCATACAAATACCAAATGATGCCTTAAATACCTCACTATACATCTTGATGGGCGCCTTATATGGGAAAATCCATAAAATCAAAGTTAACAGAAACGAACCTACAATAGGTGAACTCACTAAACCGGAAAAGGTGGAGGGAGGCTACTACATATGGACAGACTCGAATGATGCTCAAAGAGCCCCTTGGCCCCAGTAAGGTGCTCAGATATAACAGAAGTACTTTAAGCTGGATTACTGCTTTAGTGACATTTCATGGAAACTTCAAGTATCATACAGCCAAAATGAAGATCGAAGAAGATGATACATGAAATCAGTGCCTGGAAGAAGCTGAAACGGTAGCGCTCATTGTATGGTGTCCAGCTCTAGCTAGCATAAGACTTTGGACCACTGGTAGAAACTTTTTATATATGGATGCCATGGGAAATGTTAGAATTTAATAGAGAATATTAAGTCCTTCTTTATACACTTTAAAACACTTTTATTGAGATGTATGTAGATCGATAATAGTAGGCAACAATTTACAGAATATTTTCGTTCGAAAATTAGACAAATATATTTTTAAGTCTTTTGTTGAATTTTAGACAAAATGTGTATAATTATTTTACACAAATTGTGTTTATTTTTATGCTCTTTTCTAATTTGATTTTTTTTTCCTAAATAAAAATGCATAAAATATATCGCACTGTTTCCTCTTAAGAAAGTCAACTCAACTTTTTTAATTTTCACTTTTTGTAAGAAATCAATGTACAGTGGTGATATCTACCCACTGTAAAAATCTTACATTATATTCTCCGCCCTTTCGCCAAAAAATAAAGTTTTATCCCTCTTCTTAATTAAAGGTATTTATCAAGGTATATTTATTTTACTAGGTAGTGGCATCCCTACAACAAATACAACAATACAAGAACAACATCGAATTTTGTTGTTGCTTTGTAGTTCGAAATGTCAAAAAACATATAAGAAAATTGAGAAAGCGTATATGTGTTTTATTGCTTTCTCACTTCTACACTATAAAATTTCAGAACACATACAACTTTTGACATGTCGAACTACTAAATCAGCTGGGCGGACGACACTACCTAGTAAAATAAAAATACCTTGGGATATATGAAAGAAAATAGTTTTTTGCCTCTACTGAAAATTTTTGAATTTTGAGTTAACTCTCTTTAAAGGAACCATAGCGACATGTATTTAATTACATTTATTTAAACAATTTTTATTAAACAACATATAAAACTAGAATCCATTCGTCCATCTAAAAAGAAAAATTTATTATTAGTATTATAATCTATACATATAATAAAACAGTAACTTTTTTCCTGACGGTCTGTCTGTGTTCGCATCACGTACAAACTACTGGATGAATTTTAGTATAATTTTATGAGGAGCTACCTTAGTATCTTGACACAAATATAGGATACTTTTTTCCGCAAAAATGTTTGATTTTCAAGAGAAAGTAGAGAAAAAGCAGTGAAAGTACGCCCATTTGTTTTTACCGATTTAAAGGTACTGCATAATTTAGGGAACCTTTTATTTCTTTTATTTTTGAAAGCGGGAAATTTTAAACACGGTTGCGCTGTTGCGTCATCTTTTGATGAAGCTGTTTTAAAATAATAACAAAATATGAATTGAAAGCGGGATATTTTAAAAATATAAATTACTTGAATAAAATTTGTATTTGATTTGTATTTTTAGTTTATGGAATTACATTGTTATTTTAAACACATTTTACAGAGGTTTACAATAATTTTTAGAATTATAGAATTTTCTATAAATTTTAGAATTTTATCCAGGGCTGGGAACCTTTATATAAAATAAATATAAAATAAATAAATATAAATAAATATAAATATAAAATAAATACCTAAGAGTCTTAAAATCGGATGTGGATTACTTTCAAATCAAAATCGAAAGAAAAGAATATTGTCAGGACGCACATAATTTGTGTGGGAACAGCTAGTATTATATAAATATCATTTTTTTCCTTTTTACTTTACCATACGTAGTTAAAAATACGTAGTCGGATTTCGAAGGATTCATACGTTTAGAGGAATCCATTGTGGCTATCTTCGCGATGATGTCTGTGTGTGGGTGGGTGGTTAGGTGGGTAGGTGGGTGTGTATGCCACTATTTTTGTGGAGTTTGTACAGATCATAGCGTTTGACAACATATCAAAATGAAATTTAGTATGTGCCTTTGGCATGTGGAGTTGAAGAGCTGTATAGTTTCGGGATGGGGCAAGGGGTAGTTTCCTTACCCCCAAATTTTGTGAACGCTCTACAGGTCATACCGTATGACATATTAAAACGAAATTTAGTATGCACCTTGGAGATGAAGAGCTGTATAAATTTTGGGCATAATCGGGAAGGAGCAAGGGGTAGTTTACTTACTCCCAAATTTTGTAAACGATCTATACCGTCATACCGTATAATATATCAAAATAAAACACAGTATGTGCCTTTGGTTTATGGAGATGAACAGCTGTATAAGTTTTGGCCAAAATCGGGAAGGAGCAAGGGATAGTTTACCTAACACCCCAAACCGAAAATAATTAATTTATCGATTTTCCACATATTTTCTTAAAATTGATCACCTACTTGGCAACCCAAAAAGAAAAGATTTTTTCAATCCTATTTAGTAGCTAGAGAATACAAACAAACTTAAGCCTTACCTTAACAGTTGCTTGGTATGTTATTATATATTATATGTTATTATATTAAAATATTCAAAATTAAAATAGATGTTTCGCAATTATCTTTAATAATTTTTCAAAATAAAAATTTTAAATTAAAACCTCTGTCGAAAAGTGACAGTTTTGAAGAATCTAGAAGGTTTAGCTTCCAATTTAAAAGATGCTATTTTATAAAGTGTGATTAATCACATTTAATTTATTTATTTTATTAAAAAAAACAGTGTTGTTAAAGCTGAAATCGAAACTTTAGTTGTTGTTATAATTTAAACATAAAAAAGCTACTCCACTAATGTTTGGACAAAAATAATAATTTGGTTGTTATTAAACGGTTTAAATAAAAGCTGATTATGAGTGTAGGTTTGTTGCTTAAGTCTTTTGTTATGGCGACTTCTAAAATACAATAACAATTTATCATATTCAATTTTGCCAGCAAAAAGAGAGAATCAGTCATAAAAATAAAAATCAATCAATTTAATTTATCAAATCTTTTACAACTAAATACATCCGCATTTCTTGCTTTCCATTTGTAATTTTTAACTTTGGGGCAGAATGTTGACTTTGTTCTTTTTATATTTTTTATTTATTTTTATATTTTTATTGTTTATATGTTAATCTTTGTTGGGAATCGAATTATTTTTATTTTACCTTGTTACCTTGTAACAAAAAAAAAAAAAAAAAATGCTGTAAACTTAAGCTTTCGTTAATTTTGTATTTCGGGAATGCTTACCAAAATGTTAAAATTAAAATAAAACTCTTTTCTTAATGCCCAAAGTTTTTGTTGTTTACCTGTCAAATATAAACTTCTACGTGTATTTTTAAAGAGTGACTGGTGATTTTTTTTTCTTACATTTCTTTTAATTTTTTTCTTCTTGATACTCATTTTTTGGCCAAGTTCATTGACTTCTTTAAAACGATTTTGTTTTTCGTTGCCTGTTTTATTTTGGGTTCTGTTGTTAAATGATTTGCCAGCTCATGTTGGCTTTTTTATATCATCGTGCACAAGCCATAAGCGTAGTTTTAAAATATGAGTTCGTTTTCATTGCTAAGTTCATTGACCAGCAGCGAAAAAGCGCTACTCATGTAGATTGAAGTTTTATATGAAGTTTTTTTTTTAAGAATTTATTATTGTATATCATGTCAGAAAATAAGACAGCAAAGGGAACGAGTGAAAGATCTAGTTAACCGGGAAGTTGTTTGTTTGTTTCTTGTGCTTATTAAGAATTTAAGTCTGTTGGGTTTTTATATGTAGTTTAACAAGTGCTTTTTTGTGTGCAAATAAATATGTATTTGGTTTAGAAATTTAGTTTTATTTGGTATTTATCTATTGAGTCTTATTTGAAGGCTTATATGGTATTTCCAGTTCTTTAGATTTTGATCTGTGTTCAGTTTGACCCAATTCTAGTGCTTAGTGATGTTAAGTACCTACTCACTATGAACACTCCTAATATGTATGAAAAAGACTCATTTTTTTGCGAATTTTTTTTTATATTGTCATTTTGCGTTCATAAGTTTATGCGCCAATTTGTAAGGGCATGACGTCGATGATAAGATTATACCAACACTGGCATTTCACAATGATTAATGACAGTAGTTATTAAACAATAGCAACAACTGTTTACTTACGACCAGATCAACACTGTATTGTAATTTTATATTTAAGTTTTTTTTATATTTTTTTTTGGAATTGCAAAGAGCTCTCCAATACTCTTACCTTTTTTTAGATTTTTTTTCAAATATAATTAGTTCAAACAGAAAGTCGTTCTTTCCAATTCTGATTGTTTTTTTTTTATATTTCTGATACTCAAGTATGTTTCTTAAGTCTTTTGTTTATAATACATCTACTAGTGATTTTTGTTAAAACACCAATTTGTATTTATTATTTAAATACTAACAGTTTTATCTTTTTATAATTATATAAATTATGAGATTCTAATTAAAAAAAAAATAATAAAAAAAATTTAAATGTATTTTTAGTGTTACTGCAAAGAGTGACTTAACTTTATGTTGCTGCTCTAACGCTGTTGCCAATCACTGCTATTCCACGACATATACACATCGCTGATCGGCACTAGGTAATTGGTTCAATAGCCTGAAGTAACCTTTAATGCACAAGCACCAAGTATCTAGCAGCACAAACACTTCTCTTTGCAAAAGCTGCAAAAGAAAATTGCATATGCAGTGCAAGAACATTAACAGACAAAGTTAACAAAATTGTTTGGTGGTTTGGCTGGTTCTCTAAACCAGAACTATTCTGTAATTCTAACATGCATTTGCCACATAAACTAATGCCACTTAAATATATATTTTGTTGCAGTATATTTTTTTTTGTGTTTTTCTAAGCAGTTTTATTCTCTTGATTTAATTAAGTTAAATAAGTACGTTTAATTTTCGTTGTATTTTCTGTTTTACGAAATCTTTGTAGCTGCTTTAACCAAGAACCCAAAAACGTTTTCCAGACCACAATTACTACAATAACTGTAGATGAACTTTTGTTCGCATTTTTCCCTATTCCACGTAATAAATACATATTTATTTACACTAAACAATATTTGAAAATGACAAGACATTCGAAGAAATAGTAGTGGTAAAACTTGATGGGAATTAAATGAGCCTTAATAACACAATAATCTACACAATTTTATAATAAAAACTCAAAAGTTTTGTTGGGTAATAGTATCGCAAGCCAGATTATCAGCATACCTTTACGACTTTTCATAAAACCCATTAATATTATGTAGTAATGGCTGATGCAAGTAGAGATTCTTTTCTTTTCAAGTAGATAGCCTTTCCTGGACAGATCACGTGTGAGTCGTGTCTTGCTGTCATGTTATTTTTGTTTAGTATTGTTTGGCATTTCATAATGGAAGGACTTACGCTTGAATCGCTTCGCTCTATGGGCTATTGAAAAGTTCCAAGAAGATCCGACATTTTCGAGGCAAATTTTTTTTTTAGCGATGAGGTCCATTTCTGGCTCAATGGGTATGTATTAAAACATATTTCAATACCCCTTCTCAATCATATAAACCAATACAATTACAAAAATTCAAGAAAATATTTTTATCTAAGGATTTTGTACACATGTCGGCCAATTGATCTGAAGTGCCAATAGATTCAATTTTTACTACCTCTTTCTTGACATTATCTCTAATAAAATGATGTTTGATGTCTATGTGTTTCGACCGTTTTGACTCTATATTCCTTGCCATACATTCACATCCACGATTATCCTCGTAGATAATTACAGCCTCGTTTTTTAAAACATTTAAATCTTGTAGTAAACCTCTTAGCCATATGGCCTCAGATACTGCCGAACTTAAAGCTAAGTATTCAGCTTCACTCGATGATGTTGCAACCGTTTGTTGCTTTTTACTCGACCATGACACTGTACAGCCATAAACTTTAAAGATGTATCTACTGACAGATTTTCGATCTGTGACATCACTTCCCCAATCAGCATCGGCATATCCAACAATTATTTTGTCGTCATTAGCATTGTAAACAAGTTTCTTTGTCATTGTGCCCTTTAAGTATCTCAAAACCCTTTTCAAAGCTTGCCAATGTTCTTCTGAAGGATTTTGCTGAAATCTTCCAAGATAGCTTACATGGTAACATATGTCTGGTCTCACACAAAGCATAACATACATTAAACTCCCTAATAGTTCGCGATATGGCTTATCAATTGTAGTAGTACTATTAGTTTTAACCCCTTTTCCATAGGCGTCTTAACTGGATTACATTCATTCATTGAAAATTTTTCTAAAATCTTTTGTATATTGGCTTCTTGAGAAATTTTAATATTGTTGTTATCAATTTCAAACTTCATACCCAGAAAGTGCCTTAAACTTCCACAATCAGAAAGTTCAAAATTTCTTGAAAGTTTTGTTTTAATATTATTAATATGTTCCACGTTGGTACCAGCAATTAATAAATCATCAACGTACATAATAATATACATAACATCATCGCAAGTTTGGTTAAGTTTTACATATAAACAATAATCATGTTTAGAGCGAATGAAACCAATATTTTGTAAAAATTCATCTAATTTATCATTCCAACATTTAGGCGATTGTTTGAGTCCATAAAGTGATTTAAGTAAACGACAACACATACCTTTTTCAGCAAACACCCCTTCTGGTACTGCCATATAGATTTCTTCATGCAAATCCCCGTTTAAAAATGCAGTTTTTATATCTAATCGACGAAGATGCAAATTTTTCTTAGCAGCAATTGCAAGTATTACACGTATCGTTGTAAGTTTTGCCACAGGAGCATACGTTTCGGTGTAGTCAATCCCATATTTTTGTGAAAAACCTTTAACAACCAACCTCGCTTTGTATCGATTGAAATTTCCATTTTCATCTTGCTTTATTTTAAATACCCATTTAGACTTAAGTAACTTTGCATTTTTAGGAGGTTTTGTTAATACCCACACCTTTTTAGATTGCATAGATTGTAGTTCTTCATTTACAGCTATTAACCAATTTTTAGCATCGGGTCTACCAGAAATTTCGGAATATTTGTCAGGTTCTTTGAAGCAACCGCATAATTCTGTAGTGGCAGAGTTACTAGTAAAGTAATCTAGAAATCTTAAAGGCGCTTTCCGTTCTCTACAACTTCTTCTAGGCTGCAGAATATCTCCATCACTTACTTGTAATACATCATCACTAACCTGTACAATGTTATTTTCAGACTGGTCAGATTCATCCTCAGTCATTATAGCTTCTTCTTCAATCACTGTTTCTGTAACGGGCATAATCGGTTCTTCATTAGTATCATCCCCTTCTTGACCGTTTGGGAATCCAGGCAAATGCTTTACATCCGAATATTCTAAACATTTTCACATTAGTTTTAGAATTAAACCACATTTCTGCAGGTGTGACATTACCATCTAGGGCTTTAGTTGGGCTCCTGTTAATAAGATAAACACCAGTTAGAGCAGCTTCAATCCACATATTTTTCGGCATATGTGATTCTAGCAATAAAGTACGGACTTTTTCCACCAACGTCCTATTAAACCGCTCTGACACCCCATTTTGTTGTGGAGAGTACGCAATTGTTTCTTCTACTTCAATGCCTTTCATTTTGTACCATTTCCATTGGTCCTTGGAGTTGTATTCACGCCCTTGGTCAATCGTTAATTTTGATAGCGACAATCCAAATTTTGCTTTAGCACTTGCTTCATACTCCTGAAGTTTTTCAAAAACACCAGATTTATTTTTTAAAGGATTAGTATCAGTATGTAAACAAACAAAATTGCCGCATTTGGGACGAACAGCAACCTGAAGAGATCCAAGAGCTGCCACTTCATCCAGAAAATTATACTGGTGCGAACGCAACCGCCAATGGCGACCGTTATCCTGCCTTGATAACCGACTATTTTAATCCTGAAATTGAAGCTTGTGATCTCGGCGACATTTGGTTTTAGCAAGACGGCGGGGCAACATCCCACACATCGCATCAATCAATGGATTTATTGAGAGAACATTTCAGTGAGAACATATCTTGACGTTTTAGGCCGGTCGATTGGCTACCAAGATCGTGTGATATCACACTGTTAGACATCACGCGTGTCATTCGCCAGTTACCAGTCGAAATGCTCGAACGAGTCAACGAAAATTGGACTCAACGGATGGACCATCTAAGACGTAGCAACGGCCAACATTTGATAGACATAACCTTCAAAAAATAAATGCCAAAGAATGTTCTTTCAAATGATAACAAACATTCTCCATTAAATTTAAATTTTCTGTGTTTTTTCTTTAAAAAAGTAGGGAACCTGGAAATGGATCATGCATTATTATTGAATGTTATAAAATAATATATAATAAACTTTTTAAAATTCTTTTTTTGCAGGTGCTGTAGCTTAATGGTGTCCTCCTTTGCTGGTATTATCGAATAGCCAAAGAGTTATAAAAAAATTAAAAGCTTCAAAATAATACACCAAAAAAACACCAGAGGCGCTGCATCACTGTTATAAAAATGAAGAGAAGGTTTAAAATTCAAGAAAAAAAAAATTTGCTCCAAGCAACCACCTTTAGCAAAAATTATACCATTGAGACCCCGGCAGTCTTCATAATTTTGGCATATTGGTAGGTTTTTCTCATACACTGTACAACAATTTCAAACTTTTTTTCACAATTACGGGGTTCCGACCATTGTTTCGGGTAGAGAAGACAAAAAATGATATATACTTGTGTCGGCGTTTTGAAAGATCACATCGAAATTTTATTTTAGATTCCAAATAAAGTTTCTCAGCTCTGGTATGCAACATATCGGTATATAAAACTATGTTTTCTCCTCATCTGAGGTGTCGGAAAATCCTTAATGGGCAATCTTGAATTTGATTGGTTTTTGGCGTTTGGGTTAAGTTTTGGTCTTTAGTGTGTTCTGACATACATAGTAAAATTTTATGGCCAACAATTTTGTAGAACATTTTATCTCCGCCCTAGCGCTTTTTCGGGGTGTTTTTTACGATTTGTTAGAATAAAGAATAAAGACGTTATAAGGGGTAGCTAGAGGGTTAATATGTTCTACAAAAATTTAGGCCATACAATTTTCTACAAAGTTGCTGAACATACCCTACACCTCAGAGGTAAAGATAATATCGTTTTATATACCGATATGCTGCAAGAACAGGTCATAGCTGGGAAATTTTAACCGTCTTTAAAATAAAGTTCTCATGTGATTTTTCGACACCACGATACACGTACATACGTATATAATTGTTTTGTCTCCTCTACCAATATCAAGTGTCGGAGCCCCGTAATTTTTCTTTTTCCTATTGAACTGTGTTATCGGCGAAATTTTGAGGCGTTAAACGCATAGCATTTTATAATTTGGAAAAATTTATTGGGATTAAAAATGAGATGGCCATTGCTGAAAAGAAATGAAGCAATGAAGTCTTTCTTATTCTTTAAACACCTTATTTCTTAAAACACCTTATATTTCATGGGCCGATGAATTAGCCGATGATTTTTTTAAAAAAGTATTAATTTTAAACAATACTTTGTTATCCTCGTTTCAAATCTTTTCACGTTATATTCAATGATTTTTTGTCCTTACGATTGTTGAGTAAAATGAGTGGCGGATAGCGCGGACTAAACTAACCGATGCAGGCACTTACTTCCACTGGTCTAAGTTATCTCTTAACATGCTGTATAACCATAGACAATAGTTTTTTTGCTCATATATTGCTGAATCGCAATGATTTTTCATCAAAACAGATCAAATTTGTAAGTTTGTCGCTTAGGAGCAAGTGTGTCAACACCTTTTTTTCTTGCTACGCTAATTGACAGTTGTGCAGGTGGTAAAGCTTGTAATTTTTGTATTTCTTAGGTCTTCAATCGTATATTAGTTTTAAATATGCGTGTCATGCAACATACGAGCATACACGTTGTGATTTATTGTCAATTGAAATGTGGTTTGTAGTGGATTATGTTAAATCCTGGCATTTAACTTTAATCTCCATGACCTTTTCTTATAAACTATGTATCATTGTAACTTATAATTATATGATACACCAACATAAGAGCTTGAAGAGCCACTAATTTGTTCAACCATTGAATAATTTGATGTGCACACATGAAAATAACTCGTAAAGACAATCGTTGTCGTCGTCCTTGACGATGTCATGTTCTTGTTCAAACAGCATATTTAAAACATTTGTTCTCACAAGAATTATCTGCCATCAAATATTGTTTGTAGTTTGAGAGTTTGATCCTTAAACAATCTATTGATTAAGCGCTGTACGCTTTGTTAAAGTCAGGATTCACGATCTTACACAATCGTACGATTTAATCACAAACAAATCTGACAGAATTCTGTCCTACTTAAAAAATCGTTTCAAAATGGAGTTGTAGATGCCACACTATCAAACAAAACATGATTTTGCAACTCTGATCGTATGGAAAAGTACTATTTTATGATTTTTTTCTAAAGATTTTTAAATCGTACAGAATGTCAAAAAGTCACATACACTTTTAATCAACACTATCATACTTTTTGATCACACATGCAATTTTTGACAAATCCTACGACTGAGTATGATAGTGAATCATGGCCTTTCTAAGCATTCAAATGATGTTGAAGGCAAACAGAAAATTATCTTTAAACGGAACATGAACATCGACACGTATTCTCTAAATAGAAGAAAATAAACAAATATTTGTCCCCTATTCTGGCGACTTTTTATTAATATGCAAACAAAACAATAGCTCGCTCATCAAGGCGGTATGTTATGTTCACACGTAGAAGTTGTAGCTCATTAACAAGCCGCTTACATTTTTACTGGCGCCAACTTTTCTGTGACTTTCATTATCAGAGTGTTTAAAACGAATGTCCGCAAACACTACTCACTCTTAACTTTTTTCCGCAACCTTATTTTCCGCTTACAGGACAATTCATTGCTTAAGTGATGAGAGATGTTCCAAGATAATAAAAATCCTTCTAGCGAAGGCAGAATATAAAGCTGAACGAGTATTTTTGGCTTCTCTAAAACAAGGGAAAAGGTTTCCAAATGATCTGGCCTGAGCAATCAGTGAAATACGTATAGGAACTAGCTCTTTTCCCCCAACAAATAAATTGCATTTTTATTATAAAGCGTTATGAGTAGTTAGTATAATATTAAATAATTAATATTTAAATTCCCTAAAATTGTATGTAGTATAGCTAAATGTTTTTATTCAAATGGCGCTTAGTATTTGAACAAGCAGTACTGCAAGAGAAAAATCTATTTAGAAAATCCATTCAAATTTTGCAACAACTTTTATTTCATTTTAACTTGCATTGCTCTCGCTACAAAATAGAAAATACTTAAATAAAATGCTTAGAAAGAAGAAAGAAAACATATATAAACTAAAAATTGCAATTGCAGTTGCAATTGCCTTTGTATTTGTAAGCCAAGTTTATTAAATAAAAAAAAAAAAAATCAATCTCTTCTAGCTTGATTTTCGTGCATTCATTGATAGTTTGAGTGAGTGCAATATTATCGATCGATGTTTTTCTTCGCAAGACTCTTCTATATTTTCTCCTCTCGTTGTGTTGTTTGTGCAAAAGAAAAAAGAAAAATAAAAAAGGAATTCACTCTCTTTCCGCAACGAAATGAAAAATGTGTGTTAAGCCAATGACCGATAGTTGCTGCAAAAATAAAAACGAAACAAAACAAAAAGAACTGACTGACTGACGTTGCTTGCAGTGGGCTAACGGTGCTTTTTTATTCTTCTGCTGCTGGTGCTGCTTGTGCTTTTTCTTGTAACAGTTGTATGAAAAAATATTTTCAACTTGACTGCCAGTTGATTTAATGCATTTTAACACATGCAAAAACACTCATACAGAAAGATTAGCTCTTTTGTATAGACAGACCTGTTGCACAAATATCATAATTGTCATATTTTACAATACAAATCTAACGAAAAATAAGAAAATATTAAAATTTATTTATTAAGAATTTTAATTTGATTTTATGATTTAGATATTGTATTTAGGAAAACCTTTTCAAGCTGTTTCCACAAACTAAGATGGAAATTTAGTTTTAGAAAATCTGTATACAAAGTTGACTTTAAATTTTGAATTTAGAATTTCTAATTGATAATTACTTCGAGTTATCTTAATTTAGAGAGAATTACGAGACAAACTCCATATGTCTTAAAAATCATATAAGAAGCACTAGCAATTTAAAACGAAATTTATAATGTTAATTCTCGGTTCATTTTATTTAACAAACGGTAGTGCCTTTGGCTTTGAAAATAAGCCACACTAAATTTAAAGACTTGTGCCTTAATAGTGCTGCAGATATGGTTTAAATATTTATTTTTTATAGAGGTACCCATATTTGTGTACTTACTGGGGATATTGTAACATAGGATTTATATACGAATCTCTATCGCAAATAGTGTCTAAAATTTCCCATCAACTAAAATAAGAGATGCTGCCAAGTTTTTAGCCTTATTAAATCGGTAGTTCCGATTGTTATAAAATGGATCAACGTTATGTTTAAGTCTAGAGCTATTACATACAATGAAATTTATAATCAAGCTTAAGTTCGTTTTTATTCTCTCTAAGAAAGAATTAATTAAATTACAAATTAGGTGATAATATTAAAGAAAAATTGGGAAAATTAAATTTTAGACACCAGCAGGAGCGGAATGCACATTTTCTAGACAGCCACATCCATCATCAGCACTCTTGTATCTAATCTACTTAGGGTAGTGTTTAGTTGTAAGCATCATCTATTTAACCAACCAATCCCAGATAAAGGAATACGAGAAAAACTTGTATTCAATTATCAATCGTCAGTTGGTGAGAACGAAGTCTACCACTACCTTAAGCTTCCCTCTTGTCTAGAGCTATGAATCTCAAAAATTGGTGTTCTAGAATCTGAAATAGGGCAGTCAGGCGTTGCCCGCAGTGAGGAGTTTTGTAACCTTTTTTGTGGAACATCACAGTCGATGGCCTTCTTTGAAAACTTCCATACGGTTGCGTATTCCGACGACCTGGCACTTATGATTGGTGAAAAGTTCATTGATACCATTCAGTGATGCATGAGACAGGCTTTCATAACAACTGAACAGTAACTAAGCATAAGTCGGATGGGGTTCAAAGGATTGCATGTATGAGTATATGCGGACCAATGAGCACGGCTACAACACAAGCAATTGAGGCACTGTAGGTCAACTTTGCTGCAATGTCAGCTTTGCTTATGAAGAGCAATGCCATTTGAGACTGCAATACCTTTGGGCCGAACATCGAATATAAGAGGATTTTGGATCTATGTTAGCAGGGAAGTCAGGGAAGCCCAAATGTAAGGCATGAGTAGAAGGAAAATAGTCGAAAAACTACAGCGGTCACTCTTTGAGGATGGGGTTATATACACCCTTTATCTAGACACCCTTTAATTTTTATTTTTTATATCTGTCTATATATTTTTAGGGTCTGCCTGTTATACAGAAAAACATTTTTTCACCAATTAAAAGTTTTAATTGGATACAGATTAAAATTTAATTAAATAAGTAATTGATGTCATTATTTGTTTAGTTGGGAAATTTTTTTTATGTTATATATATATATATATATATATATATATATATATATATATATATATATATATATATATATATATATATATATATATATATGAATCAATTAAAAAATTAATTGAATTTTAATTTAAAACCATTAAAAAATAATAGTGTGCAATATCTGCTATAATTAAATTTAATGTCACCACTAACTGCGGAAACGGGTCCACCTATTTTAGCCAAAAGTTAAGGATATGTTGGGGATGGTCTGTAAATGGTTTGTGTAAAGTTTGTACGAAATCGGCCCAGTCGTTCTGGAGATAGGGCATTTACATTTTTCTATATATTTCCATACAAATATCAACAAAATGACCTTAATTTTCCATATTATGATTTTTTGTTGTCACTTATAAAGTTACCAATCCATGTCTCCTCTGTTGAGAGTAAACCTACAGGGTGGACAAAACCGAAAAAGATTAATCATTTCGCATGCACATAGAAGGGCTCTAAGGGTAGATCCAGGCAACGCCGGGTAAAATACACTAGTTTGTTATAAAACTGTCATTTATTTTTTAGAAAAATAATTATTTTTTATGTAATATAAAGTCTATGAAACAAGGTTCATTTAATTATTACAAAATTTTGTTTGGCCTTCGATCTTTAAGCGAGTGATAAAAAAAAGCGAAACAAAATTAAAGAGAAAACATGAATGTTTTACAAATATTTAGACATGTTTTAGTTTTACATTTTCACGGTTAAAGTATAAATTTTTTTGGAAAAAAACATTCTTTAATACTGCATACAATAACAAATAGTTCGTTAACAATCAGTGTCAAATGTGAAAGTCCAACAAATTTACCTTAAATAAAGTAAATGCTCTTTTTTTGTTTGGCTGTGTTGTATTTGTTGTTTTTTCCTTTGATTACGCAAGACAAAACGTTACATATTTTGTTAAACAATTAGGCTGGTAGGTAATTTCTTCGAAAGTGACACAATAAATCATAATTTTATGACAGGACAGGACCAAACCTTATTCACGCACTTATTTCAACAAAACCCTCGGATAAAAAGTGAAATGTGGTACTAATTTTTCAGGTACACGTTCTTACAAATGTCTGTCCGTGTCCATGAACAGAAAATCTAAAAAAAAAATATATTTGTATACGTGTAGACATAAAAAAATATGATAATTATGTTAAAGAAAAATTTGAAGTGAAACTAAATTGATAACAAATTATACCTGCACCCTTATTGCTTTAAAAAAATAATATTATAAAATATTTTCGATATTGGTTACGACAAGTTGTTTACAAAAACACTGTTGTCACGTCCCCAACTAGAGAAATGTTTTAAATGAGTATGTATTGGTTCAATTGCTACAGAGAAAAAAAATACACAGTATAGGTTCGATTCAACTATCAAGGGTAGCAGAACTCTATACTGATAATTTTTTTATTTATGGGCCTCGAAAGTTTTAAAAAATAAGAAGTGGACCTTTCAACAAAACGTATCATCAGTTTTTGTCTAATATCTAATTTAAACTAGGTGGTAGCGCTTAACCTTGTTCGGCAATAATGTAGCCGATGATTCGTTTAATAAATTTTTTGTAGATTTTAAGTAAAAAAAAATAATTTATTCCTGCAAAACAGAGTTAAATGGTATCACCTGGTTTGAATGAGATATTAGACAAAAGCTGATGACACCTTTTTTGTAGGCTCTACTGAATTTCCGAGTATTTTGAGGCTCATACTACCCTTCGATAGTAGAATCGAACCTATATTGTAAAGTTCGTGTATTTTTCAAAAAGTTCTTATTTGTTGCACTGTGTTATCTGAACGACTAAATGTCTATATACGTAAAGGAGAGTATGAATTGATGTTTAAAAAGTATTTTATCAAAACAAAAATTGTTTTTTTTATTTTAATTTCAACAAGTTTTCTTTTCTTAATGTAATGAAAACGAATAGTACAATATATAAAAAAGGGGGTTGTGGATATGATTCCCTCCAAAGATTCTGGATGTTTCACTACAACGAAGGTCTTCGTTACTATGCTCGGTAAATTAAGAATATAATTTGTAATTTTATTGTAACATTTAATATATACATAAGTAAAATAAAAAAGCGCACAGAAAAAAATGTTGCACCAATTAAAGGTATTAATTAGTTTCAAAAATGGTTTTAATTAATTTATTAATTGATTATATTCTTAATTAAGAAAGATCAAAATAAATTTCTAATTAAATAAATAATTGAATCAATAAAACATTTAATTAAAATTGTGTCTGAAACTAACTAAAACTTTTAATTAGAGTAAAAAATTTTTTCTATGCAAAATTAGTTGTTCACAGAAACTTCTTTAATTTTTTCTAAAACAATGCGACACAATCCTAACTTATCATTGATTGATTAGTTGATGTGTTTAGTTCTCTTTGTGACAGTCTCGTTGAGATTGTGTTTGAGTTTACTCGGGACGCTTGCTCTTGACGCTGTTTTGTAGGAATTTCATTTATTTCTAATCCATATCATCTAATTTTAATGACTGTAGAAAATTTTTATATTTTGTTATCATACTTTTTGGAATGCTGGCGATAATTGAGAACCTAAGGTTATTGGCTGATAGTTTACTGAAGCTTTTACCTCGAATTTGAGAAATATTGAGTACAAGCAGTGAGAAAACATGGTTATGGTATGGTCACAAGAATCATTTCATGTTCTTTGTAACAATATGTGGTTAAGATGAACAATTTATAGTTGTTTTAATCATTACTACGGTCAAGATAAAAAAGTTTTTGTTACTATTGAATCATTAAATGGTTACACCCAAAAAATACAGCATAGTTGGTTTGAAATATATATAAATTTCAAATCGCAACCAAAGTGTTATAAGTATTTCAAAATAATTTTGAATTAATAACCGTAATATATTATTATTAATCAAATTATGATAAGTTTGCTCGTATGTAACCACAGTATGACTAAAAACAAACATATAATGTTGGGTATTTTAAAATATTTTATTTGGTTTTTAAAGTTATTAGAATATTATTACACTGGTTTCCGTTTCAAAAACTAATAATTTATGACTTGAGTCATTTCTCATATCGATACTTAAAAAAATTATGTTTTTTTGTATTTATTTTTTTAAATATTTATTTCCTAATAAAAGATCATTAAAAAATGGTCTTCTTATATTTTACAATGTTATTTTAATATTAGAAAATTATATGGTTCCATAAAAACAATATTATCACTATGTTAATAATAATATGGTTTGACTACAAACATACATTTCAATCATAATATGTTGCTCTTAGATTATGATTATCTCAATGATGTGTAGTAGCGCCAGAGATCCCTGAAGTCGTCGGTTAATTCGATAAAAAGTTTGTTTTTATGTTGTAACAAATCTTTGATCATTTTCTTAAAAAAATATTTTTCCAACCATGCTTCAGACCACAAGGCATACAAACCACAGCTACTCTTTTACTCTTTTTGATAAATCTATTATGGGGTTTGCGATACACAAATGCAACAATTATACTCCACAGAAGAAAGGATGTGCCTCATTACTGAACATAGTTTTCATCAATAACCGATTTGTTGTTCTAACATTCAGCTCAATGCTGTCGATGGTCTCTGATCGTGTATGGAAATCCTTTATCCAAATTCAGCTGTGAGTGGAATGCAAAAGCTCTAACGACTTTTACAATTTAAGCCTGTGTGAATATACTTAGTTGATTTCACGTTGCATACTGTCGTACTTCTGAACTAAATTCCAAATTGTGCTCTCAGAAGTCCGATTATGTTTATCCAGTGTTGTTATACGCTTCGTAATCCAGTTATATACTTGGATAATCCTTTAACTTTCTTCAGCAATATACTGCTTATTTAAAATGGTTTTACACGACGTGTACTTGTCTAATGACTTTCCAGTTAGATAACCCATATGTAATTTCGTGTGTTTGTCAAAATAGCCATTTTATATATGGTTTCAATTTCTGCTTTCACACGTACTTGTGTAATTACATGTGACATAACCTATAATATATAATTTTCCGCCACACAGTTTTGTATTACCAACCACAGCTGATGCAAAGGTAGTGCTTTTGCCAAGCTTTTATTACTTTTGGTACCACAAAAAATCTAAAATAGCAAAAGTTGGCATTACAGGATGTCAGATGCTTTGTCACATCAAAATAGAACACGTTCTAAATGAAAAATGTCATATGTATTGTACACATGGAAAATACACATGTTATATTTGAAAGGGTTCACACGACCTGTATAGAATTTACACATGGAAAAGTGACAAGTCATATGACAAATACACGTCGTGTAAAACCGCTTTTACGGATTATGTTAAGGTACCTTAAATATAAATATCATTTGCATATTCAAACTTTAATGCTTGAAAGATATATGCCATTTGGAAAATCAAATTGAATGAAGCTTTATTTAGTATTTAAAGGATATTAAACAAAACCTTGCAGGTTAAAAATATATTCAATATTTTATTTCCCTTTCCACTTTTAGTTTATAAAAAAATGACGATCTAACAATACAGGGATTTTCTTAAATTAAAAACTTTCTTTTCAAAAAAAAAAAAGAGGTGACCTAGTTGTATTTTTGCCTTAATTTTTTAATCCTTTGTTCAAGCTCCTTATAACAATAACCTAAATATTTAGGCTATTGATTTTTGGGCTTCCGTTCTACTTTAAAATGATTGAAACCTTCCACTTACTAACACAGTTTAAAGCTTTTCTTTGTCCCTTAAAGAAAAAATTTTCTTTAAATTTCCCATGAACAAAAATTTTTTTTAAATAATTCTAAACACATCTTTTCACATTAATATAATCGCGTATAGCTCCCCTCAGCTCATATCACTCAAAACACACTACCGTTATTAACGAATCGCATTACATCATAATTAACAGCGAAAAAAGGGATATTGCAACACAATAGAAATTTCCCACACAAAAAGATTTATTCACAAAAAGGCGATAGATTTTCTCGCTTTTTTCTTTATTTAAAGGTCTTTAGATTTTATATGACAGATGTGGGGGTACAATGATCTAATCGATAAAAAAACATTAAAAAAAAAACACAATTAAAGTGCTACACAGGAAAGTATGTGTGTGTGTGTGTGTGTCGGCCTGCATTTTGTAGAACGCTATTTTCATATACTCTTTCGCTTTGTGTCTGTCGTAACATAAAAAGACGATCGAACTGTTTGTTTCCTTTTGCTTTTTTAATGCTGTCAGGTGGTTGTTTACATGATCATTTCAATGGTGAAGGCGTTTTTTATATTTTTTTTCATTTTTCAGTTTTCTTTTCCAGCAACAAAGAAATCCTTTCTTTTCTTGTTACACCGTTAGCGGTACATAATTGAGCTGAATACGTGTAGTTGTCTGTTCAGTCTCATTTTTCCTTAATAAAACTAAATTTCTTTTTGTGATCAGGGAAGATTTGATATGTCTTTGATATCATTATAATTATTTTACACTTCTGTTGCACATTTTACTACAAAAATGAAATGAGTGGGAAACATGTCTTTATGAGAAGGAAGTCATATGGAATATTAGATATTAAATAATTTTGTTACAGGATGTTGCTTCGCGTTTTCATCCAACTAACGGAATGATTAGGAAGAAAGAAATTCAATTTTTTACTGCAGATGTCTTAAAGTTAAATGTAACAGATTTATCTTTGAATTTGTCAAATTACACGAAACAGTTATATTTGGAATCTATTGAAAATGATGATGTTTTATATGCACAATATGCTCTTTTTATAAATTTGTCAAAAGTGTCTGTTTATAGGGAAGGAGATGGGAGGCAAAGAATATTGTATTGTTCATATCATATTAAGATGCTTAAAAAATTATGGCAGCAACGAATATCGGTATCCACAGCATGATGCGAAATTGAGGCTTTTTGCAAGTAAAAGGATATAATATTCTTTTCCTGATGTCTATTAATTTAATTAAAAAAAAATTCACAAAAATTCTTTCGATACTAAAAATAAAACCGAGCCTTGGAGCCTTTTCCAATCATGCATTATCCACGATTTTTTTCCGCAAAATATTTGGAGTTTGTTGTCATGCTAAAAGATGATATTTTTATATCTTCCTGACATTTCGGCTAGGGTTAACGGCAAATTGTTTTATCAAATGCGAACAAATTTTCTTCTCTCCTTATATCTTCGATCCTTATAAGTAGAGACACAACATCTGGCATACTATTGCCTCCTTCATGCTTTATAGCTTGAGTTACATAGGTCAGGTATATAGTCTACAAAATAAACAAAAATGTCATATACATAAAAAATAATCTTGCGCTATTCAACCAAGGACAGCTCAAGACGCTTTTTATATTTTCGTCATAAAATTTGTAGTTGATATTACTGCATTATAGAAGCAAACTTTATGATTTAAAATATTAAACTGCAGGTTCTTTCGTTAAAAATAATAGAAATTTAACTTTTAATAAACCAACAGAGGTTTGTCATATCAACTTAATTCTTGCTTTATTCTCAAGCTTGGACAATTTATTTTAATGTAGCAGCCACTTCCTTAAGGGGCTCCATTTCGACCCCCTTCCATTATAGATTATAGACAACGAAAATGTAATTACGGCAACCTTACCCTCAAAGACTGTCGACTGGTAACTGTCGGTCTTCTTTCTCATCACGCAGTCTCTAGTAATTGCTAGCATATGTTCAAGGTTTAGGTCCGCCCTGGCATTCACATTTATCAAGCTTCTGCCTGTGGTTCCAAGTCATACGCTAGCTTGGACAATACAGTAATGTGTGGAATAAGAAACTGTTCAAAATGATCCATCACGGGCTCGTTGACACTGACACACTCTACCGCTCGAATTGCTGATCACTCTGTTCTATAATTCGCGCTGTATTTCGCCAATAATTTGACGAATATTCTTTTCGAAGTAATTCTAAAAATAGATTGGTGGCGTAGACTTGTGCTTTTACATGACCTTGGCGGCCTATTTACAAATCCTCGTCATAGGATTATCCAATGGCTTCACCTTTCCCTCAGCAATGCAATGCTTTGAATTTTTGTGGAACAAGATTAATGTGAGTACCTGCCTACTCGGCCTAACCTCACGGTGGTCTTACCACCGAGTGAAACTTAGGCGTAGACTAGCGCCCCCATTGTGTAGTATAACAACACTTTACGATTGTCACCAATCGCTTTTTGTGTGTGATACAGTCACAATGAGTAGCAATTTATATAATATGGCAAGCCTTTCCAAGGCAAGCCTAGATTCACATTATAACCTCTTGCTTAGGGGTTTGGAGACTATCCTAACTCCGTCTGTTGAGAGTGCAACAGCACACTTGATCGACCTTGCACCTTATCTACATAAATCGATCTTAAACCACAACCACCACGTGTACCCCCGAAGGGGACATCACCAATAACCGGTCACAGAGAGGGTAGGCTCTCTGTGGGGCCACCGATTACCGTGGTACCAGTCCTTTGGGCACTGGTCGGGCCTCGAAGAGAACCCGTGATTTTTACTCACAGACCTTTTCTTCCAGATTTCGGCTCTAGGAACCCTAGCATCTGGTACCCCTATTTTTCCCGAGTGAACCGAGTCAAAGCATTTGCCATTCCTGCAGTGACAATTGGAACCCCCGGGGGGGCGATGCTTTGAATGCAAGATTTTGTTGGAATCATGCTTCGATAGACCGATTGGTAACGCACTAGTTTATCAGTCTAGAGGTTGCGAGTTCGATTCCCGCCGAAGACTCTGAGTGTTTTCTGCAGACAAGCAAAAAATCTTCGCAAATTTAGTGTTGTCTTTAAAAAAAAAAAAATATTGATGCTTTCAAATTCTGGCCATAGAAATTTGAATAACATCGTCCGATATCATTCTCATTTTAAAAGAACTAAGGCCCCTACTACATAACGCCTTTGGAACAACAACACCAAAAAAGTCCTTGGTGATGAGCTTTCAAAAGTGAATAGCGTTATATGATTGTTGTTTGTATTTCGTTGGTTCAGTTTCACGTATTAGAGTCCAGCAATAGTCTCCCAGCATACTTTTATCCCAAAATCCTTGATAGTTTCTTTAAATTTTCATTAAATCTTGATGGGCGCGCTCTGCTTGTTCATCGCTAACAGCACCTAGGTTTTGTGGGAAAAAAATCTAAATGCGAATGAAGAAAATGTATTTTGAGCGACATTCGTGCACCCAGTTCATGATAATTCAGATTCGAATTCAGCGCACCTAGATTAGCTAAAAAACATGCTTCGTTTCCACAGTCAAAATTTTTTGCCTAATTTGTTGGCCAGTGTTATTTCTTGGCTGTAGCGTCTGTCTGTTATTTTTTAGTTCTTCATTATCAAGGATCATTTCCTCCATATGCTTTCAAATATTTTCAATTATATGTAAATAAACATAATGAAAGAATGAAATTTAAATATTTTATAACTGTAAATGAATCCTTTTTATTATGACAAAGAAAAATGATGAGTGAAGGAACATATGACACAATCACATGCATCTCAAATTGTTTTTAATTGTAATCGAAAACAAAGCTGTTTATATGTTTAAATGAGTATGTATTTGTGTCAGATGTTGTTGGCGGATATTACCGAAATTAAAAAAAAAATTATAAACCGTTATGCAACAGTCTTATTTAAATTATCGTAAACATCTTTTACAAAAACTATTTTTTCATTAGCAAATGTTGATCCTTTCACATTAATTTAAAAAAAAATTATTTAAATAGAATATCCGTTTGAAAACACAACATATTTTTTGATAATTAAACAAAAAAAAAAAAAAAGAATAAATATTTTATATTATTTAAGATTCACACAATATTTTGGATGTGCGTATGAAGAAAACACTTAAAGGGTTCGAAATCTTTGTATGTGAGATGCCATGTGCTGATGAAATAACGCGAAAGAAAAAATTATTTAAGAATGAATCGTCTAAAAAAACAACCCCCTTAACACCTTGCAAGTGCCTGAACGAAAAGGTAGAATTTCATATCTAACTGTTGTTCTTGTCTGTAGCAAGAACAGCTTTAGCTTCACTTCATCAATCCTTTCGTTTTTAAGTGTTCACTTTAAACATAGATGTGATTATGAGTGTGTGGGTCTGTGCGTGTATTTATGTACATAACGGTGCTCTTAAAACCATTGTTCTTTGCATGGGAATGTGTAAAAAACGCAGGTTAGAAAACTCTGCTCTACGTTTTTCTCAAAAAAAAGGACTGATTAACAGCGGAAAGGGATTATATTGCATGACTAATAACAATTTCAATCAGTGGCAACGGATAAAAGCAAAACTGCTGGAAAGACTCTACCTGTGTCTTGCCTGCTTGTGTACGGTTATATTTTATTGTTCATAATTTTTACTTCTTCATAACAGGTTGTGATGTCAGGTGATGTAAAGGAAATTGATTAAGCAACTGCCACTTAAAATTTTAATTAACAAATTTGTTAATATTTTTGATATTTCTATACTCAATTTTCACAGACTTTTGAAGGTCAATTTATGAATTTTTTGTTAACTTATTTCCTTTGAATTAATTTTTCAACATGCGACTAAGCAAACACAGCTTTAGTGTTAATCCTTTGACAAACATTTCCTTTAAAATTTAAAAAAGAACTGCAGTTTAGTTAGTTTAAGTATTTACGTAGTTAAGCCTTTTCCCTTATAAGCCTTGTCAAATGACCTTAGTTACTAGGAAAATAAATAAATCATTGTTTTTAAAACAATCAATGGTACGGAAAGTAAAGCAAGGACACTCAGTTTGAGCATTGTAAATAATTGCTTTCAAGCATGAAATTTAAACAGCAGCTCGGTCATAAAATATGCGTGTTTTCCTCTTAATTGAAAGGGGTGTCAACCCTTTCGTGCTCTAAATAAATGTCTATTATTAAAACAAAGGAGAGGTCTGACTAACAAAGGTCTAACCTTAAAATTTATTTAATTTATTATCAAGGTCATTTTAAACCAGGCAAAAGTGTCAGTGACTAACTAAAGGACAGGCAGGTACGGTCATATACATACATGTGTATAAGTGTGTGAACGATTAACAACAGGATGTGAAAAGTTTAATGGTCATAAAATTCTCTGACCTTAGAATTTTAACAAGGAAATTGTAACACGAAATGTGGATAGTATTAGTATATTCTTTGTACACAAATAAATTGTGATAAAATATGTATTTTTTAAAACAAATTTTTAATTTAAATTGTTATTGAATAAAATTTGTTTGAATTTAAAATATCGTTAGCTTAACTTAAATTAAACTTCATTAATTATAACGTCTTTTATTTATTTATTTTTTTTTCTTAATATTTATTTCTTACAAATTACAAAAATAACAAGTTTGTTGTTCAAGTCTTTTGTTTTAAATTTTTTATTGCTCACGCTTACTTACCACCACCAGCAGCAGCTAACACTACCATTAAGTAATGGTCTCTTTCTTTAACAGTCTTCCTTATGTTTTCGACTGTTTTGTGTGTCTTTCTGGAAACATTTACAACATTTTAACTAACTTGGGTTCACTGAACGCCAAAAATTCTCCATCAACAGCAATGAAATAAAAAGCCCAATGGTCAAGTTGGTGTTATTGACCCTTTGCGTAAGAAATAAAAAAAAAACGAAAAAAAAAACATTAAAAAATATATAAAAGAAACTAAAGAAAGAACAGTTGCTTAATTTTTGAATGCTTTAACTCTGCTCGCCATTGAAATGGAAAATACCACAAAGAGAGTGAGAGGTTCTGCTTTTTTTAGTTTTTTTTTTAATATTATTTGTTTGATATGATCACTTTCCAAGAACAATAATCACTTTTATTAATGTGTCCTGAAAAAAAACAGAAACATAAAAATACATGTATTGCTTGTACTGATTATTTTATATTCTACAGCCATTTAAATTAATTTAAAGTAAACTTTCAAAGTCTTTTAAAAAGTATCCTGAGAGTAACAGAAAGAACTCCTCTGCAAAAATAATTGATATGGACGAGGAGTAGTGTCAAAATGGCTATTTTCCATTAAATCTGTATATATTATTTTCTTCAATAGCGGCCTGTTTTTTCAAAAGTTCTAAGTGTTCCCCAAAAAATATCCTTATGGCGATGTCTGAAGATTTGGCAACAGTGTATGATATTATTAGCGTTGCACAATCTTTCAGTAGATTACTTCAAATGGTTTTGTGACCTAGAGAGTAATTAAAAATAAAATTCTTATTGATAATGTTCCTAACTACTTCCCTATCTTCTACTCGCACTCTCGCCTTTTAAATAATCCTATGAGCTGTTCACAATATTGAAAGGATACTTGAATTTTACTCGACCTAGCTGAACAGGATAGACCACGAGTTAGTGGATATGTGCGATTTTGATCTTCATCTAACCCGATCAAAACGTGGCTGTACGATCTTACTTTTTTTTGATAGATTCTCAAAACGGAACGAGCTACGAAAAGCTATTTTGGAAAGTTTAACAAAGCCATTCTGTAAACGAATTCTTGCACGGTATAGGGTGCCTAACGTGTTAATAACCGACAACAGTACCCAATTTACTTATCGTATTTTTAAAAGGTTCCTAACATAGTTAGGTATTTATCATCTACTTACGGCCCATATATGAGATGAATTCATACTAGCCATAATATTAGCCACAAAGACGAGCGAATCAGAAACGATAGGGTATTCTGCCGCTTTCCTAACCCAAGGATGGGAGCGTCGCACTTACCAAAGATGCTATTAGACATAGTCGCAGTTAGGTCAGGTGTCGACAACCATCCTTCCAGCAAACGTGCAGAAGAAATGAAATAAATTTTTGATATCATCGAAAGGAACGTAGCCAACGCGACGTTATTGCAATCAATTTTAACCGAAAAATCATCTTTGACGATGAGGTCTACTTTTTGAAGAATAGTTTTGTTAATAAGCCATGCTTGCACAAGGCTTTAGGAATAGAACGTAGTCTCCGATGCGTTGTACCAAGCTGTTTCATTTACAATAGAATATAAGCAATCCTGGGTTAAATGTGTCTTTACTGAGCCTTTCTTTAGCTCCACAATTTTGTTCAGCACTGCAGATAGAATAAGCCCATCTTTCCAAAACGGAAGAGAAGGGATGACGCCTAGGTTTGTCTCCTGTTTAATATTCCCGTAGCTGAGCGAGCTCTCCTGGGTAGCCATTACCAAAGACGTCATTGCTAGCCTATCGGCCGTTGTTCTCATGCTTTCATCTCATCTGCATCTGTTCGGATAGTTGCCTCAGAAGTATTAGGACATACTTAAATCCTCCAGCCATTTGGCAACTTCTATTTCTATAGTGGTATTACGATTTTGTAGCAGATTCTTCTAATTATTAGTAGTTTTTGTTCTGTAATGAAAAAAGTATTTTATTTGATGGGAAGAGATTAAGTATACATTTCAACAGAGCTGCTTGTTAAAAGTGGACATAAATACAACGGAATTTCGCCTCGGTCTGGAGAATACCATTGAAGAACACTTTGACATATTACCATTCGTTTTCGTTTTATCAAGGGTTCGTCCTCGATTCGCCATGTTTCGAAAATAATTTTAAAGACATTTCGAGTAGGTTGTGGTTCTAGGCCATGCACGGTAAATCTTAAGATCTGCAGATGGTAACGAATTATCGACTAATAACATATGCTGAGCATTCAGACCCCTGTACAGTAGACTACATGTCACCAAAATAATTAATATGAGTTCCTTTGTTACCCCCTTCTTCCTCAATGATTACTGGTGCCCGCTTGGTTATTTATTACTACCTGACAGGCAGACCGGATAAATGTGGACCTCTTTCCTCATTACATTATAGTTTCTCGTAATTGCTAAAGGTTCCCAGCCTATTGTTAGCCAGTGTGTTGGATACTTACAAACAATGTGTGCAAGTATCAACTGAGCTTGTTTTTGATCTTGGCCAGATAACTCTTGAAGTTCCCATGACTGCAATTAATCAGTTTAAGGTGCCCAGATTATATCAAAGAATCTATCTGGTCTTCCTGTCAACTTGTTGGGAAACGAATCAATAACCTTAAATTGATACACTTGCACACTCACCGAAGTACCCAATCTTGGGGTTTAGGAATTAGGATGATTTTTTTGAGAGGATTGTACTGCGGTAAGTGAAATGCTAAAGAAAAACATTGACTTTATAAGCTCAACCGACTAAGGTTATTTGCTGAGCAACAAAACCTTTATTACAGATGTTCCTAGGCTCTCAAGGCAAAAGGTAAATTATAAAGGCTTAAAAAGATCTTTCGTTTGTTTTACAACACGAATAAAAATTTCTAACAATTTGGGTTTGTATTCGATTATTGTCATAAGGGTTTAAAAATTTTAATCTTAAAACATTAAATTTTGTTGGGATAGACGCACACGTTGTGTGCGTCCTGACAATATTTTGCTTTGAAAGTAATCCACTCCAAATTTTAAGACTCTTACTTATATAGTGATACACGTATTTACTTTATATAAAAGTATCCATCCCTGGTTAAAATTCTAAAATTCTAAAAATTATTGCAATGTAATTCCACAAAGTAAAAATACAAATCAAATACAAATTGTATTCAATTGGCAGTAAGCAATTCATATTTTGTCATTATTTTAAAAAGCCCTATCTGTTGCGCAACCGCGTTTAATATATCCTGTTTGTAAAAATAAAATATGCCTTAAAGTATGCAGTACTTTCAGTGCCCTTTTTCCAGTTTCTCTTTGAAATAAAATAAGTATCCCCTATTAGAATCAGGATAATATGGTACCTTCTCACAAAATTCTGTTAAAATCCATCCAGTAGTTTTTACGTGATGCGAACACAAACAGAAAGACAGACAGAAGTCAGGAAAGGAGTTACTGTTTTATAATATGTATAGATTGTTATGTTTATTCATAAGTGGTAATATCTTTTTTTGCATAAATATTTATCCACTTCGTTATGCTGTGTTAATTTGAATTTAAATAAATACTGGATTTTAGATAAATTTGGGTTTTCCCCTAAGTTAAGTTTGTGCCGATAATCAGTATGATTTTAAACGAATTTCCCACACTGTTGTCAAAAATGTTCTTTATTTTTAGCTGAAAAGAAGAACAAGTTTTATTTCTGGCAAAAAAAAGAAAAGATTTCTACTGCAAACATTTTACGAAATGATGCATCCACTTAAATTTAACTTTTTTATTTAAATTTTACATTCATTTAATTAACAAAGTGGGTGTGTTTGTGTGCAAACATACAGCAGGACATAAAAAAATTTGTGGATTTTTTATTAAAAATAAAAAGTTTTAAAAGGGAATGTTTAATACAAAATATTATTTTAGAAGTTTACGAGGGTAAACCAAGACAACTTGAGTACTAGAAATTTTTAGGAAAATTCGTGATACAGTCATTCAATTATTCAGTCTTCTAGCAACATAAATGTCATTTGCGTAATTGTGAAGTTTCGATGATACGTTTTTGATTTCGAATTTTTATCGCAACTATTTCAAATTTAAAGCAGCGATTTGGGAAAGATTTATTAAAGTCGAATGAGAAGGACGTACCTTCAACAAAATACGATTTTATTTAAAAAACTTCCCAAAGTTCTACATTGCTGAAGAGACATAAAGTTTATTAAATAAAATAGAGGGAAGTTTCCAAACCAAAAAGTGTCTTATCTATATTGCTGTGGTGACTTATTGCCATTGTTAATAAACTTTTTAATGTCGGACTCTATTCGAAAACTAATTTTATTTTCATTTAATTTGTTTTTTTTTCTGGAGTTTGTTGAACTCCAATTTACTTCATAGAAGAAAAATGACTACCAAAAAATATATATGATGGTGTGTTGTTAACTTTTTTTTTCAATAACAAAAGTTTAAACATAATAAAACATAAAAACTTTTAAAAAGTTCATTGGCCTACGGTTAAACTTAAACTTAACATTTATTAAACGCAGACAAATGAAAGAGTAGAAAGAATAAAAGAACCATCCATCCATATTCTCGTCCAACTATTCCATTCATACATATATCGTACCATCATCATAAAATATACAAATAACTACATTAATGTAACACGTTTCATCACCAAAAACAAACAAAACAAACAAAAAAAAACGAATTTGTTTAAGTTAATAATGGCCGATAAGACATTTCAGTTTTAACAAAACAGAAGTTGTTTTTCTTTTTTTTGTTTTTAGCTGAAATTTATTCCGTGTTTTTTTTTATAAGTTTCATTAATAGAGAAATAAAACTTACAAATGAATTACAAGAAAATAATAAAAATAAACGGCGAGTACAATTTGTTAAAAAACGCATTTGACAAACAAAAGTCGGTGGTGTTTAAATCAACATTTCAGTTGAACTTTTGGCTTTAAGGTTTTTTTCTTCTAAAAGAAAAACAAAAATGACAAAGAAATAGAAAAAGAGAAAAAAAAAAGAAATTTAACGTTAATTTAAAGTAAAAAAAAAAATTGAAAATAGAATTAGAATGTTTGGTTAGGAAAAATGGATTTGTAATAATGCATGTATTTCATTTACTTTTTGTTGTTGCATTTGTGCACTAAAGTCTTTCGTTTGTTTCTTAAGTCTTTCGTTTGTTCATTAAAGTTGTTTGTGTAGATGATCGTTCAATGAATGTATAAGTGACTGCATGAGTATAGGTGTATAAGTGTGTGTGTGTATGTTTGTATGTTCGAATTCGTGTTATACTGCACTTTTGCAGAGGAGAAAGGCTTTCTCTTGCAATTTTCTTACAGAACTGGTCATACATGAAACACGATTCGCAACGAAAGTATGCAGTTTCGTTGTTTGTATATTCTGCCATAATGTTATTGTTGTTGTTGTTTTTGCTCCACAACAACAGCCACACAATATTTTAACTGCAACAGAATGTCTAATAACGCGGAAATGGTGCATTGGAGTTCAAAAGAGTTTATTGAACTTTTTCTCAATACGAAGCGAAGTGATAGTGTCGTTAAAACACATTCTAAAAATGAAACAAGAACTAAATTTAATTGATTTTAAAAGAAAGATGTTACGTTGTAATATTAAGTTTATGTATTTATGATAAATAATATTTAGCGATTTATTGGTAGTAGCAAATTGTAGTCGCCATTTTTTTTTTTTAATTACTGAACCAAATTAAGGCAAGGAGAATTGGGGAACTTATAGTGGAAACGACGACTGTTGATATATTTATGGATAGTTTGACAGCTCATAAAGGCCCTAGATTCAAAAGTAATGAAGTCGAAATGTGTATTTAGGTACATTTAATTTCTGGCCCTACTTGGCGGGATAGTGTGGTTTCCTGGGCATGAAGGCATTCGTGGAAACGAGAAGGTCTTTCAATCCGTAAAGAATGGCTTAAACCTGGACGTGAAAATTTCCCACGGGGATTATAATACCTCCTCAGCCGACGCACATAGGGGTATTTTGCCAATCTAGCCGGACATTACTTTTTTTTAGTTTATATTGGTTCAAAAATGTACTGAGTGCCCCTAGGTAAATGAAACTTTGCAGAAAAATCTGTTATGGTCATAGGCTGTCAAAGCTAGAAAAAAGGAAAAATCGAACCAAGAAGAAAACAGAACTAATCCTACCTCTGAAAAATGCAAGTTCTTTTTTTAATTTTCCCGTCATTTTGTTTAGCAATTACAAATTTTAAGGTCAAACAATGTTCAAAAACTTAAAGTTGGACTCAAGAGATTTTTAAATGCCTTTTTTAGCCCCGCCCCTTTTGTGGGCGATTTTATACTTCTTCAAACCATAAAAATTTATTTTTATGGGCAGGGGGAGGTATTCCTCCAATCCCACCCCAAAACGTCCCTGTGAAAAAAAAAATTATTTTTTATTTTTTTGCCAATTTCCTAAAAATATTCATTTTTAAGCGTTGCAATGCATAACAAATCCCCGCCTCCCAAGAATATTATTAAAATTTTTTTTTTGTAATTTGTTACTTAATAGTATTTTATTTATCGTAAAATAATTAATTTATTCATAGTAATAACTTATTTATGATTGTAACGATAAATTTTATTTAAAGTTATAACAACTAATTTATTTAGAACAACTTCTCCTTTGCACTAAGATGATGATGAGTGCCATGGTTCTTCTTCGTCTGATTCTTCAAAGACCTCTTCCGAAGCACAGGTGGAATTATGAAAGAAATTGCTCTTTTCGTAAAATGTAATGACCTTTTTTTGGAGTGGGTTTAGTAAAGAGTGGGTCAGAACTTAGCAAAAGCCTATGAATAATATCTAAGTTACACTGAACCCTTGAAAACTCTCTAGCAAAATTCTGCCTGTAAAGCCGGAAATGTTTGTTTCGTCCCTCAGCCGGAAATGTCTGTTTAGTGCCTGAGCCACTTCTTCTGATAACAGCCCAATAGGCAACAATGCCTGCCTCATTCATAACAGTGTCATAGGATGCCACTCATTTAGAGAAGAGAAAAGTAAAGTTTTGCAGTATCTAAGCAATAATCATTTTGGATTTTGTGATGACTTTATATTACTTCAATAATAACCTTGATTCGGTCCTAATTCACTTCTAAATTTTTCTTGGATATTTTTTTCCTCGCGTTAACAATGGCCTTTTCCGCATCAGATTTTATTTGCCATTTCTTCACTGTCAGTTTATATGACAGGTGTAATATGCTCTCAAATAGGCGAATTCTGGCGTGTAAAGTAGATAGTCCGAAAGAAAGGGCATCTACGTCAATATCTCTTTTGATATTTAGATTGTTTTTTGTACAGGTAATAACAGTGTTAGATGTAATGATTTAAATCAAAAACATCTACCATCAGTTACTAAAATCCAAAACATTTTATGAATATAAAAATGTTTCTTACTCGTATTTACCTATGTACGATAAGAAAAAACAGAAAAAGATGTAATTTTTAAAAAATCGCCAAAAAAAATGGCGCAAATATGCGCAAGGTTTTTTTTTACAGTATAAAAGTAGAGATCGTAGATTTTGTAGTGGTATATAACATTTTTAGGATCGCGATGGAGATCACTCTTAAAAATCTGCGACAAAGATTTTTTCAGGACCTTGACTGTCTTAGGTATGCCTGCTAGGTTTTGCAAGAAGCTATAGGTGATTCTTACGAACTGAAAGTACTGGAGTTCTGTAGAGAACAGTGGGGCTAGATGGTCATCGAGGCATCACAATGGGACTTAATGGCCCCCAAGTAAACTCGCCTTGTGCTGGCATCCCGTTTAACCTAAGCTAAACTCACCAAATCAAATTAGGCGCCCTAAGTTTTTAAGGCAGTTAAAATTTTACAACAAATAAATGCTTAAAAAATATATTTTTAAGCATTAAAAGCTCTGTCTAAAACTCCTAGATGAATGACATCAAAAAGGTCTGGACAAAAAAAAAAAAAGAATTCGAAGAGAGTGGTAATTGCACAGATCTCCTTGAATAAAATCCCAAATGACTGCAATGTCTTACAGGCAGCAATATCTGTTATTAACAAGGCGTAAAACTGTTTAAAGTACCATAATATATCAAATAGCGATGTCTTTTTTTTGTACCGACAGAAAACCCATAATCATATCCTTCAAAAGTGTATCTAAGACATATAATTCCGTTCTG
The DNA here is from genome assembly GCA_949628195.1 of Phasia obesa. Classification (NCBI taxonomy): domain Eukaryota; kingdom Metazoa; phylum Arthropoda; class Insecta; order Diptera; family Tachinidae; genus Phasia; species Phasia obesa. The sequence continues at coordinate 8,455,759 of OX451217.1, read as the reverse complement.
AATTGCCGGGCATCCTTGAATGCGACAGAAAAATATTCAACAATTAAATGGCTTCGGGGACATGAGACTATCACTGGCAACTGTGTTGTGATTGAATTGGTGCAATGCATCATAATAGGTTCATTGATATATATTGTGGCATTTCCCTCTCGGCCTACGGGCCCCTGCTTATGACCAGCATTGCAACGGTATTTTGAATACTTATCTGATGTCTCATTACTGGAACGAGGTAGCGTCAATTCCTTTTTGAGGAATTGCATTTATTTTTGGAGCCCACCTCCAGTTGGGGCAACATAGCTTTCTGTCAGACTGATTGTACGTCACGGCCAAGAGCAGCTATTCCCTTTTCAATGTCTACTGCTTCCTTTTCTTCTATGTTTTCTTTAAGGTTTTTCTTTTTATTAATAGTTCTTCTCTCCATCTCTTCTGTCTGTCTTGTCTTTCCTTTAGGTATCAAAATGGGACCAGCATATTTGACGCAGGTGAGCTGTCGAATTACAGCTGCCTGCTTATCCTTAATGGACCTTAGTTCTTCGCTCATTGCCGTAAAAAACACCCAGGATCTTTGGTGGGAATCGAATTCACAACCGCCAGGCTATAAACTAGCCTATCGGGCATTCAATCAATCTATAAAATCAAATGTCTTTCGGTGGTAATCGCATCACGGCTGCACCAATTCACCATAACCCAACTTAGGTTTTTACGGAAAGTAAAATTGGTCACTCCCAACTTTCAAGTAGCTAGAGAACTACAATAGGTAGATCTTTAAAATTTTGCACCAGTAACCCCCTTTTTAATATACATAGTTTCATGAAACACAGGCTGGATTTAAATAGTACGAGTGATATCTCCCATGCAAAGTGAACAATTATAATCCTCTACCTGTAGATCTGCAATAGGTAGAGTCATTAATCTTGGGACAAGTAAACCTCATGCTTATATGCATAGTCTAACAAAACACAGACTGGATTGGGACAGTAGCCATGGTACCTCGCATACAAAGTGAATAATTATAATCGCCTACCTAGAGAACTGCAATAGGTAGAGTCTTGAAACTTTGCACAAGTAATCCTCATAATAATGTGCATAATATAGCAAATATAGTCTAGATTTGGATAGTGGGAGCGGTACCTCCCATACAAAGTAAAATATTAGTATCATATTAATACGCATACGCATGGGCATAGTACTTTGCATATGAACTGAAACTTAAACGAGTTAAAGGTTGGCCATACTTTTCTTCCAAGTATTTATTGTATTTTATGTAGCGAAGCGCACCGGAGATAGCTAGTAAGAAATATAAATACGTTTTGAACTTTAATATTCACTTCTTAAATTTTCTAACAGACATTCTTCAAAGTAAAAACAAAACACTTAAATTATTTAAAATCTAATAATTAAATTATGGTATCTTAAAGTTTTATTTATAACATTTGTAATGTTACAACAACAAGACAAGTAGTACGTGTATAATTATCGAGAAATTTCGACACACATAAACATGTAACTTAAGAATTTACTTTACATTAAAATTTTCTTTTCACCATGACATCGTCCAAATCAAAGTAAAAGAAAGAAAAAAAAAAACGAAAATAAGTTGTTAATTAATTTCTGTCGTCCCATAATTGTTTATTTGTTTATTTGCTGTATAAGTTCTTAATGGCGTTTAAGCTTAAGCCCAAGCAAAAGTTCAATGCTCTTTTGTAAGCCATGTCAACACTGAACGCTTCGTATTGTCGTCATTTATTATTTTCTTCTGTTCTTTTACTTCTATTGTGCCATATTATATTGTATTAACGTTTTTTTTTACTTTTTCTCCCCACTTTTGATGTTCAAAAGTACAAAAAAAAACAACAACAACAAAAGCAATAATAACTCACTTATTCATTCGCTTTAAAGTTAAACAAACAAACAACTCATTAATACGCAAAAGTACGTCGAAGAGCTCCAGAAAGAACGTAAACAAAATATTGGCAGAACTTTCACCAATTGGTTTTGCTTTCGAAGATCTTTTTGCATTTACTTGGAATTTTTTTTGTGTTTGTATTTCTTTTTTTTTCAAGTAACGAATCTAAAGTCAGAATTTTGTGCGTGTATGTGTATGTGTTGTTTATAAACATTTTGTCTATTCCTTCACTCACCTTACATATTTCTGAGAATAACACATTGTAAAGTATTATTACCGAGTGAATTGATAACGGAAATACTTAAGATGGATAATTTTAATAGAAAAAAAAACAATTTTTTTAACTTGTCAGAATATTTAAAAATTGTTAAGCTTAATGTCAAGTTCATAAAGAAGTGGACAGTTAGATGTGAGATAAAATTAAAATTTTAAAACCGCCAAGCTTATAACAATAGACTGAAAACATTAAAGTAATTTAATACTAGATGGGACTGATTTGCCCTTACAAATTCAACTTTTAACTACAAGAGTATCATCGAATAAGGATGTATTCAGAATATTCCGAATTATAAATTCAGAAGACTGCACGAGAGTTTTGCACAAATGCACAGATTGGTATATAGCAAAAAAAAAAAAAAAAAATTCTGTGTTTCTACATTTTTTATAGACCTGTCTCAAGGGTTCTAAAAAGTATGACATGAAGATCTAAGTTACAGGTTAATGAAAAATCTGCGAAAAGTTTTTATAAAAATGTATTTAACTAGTTCTAAGTTTATTGTTAAAGAAGGAGGATTTTTTTAAGATTGTTTCAGCTAAGTTGAGTTGGAGTATCCAAAGATAGTATTTTCGCAACATTTTTATATATGATTTTTCAAGCATTCATAAAAATCCCCAAGTAGTATTTAAATATCAGCATAGCCATTTAATCGAAATTGTGGTTGTAACAATGGAGAATAAAAATTAATAAATAAAAATGTACTCACATATCGATCACACTACCCAGAGACTCATGTCTTAGTCGGAGGTCAAAGATCAAAGGCATACATATATTTTGATCGTCGTGTAATCAATTGAAACAAACGAAATTAAAAGTAGTGAATATAAATTGGTCTTATTGACTTTAACTTTATAATTCGATACTTAAACCAATATCGCATTTTAAAGGCGCCAAAATAAACTCTTATGATCGATAAGTCGCACACTGGGGTATTATAAACTCTAACATACAGAAAGATCTCAACTTGGAATTAGTTAAAGTAGAAATAGCAAAATAATCAGCAAATTATACGAAGTCACATCTTAATGATAGTCGTTACGTTTGACTGAGCAGGAGAAATGTGATACAGATTTAGGTGTTGCCTTACCGTGATGATGGGCTCACCACTGAGTGAAAGCTATGCTCTTACCAACGATCTTGTTGCGCATAGCGGCTGTATAAGTAGCAATTTCAGAAGATTGGCTTGTAGGACCAATGCTCATTTAGCTTGTAAAGGAGTTAAAGACCATCTATCTGAACGTGTCTAGGCACCCTAAATCTATGTATATAAAAGAGAGTGACGTTAGTTACTACGCTTATAACTTCAGAATGATTGGACTGATTTCGATAATTCGCACCAACTCAAACTGGTCTCTGCCCAAAGAAGAAGAATGCATAAGAAAATTGCCGAAATTCCCCGAAAAAATATCAAGAAAATTCAGTTTCCAATACATTTTATATGGCGTGATTTTATGGCGTCATCTTCATGATGTTTATGTTTTCATAACGTTGTGACAATTTTTTTTCGCAATTTTTTGTGACAATTGTTTTTCCTCCAAAATTGTGTGACAATTGTTTTTTATAAATTTTTTCGTCACACATTATTTTAAATGCTGGTTGCGGTATTGCCAGTAGATGGCGTTGTGTGCATAATCTTTTTGCATCTGATTCATTTGCTCAGCCTTTCCATCGCATTCTATTGTGTTGTGCAGACCAGACAATGACAAAAGTATCAGTTGTAGTACTTATAAAAGCCAATATTCACTATTATACTCAGTCGAACGATCTGTCAAAAATAGCATGTTTGCTAAAAAAGTATGATAGTGTGGATTAGAAATATATGAGTGTAACAGACTTTTTGACAGGTCTGTACGATTTGATAATCTTTTGAAAAAAATTCATGAAATAGTATTTTTCCATGCGATCAGAGTTGCAAAATCCTTATTTTACGATAGTATGGCATCTACAACGCCATTTTGAAACGATTTTTTGAGTCAGACAGACTTCTATCAGATTTGTTTGTTACATCGTACGATTGTAGGATAGTGAATCCTGGCCTTAAGTGTTTAAGGCCGAACATGTATAAATGAGTATTGTTACAGCTTAAATAAAATACCATTTACAACATACTCATACCAATTTCAACCTAAGTAACTGTAAGTATAGGCAGAGAATAAGTATTCGTATATTTGTTCACGTATGTTGCATGTTCCCGTGTCGGAAAACTATCCGCTCTATGATCGTTTTCGCACCTTAAAACAAAACGAAAAATATTGTTTATCACAGAGCGGAAATGCAATTGCAAATATAAATAAATATTAAAGAAAAAACAACGTTTGCCGGGTCAGTTAGGAGTTCACAAAGATCACTTTGTACCTTAAAACTTAAATTTATTGAGAATATTTTTCAAAAAACTACAACAAAACCAAAAGCAATCCAAGAAATACAACATCAACAAAAAAGATTCAAATGCAAGAAATGTATAGGTTAGTTTTTAAGGTAGAAAGTGCTATTTAAGTTGCCTAGACATGTTCAGATTGTTTTGGTATGTTCACAAAAGTTGTTCAGTTTTAAAAAAAAATCCATTTTTTAATTTGGTTTTTCAAAAAAAAAAAAAAAACAAAATGTAAGAAAATTATATTTTTAAAAATTTATAATGAATTAATTAAATAAATTCTCGGCTACATTATTGCCAAACAAGGTTAAGCGGTGTCACCCAGTATGAAAGAGATATTAGAAAAAAGCTGGTAACACCTTTTTTAAGGGTCCCCCTGATTTTCGAAATATTCCGGGGCCCACAAATAAAAATTCGTCGCCAATTTCCCCAAACTGAGTATAGGCTTTTACTGCCCTTTAGTAGTAGAATAGAACTTATACTGTCAAGTTCGTGTATATTTTGAAAACTTTTAATTTGTTGCACTGTGTAATAAGTATATTTGCATATTGTTTAAGAGGTGTCTGTTGCCTTTTCCTATAAAACAAAACATTTATGATAAACTTACTTTCACACAATTTGTAGATTGAAGCTTCAAAGGTCTTTAAAAAATGTTAATATGTATTGGATATGCCACGCCTCTTTTTATTATCTCGATAATTTTTATCCAGAACCCAACTTACCTACTAAAAATTTAAAATTCTAAATTTTTAAGTTCATTTTAATACATGATTGCGCTCGTTTTTATCCTGGTAAAAAATATTGGTATCTACCACCTATCACCAAGCTTTAAAATTCTAGCTCTAATACTTCTCAGCATAAACAATATCATATATATTTGAGTAAGGAAGGTGTCACGCATTTATCTCAATTAAATTTTTATCTTGACAAAGTAAATTTTTTATGAACAACTTATGAAGTTTAATGGTTCTACTTCTTACAATTCTCGTGATATACGAAAATAATGAATGAAAATTTTATTTATTACTAGCAGCTCGCACAATATTTTGTTCGATTTTGCTGTGAAAGTGGTCTACACCAAATTTTAAGACTTACGTATTTACTGCATATAAAGGTAATGGGTACCTTGGATAAAATTCTATAATTCTAGAAATTATTTTAAGGCTCTGGAAAAGCTGTTTAAAATATTTTAATTATAATGTAATTCCACAAAGTAAAAATACAAATCAAATATTAACTTTAATCAATTGGCTATTTGTCAGATGGCGCTGTTTTAAAATAATAACAATAATATTATTTTAAAACAGCGCCATCTGTTGCGCAACCATGTTTCAAATATACCGCCTTTAAATCGGTAAAAAATCGGCATACTGTCATTGCTTTTTCTTCCCTTTCTTTCGGAAATAAGATATTTTTGCGGAAAAAAAGTATCCCATATTGGATTTAGGATACTAAGGTACCTCTTCAAAAAATTTGTTAAAATCCATCCAGTAGTTTTTACGTAATGCTAACGTAGACAGAAAGAAAGGAAATGAATTGCTGTTTTATTATACATATTTACAGGTGGACCTACTCTAAGTACAGCTAAGTAGTTTCCAAGATCACCTCACCTCAAACAAAAATCGACCCATTTGAGTGACCAACTACGAAATTTCTTAATTTTCAGAGTGATTTAAAGATTTTTAATTCCATCACAGAAATTCGAATAAAGACAAAACCGATTATGTCGTATTAATTTTTTTTTTTGCAAAACCAACAGAAAGGAATTTCTATTCATTGCAATAACGTTTTTAAGAAAAAAAAAAAAAAAAACACAACAAAGTCAACAACAGTAATCTATCAACCCACACTCAGGTTACATTCACATTCAGTTGGGGAAAAAAGTATGCAAACGCAAATTAATAAATGATAAACAAGAATATCGCATACGACAAGCCAGGCCATACCAAGTTAAGACAAGCTTAAGCCAACAAACCAACAGAACAGAACAGAATTGAAATAATAACATAAACATAAGTCCACGCAAGAATGTGAAGTTATTGTGCAGAGTATGGCTGTGTGTGTTTGTGTTTGCCTGTATATAAGTATCGAGTTTTTTTCACGTTTTGTTTGTGGAATAGCGGTAAATTTGCGGTACTTTTCGTTTTCATTGCAACTCAGAGCGAGTGTTTAGCCTAGATTTGCGCTTAAGTTCGATGAACTTACGGGAAAAGAATCGAAGCTAGTACGAGTCGAAGTGTGTGGCTGGTTGTTGTCGTTCTTCGCTGTCACTACAATGAGTAACAACAAATTCAATGGGAAAAGAGAAATAAATGTTCAGTTATGTAGTTGTTGTGTGAGTAATGGCCAGAGAGTTTTTCTTATCTTGCTTTGTTTTGTGTTGTTTGTCTCTCTGTTTGTATCAATGCTTATGGTTTTGCAAGGAAAAGAACAAACAAAAGATGTGCTTGTTTCTTAAGTCTTTTGTTTGCGAATGCTAAAATTCGTTACGCGGCTTTTTTTTTTTGCAAAAATTCCCCCAAAATATCCACTCAAGTAACAATCAAATTCACATACTTAAAATTTTTAAATAATTAAATTGAAGTCAATTTATTAGGTATTGGTCGGATATAAAAATAAAGCAGCCTCCAGCTGTTGTAGCCTCCAAAAATATGAAACAAACTTTATTATTGTTTACTAATACACCGTATGAACGCTTTGAACTTCCTCATACCCAGTAACGATTGGAAATCAGACCAATGGCCTGCACTCACCTTAGAAACAGAGGAGCAAATACAATCGTAAAAGAAAAAAATATAAATAAAAAATAACAAACCTGCTTTTTTCTGCAATCATGATGGCAAAGAGAGAAACAAAAAGCATAAGCTAGCAAGAAGAAGAAATGCAACAGCGGCTCAACTAATTTTGCAGCTAAAGTAAAGTTGCTCGTCGTCTGTTTAGAGTCTTTAAGATGCAGTTTTGTTTTTAAACACAAAGCCAATGACCGCAAGTAACTTACATTTGAAAATAGTGTGAAAACTCTTGAAAGCATAAACAAGTCCATGACTGACTAACTGACTGACTGACTTAATGAGTGTTGAGAGCATAGTTTGGCTGGTTAAAAGATTGGCGGACTGCAAAGTTACGAAAAAACAAATAGACAAATAGACAAAGTTGTTGTAGATACATTTTCCACTATTTGATGAGGGAGTTTAAGTGAATTACATTTTATTCGCTCACTTGTTACCAATCCGAGAGTGTTTAATATCAGTTGTGTTACTAACAAAATGATGATCAGTTTGATTTTTGCTTCCTGGAAGATAAAAGAGAAAGGTTAAACAATATTTGCTTATATGCTTATATTTTTCGTTTTTATTTTAAAGTGTCTGTGGACACATTAATCAGCAACAGAAATAAGAAGTTACAACAATAACGGTATTTAAGAAAAATATCAGCACTTAAAGAGAATGAGTCATTTCATTTAACAGTAAAAAAGAATCCTGTTTAGACCTTAATTTTAACTCAAAGACAGGTTTAAAGTAATTTGGAAACGAAATGTTTTTTTTCTCATTAGCCAATTATATAACTTTAAATCAACATTAATTATTGGCCAACTAAAAGCATCACAGAATGCAAATATTTTACTATATTTTTCAAAAATGTTGTAATAAATAAAAAAAAGTTGAGTTGTTTTTAGTAGAATCTAATCTGATGAAAAGATTGGCATATCTTAATATAAGTAATAACGAAACAGACTAAAAAATGTGTGGATGCCTTGTCGAAATCACGACGCACGATTGGTAATTTAGGAACACCTTACTTTCCTTGGGTCTCATGCAAACCCTTGCTTTTAATTTCGACTGTGGTAATTTCCGACTGTGACTGGATACTTACCGTCACAGCACAATTTGTCAGTGTCATTCACTTTTATCTTCATCTTAGCCATAATCACGCAAAGAAAAAACATGGTGGAGGTAACCATAATCTAAGAGCAATATAGTATAGTTAAATTATATGGTTGTGCTTATACCATATTAATATTAATATAAACATTATATGGTTATATTAAATGATTATAATATGGTTACGAACTATGAAATGTCATATGGGATATAACAGTTTTTTTTTATCATTTTGATAATAAAATAATTAATTATTTATTATTTTTTTATTAATAATATTATATAAAACTAGCTGTGCCCGCCTCGTCGTGGGAGTACTGACAATATTTTTCTCGCTTTTATTTTGAAGGTATTCCCCACACCAATTGTAAGACAACAATGTAATTCCACAAAGTAAAAATACAAATCTAATACAAATTTTATTCAACTGGCCCCATATGTTACGCAATAGTTTTTAAATTATCCCATTTTTAAAAATAAAAGATGCGCAACCGTGTTTAAAATATCCCAGTTTTAAACCGATAATTTCAGTACCTTTAAACCAGAAATAGCGTTTTTTTTTACTGCTTTTTCTCCACTTTCTTTTGGAAATGAGATATTTTTGCGGACAAAAAGTATCCCATATTGGAATCAGGATGCTAAGGTACCTCCTCACAAAATTTTGTTAAAATCCATCAAGCAGTTTTTACGTGATGACAACACAAATTAAAAGCAGACAAACAGAAGGTCTGGCACATTTTGGCCATCGATTTCATGGTATTCGCACATGGCAGCCATATCATCGCAGTTCATGGATTTTCCAGTAAAGAATTGTAAATCTTTAAAACGGCTCAAGATTTCTTTCATTACTTCGTTTATGTTGTTCTTAAAGAACTCAATTTGATTGGGGGATTTCTTTTTCAATTCAGCAAACAACTTTTTCATGATTTCGGGAAGCAAATCATTCTTGTAAACGGTGGTTGAGAACAACATCAAAGCCGATCTCAATGCTGAAGTCGGTACCCTCGTCAGCTTCTTCAGATGAGAGATCAAAATCTTAAATATCAAATGTCACCATCGATGCGTCTTACCACTTTATTATAAAACTCTTTAATTAATAATAATAATAATTAAATATGTATGTACATATGCCTATAAATTTCCGAAACAATCGTTTACAAATTTTTTATTATATTTTTTTTTTTTAGTGCAAACCACTAAACTATTGTTTTTAACAATTTTTTGGTTACGTACGAATAAATTTAACATATTTTGTTTATTATTAATATATTATGGATCATATTTATATTATTTTGGAATATTTATAAAACTTTGGAGAGTTGGAGTTTAGCAAAAATTTAACGGTTAACAATGTTAAACTTTTTGTATTTAGTAACCATTGAATGTTAAATTTTTAGCAAAACATGTTTGTCGTGACCAAGGTAATGTTACAAACTATTAAAATTTTTTTTATCGCAACCATATATTGTTACTGAGAACATGATGCGGTTTCTGTGACCGTACCGTAACAATGGCTTTTCTTGACGTGAAATACTTGAAGTTTTCATGACATGGCAGTTATAAAACTTAAGATACTTTGATTATATCACAACAACTTTCTGAACTTTGTGCCGAAAGGCCATTGTCTCAGGAGTGCTTTTAGAGAATAATCCGCCTTTTGAGAGTTATTGGGATACAGATTAACGTTAGTACTTGGCCGTGTTTGGTTTAACCCGAAGATGGTCTTACCATGCACGTGGCGCATAACGACACAACAAGTGAAAATTTTAGAACATGTGTGGCAGGCCTGTGATCGTACCCCTTGATGAAGAGTTGGGGACCATCTAAACTCACGCTACATCATTGGTGGATTTTGTTAAAGTGTAACAGCATACCGGACTAAATTGCGCTTCCTACGAATTAGGACTGAACGTTATCCCAGCTGGCTTATCTCTTCCGTTCTTTCTTTGTGTTAAATTTATTTTTTTTTCATCACTAATTATCATGCCTTTATTTAGTTTACCGCTTAGAGTACCAGTATTTCCGAAGCTGGTGTAAGTGTCGACTGTGATAAATTAATACTGCCGATTTTTTCTAATGATTCCTTATAATCAAGTCATAGTGTACTCATATTAAAGTCATATTTTAGACAGACCCTAGAAATATTCCAGTCATAATCCATTCATAGACTAGGCATATGCTAGCTATGGTCATAACTATTTCACTATCTATTTTATATATTAACACTATGACTATACCAATCATGGTTTAATCGTAGACTAGTCATAGTTCAGTTGTAGCCTACTCGTAATTTTTTTTTTATTTTGTAGGGGGATACCGAAGCTGATAATGGGTCCCTTTTCGACCCCTTTCGTTCCGGCTGGAAATTTTACAATTGCCTTTCATTGAGTCTCATAGTGTCATTAGCCTTTTACACTCGATATTAGTGATTTCTGACTGGCGACTGTCGACATGTCGAAATTTTTCCTCATCACAGAATCTATGGTAATTGCTAACATTTGCTTAACAGACTAACTCCATAGCATCTCCATTTTGTAATATGTGTCTGCCTGTGGTCCAAAACCATTTTATGTTAGCCTTTTTAATACTTGACAGTCCGTTTATTGTCACTAATGCAGGCACCCGGATTATATTCAAACTCCTTCTTGGTCTGCCAGCCAACTTGTTGTCACAAATTCCAGAGTCTTTGGCGGGAATCGAACCCACAACTCCGGACTGATAGACTAGCACACTACCTACTAGCATCGAGGCATCGAGGCACCCATACTCGTTACTTTATTCTTGGCTCAACCTAGTCAAATTCCAGGCTTGATCGATTTATATAAATTTCAAAATTTGTTTAGTGAAGTCACAGTTTAATATTGGTCGGGACTTTATGCTACTCGTAATTACAACATTTAATTGATTAGCTAGCGTGGCCATACTCAAGTCGCATTCAAGTCATGATTTTTTCAAAATCTACCCATAGTTATAGTCTTAACATATCCTAGTCATAGCCTTATTAACAAAAATATGCTTTTAAACTTTATTTTTATTGGACTCGTAAGAAAAGTAAGATATTATAATTTTGAAAAGCTACCTTCGCGGTAAGTTTGCAAACTGCATAATTTACAACACAAGTTCACTACATGGATACTAAAATGTTACAAGTTGTAGGGAATCCAAAATGGACCTTACTATTCCAGCTCTTTTTTAATTTTTCTCTATTTCTTGCTTTGAACGAGTAAAAATTTATATTTATTTTCTTCTACGATCTTCAAGTGTTTTTCTTCCCAAATTTGTGGTACACAGCGATGAGACTCAACTACGAGTATGTTTTATTGCTGATGTTGTTTAAGTTGGTTTGTAGCTGGATATTGGCAATGGTAGTAGTGTTAACTGATGTAAGTAAGTATGTATGACTTGTTGCTTTTATTGCCGTCGTTGTTGGTTTGAGATCTTGTGTTGTGTTGTGTTGTCGTATTGTGTTGTGGGTTTTGCGCATGCACAAAAGTATGCCAATGAACTTTAGCGGCTGAGTGAACGATACGATGTGTATAAAAGTTTTTTGTTGTTGCTGTTTTTGCAAACTTTGATCATGTTTTTTTTTGTATCTTTTTCTTCTGGATGTGTGCTGTTTTCTTATTGTTGACTTTTTAATTTTTTTTTCCTTTTTTTTTTTGCAAAATTCTTGCCAATCATGTGTGTCTACAAAGTATTTTATGCAAAATTTAGAATAGAACATTGAAACATTTTTTTAAAGAATTTTGTTTGTTAACGAAAGAGCGCAGAACTTGTTTTTATATTTTAATCCTTTAGGTGCTCTATGTTTTCAATAGTTAGATGTACTGTGAGGATCTTTTTGAAATTTTTGAATTTAAATAAACTGTTTATATCTGCATCGATATATATATATGTGTCTCTGCAAAACAAAAGAAAAGAGATAACCAACCATTAGCAAATTGAAAATCAACCCGATGTCGTTCAAATTTTGGTAAATATAGTTGTCACAGGATGCAAGTGTTCCAAAGAGCTGAATGATACTTAGTTTACAAGATCTCTGTAGTAAATAATGAACATTAATATTTTTTATTTCTTTTTTCTTTAGTAGAATAAGATAATTTAGTAGACGTAAACTGAAAAACTTGAATTTTATTAAATTTTTATTAAACTTAATTTTTTAAAAGTTTCATTTGCTACCAAGATCTATGTATATGAATATCTCTTCATTGTGTCTAATTATCGTCTCGACAATGCCTTTTTTCAAATTATTTTTTAGCTATAAGCAAACAAAAAAAATTAAGGAGTGTTTTCTAGCTGCATTAGAACTTAAAATGATCATAAAAGACAAAAATTATGTTGGAACTAATTTTTTTTATTATTTCATTGCCTTTATTTTTAAATATTATTTACGGCATATATTGGCTGGGGCTGCGTGCTACATGGTTTATTTGATCAGTAAAATTTTTGACTACTTTTTCCAACAAATCTAACCGTAAGGTGGCTTGAGCTTTAAATTAAGCCCCATAAAAAGTAATCTAGAGGCGTTAAATCGCACGAACGAGGGCGCCACAGATCAGTACCACCAACTTGTCACCAAATTGCTTTTGTAATAAATGTTGAGCGCGCTGTATGAATCCAAATTTCATTTCATTACTCATTTTGACAAAAATAAGGATAGATGATGCCGCCAAACAGTAAATTTTAATAGATGTAATGGTGGCTCGTTAACAGCGTGAGGATTGTTGTACGGCAATTATGCTTATTGACCTAAACATTTAACTAGAAATGAGCTTCATTCTTTCATACTCATCTTCGGCCATTTTCAAATGAGCTTAATCAGCTAAAATGCGACGCAAACGATGGCAAAGACTAACAATACGCACATTTCTTTGTCTTGTTGATGGTTTTGAATCGAGAAGAGTAAAATTGGTGCGAAAACGATCAGCAATTGTACGAATGGCTTGCTGTTTTCTTAGTATTCATTTAATTGAAAAATTATTTTATTCATACCTTATTAAATATATAATTAATTCAATTAAAAAATTAATTAAATTTGTGTCGGAAAATAATTAAAACCGTTAATTGGAGCAAAAAATTACTTCTGTGTATTTCTATTATATAATAATTAGCGATCGCCTTGATATTACTGTCAGACATTATGATTATATTTAGCCGATGATCATCAGTAACAAGAAACAACTTGAAAGTTCTTCACAACAACCAGAAAATCACGCCGAATACAATACCCTACCAGCACTTTAACTTAAAAAAAACACGACTGTTCATAGCGGAAGCCACTCAACGAATAACACCTTACAATAGTTAAGCGAGAATCAACGAGGGTTAGTACTCTAGGGTTAATACAAAAAAAAAAAATTTGCCTATCGGGGTACCCTATATGTTGTAGATAAATCAGAATAGTATTAAACATAATAATATGGTAATCTAAAGAATAAATGTTGCGTTGACATACCTTCCGGTGAAGACCGTCGTCACTGGTTTTTTCTTTGTTTGTTTCGATGTGAGGAAGTTTGAGAGAGATTATTAGCATAGTAGCTGTTTTTGTACTTGGTTTTGTAGGCAAGTACTTAAACACCACCCCACGCCGCCACCTGCAGTAGTGTCATACATTCATCTATTTTCGTGGATGCGTGTCCCTAAGTGTCAAGGTGGTGTGCAAAGTTGGAGTCCTCTCTTTTCCGTTTATACACACGTATATGATTTTCAATCTTGCTTTTAATGTTCATCAAGATTGCCCTACATACATAGGTATGGTTGCAGGTGCAACTAGGTCTGTATAATCAGCTGGTGCTAAATTTGTCTGTTGTTTCTGCCGATGTCTTGAGATTATGTCGCAGAAAGTTTTTTTTAGTGCTGTGTCGTCTTGTTGTGTTGATTGTGTCTTTCTCTTCTTTCGTGGCTGGCTTTCGATAAATCTCGAAAGTTAAAGAGTCAGTTCCTCGTGTTATTGTAATGTGAAGATAATGTAAAGTTCTGTCTTGATTGTGTATGTAATGTGTTTAAGTCTGTTAGAGGTGTGAGGTTTTTAGCCAACTGCTATGCCGGTGCAGGCCTATAATTCTCATTGGTATATTTTCTTGTTGTTTTTTTTTATACTCAGAGTATTGGAGGTCCTGGGTTCTACTATAAAACAGCGATAAAATAGACAAGTATACACTTCATTATGTTCAATAGAGTCAACAGAGTTCTTTGCCCTTCAGTCACCGATGTGTATTATTGCTCTCACCTGAACGCGATCGAGTGGCTCCTCATTCGGTTGTAAAGCTTCGACACTGACATAAGAGTTTTATGTCATGATCATTGAAAAGAGATCAATAAAAATATGATTCCTTTTTGTAAGTAAAATTAAATAACTTTTGCAAAACTAAATACTAACCTCAATCTAAGACTACGAAAAGAAATGGTACAAACTTAATTAACCTTTTTAAATTGGAATTATTCTGTTGCCTTTTTTTTTTTTTTGTTGCAAAATTCTATAAAATGATTGAAATTTCATGACCTCAATCTGCAACGTAGATCGCTTGTGTGTGTGTGTGTGTGTGTGTGTGTATGTAACTATTGAAATTATATTGATTTCAATTAGTTTTGAATTTAAACAATATAATTTGATTTTGAATTGCTTGCATTTTTTTGGTTAATAAAAGCTAGCAGCCGACAAAACCAAAGCAATGAAATGCAATTATGAATTTCTTTCTTTATGGCCGGCCAACAAACAGTATGATGTTGTTGTTGATGTTTGTTGTTGTCTCAAGCCAGTAAATGTTGTGTAAGGCAAGCAATTTTATTTGAACTTTTGATCGTTCTTAGACAAAGCAGTCCGTCCGTCCGTCTTCTACTGATTACTTGTTTCTCAGGTTAGCAATTCAAATAGCAGGCAGTTTGAAAGAGAAAGACAGAGAGAGGGATTGAAAAAGAGATAGAAAGAGAATTAGAAATGCAGAAATGCAAAGACTTGGCAACATTTTCATTGACCTATTTTTAGTGTATTTACCCCGGAAGTTATAATGTTGCACATGCGCAACCAACTAAAATATTGCCACATCAAGCCGCAAATAGAATTGTTGCACTAAAACACAATCTCTTATTTATTTTATTCTTTGTATTTTGGCAAAATGAAAAATAGCAAATAGAAGAGAAGAGAGGAGAGGAGCACAGGAGCTCAGGTAACTAAATCTTTGATTTATGAAACGTAACATGAAAACTGAGTTCTGGATGTTGATTGTGCATGCAGCAAACGTTTCAAGCATATAAAATTATAGAACGGGAATAGGAATGAGAATGGGAATACATACAAACAGACATAAACAGATTCGAGTTTCATTGTATACTTTTTAGTTTTTCACACTTAGTCGGTCACTTTGGTTATACTCGTACACATACCAGTTAGTTAGTCAGTCAGCCTGCGAACCAGTCATTCAGACGTTTATTTTGACCATTCATTCCTGCTTCAACATACGAACATACAATGGCTCTTTGGTTGGTTGGTTGGTTGCTTTGTAATCTAACGGTGATTTTTATATTTGATTATTGTCATAGTAGTATCTTTGTAGTTGTCGTTGTTGCTTGTGTTGTCATACGCCTTCTATGCGCATACGTCTGTATGTTTGATGTATGTTTATTTCGTGCCTTTTTGCGATGTTGTTGGTAACTGAAGTATGGTTGTACACACATTGTGCATTGTGCTGTACTTGCACATGCAACATAACGGTAAAATCATAGCTCAGTCACTAAACTACCACTTCTACATTCCCTCAACCCCCCTTTACTTAGACAACATTTTTATTTAAGCAATTTTCCTACATTTCTTAGTTTTTATGTTTTTCTGTTTTTCGTTTGCATGTTGATGGCACAACACACTGGGCGATAGAGAAAGCAACATTTCTAATTGTTTGCAAGAAGTTTTCAAAACAGAGTCTAAGCTAAGAATTTGTTCTACAGCTGACAGCTTGATTCTCTTTTAAGAGGGTTCCTCCGAAACCAAGTACGCCCTTGACTAACTAGAGTTAAGGAGTTTGCATTTGTGGTGGTAGTTAAAACTAAATTTATTGCAACTCTTGATTTTTTCTATTTCTTTTTTCTTTTGGAAGTTGTTTTTTTCTTTCTTAACAATTTCTTTATAGATGCAACATTAGAAAAGTGGGTGAATGTACAGTAATGTTGAACGTGGTGGTGTTGCATTGTTGCTTTAATGAAACTGGTAATGATCGCACATATTAAATGGTGGACGGGTTGTCAGACAGACAAGTAGACATATACAACACTAAGTAGCTACGTTTAGTTGTTACTCGTGTTTTTTTTTTTTGGTGAATTATTCCTTAACGTAATAAAATAATTGCATGGAAATGCAATAGACGTTCACTAACATTATGATAAATTTGTATACAGATTAACATGTGTATCTATAAAGAAACTTGTCTCTGCTAATTGAATTATGAATTATGTATGTCTTTTCTTTCTTTCGTAAATTTCATGAAGAGTAAGATTTTTTTATTCAAAATCCTTTAAAACAGGGTAGGCGGTAATCTCAGGTGCGCCACAAGGTTATTTTCTAGGACTGGACCTGTTGAATGCTAGCTCTTAAGCCATCCTAAGGATGAAAAATATAGAGGGGCTGAGCATGTTATTATTAGAACAAAGCCAAGGCTAAACCCTAATGGACTACAGCTGCCGACACATAAAATGCAGCTTGTTTTGTAACTAGACGACAGAAATGGAAAAACTCTTGGACGCTATATTATTACCCAGAATATCGTCAAATACCTGGGACTAAAGCTGAATTCAATAGTAACCTTCAGACACCTCTGATGCCGCAAAGCAGCCGAAACATATGGAACATAGGCGGTCCCTTACCAAATGAGTGCAAGTTTCTAATGGGCCACTAATAGCAATCTTTTTTATGGAAGTAACATTTGGGCTAAGACACAAAGTGAAAAAGAGAGCAAAGGCTCTAATATCTATAAATAGAACGACCGTACTATGCGTTACGTAATATTATTGTATAATATTGATGCCTACTGTGTTAGTCATAGAATAGACTTACTTGCTCAGGAACGCCAGATAAGCTACCTGATGAAGTCAGCGGATAACCCTGAAAATGGGATCGGGATACCCTTTCATCCTGGCGTGCTCGATGGAGTACCAAAAGACAAGGAAATGTAATGAGCATAAAAAATTGGAGGAAAGACGATACGGTGAGGTTAACAGATGCTGATGGCTTACGCAAGTATAGATACAGGGCATGGTTACTTCAGAAAGTAGTTCTTCTTGTACGAGGATGAAGAAACTGTAGATGAGACAGAGAAAACTTGTTTTGCTGCACGCGCTTGAAGCAAAATCGGCAGGAGCTTATGGAAGTGTTACGGTATATAATAGGTGATAGCCAACGAGGATAATATTAGAGTAGTGGCAAGGATTACTGAGCCTGTTCTAAGACGTAAGATGATAGATCTGGTCGCTGCAGGCACTTAACGTGAAACGGAGCTTCGACACATGCAAATAAGATGATGGTATAAGGCCACGTAAGGTACAACCCAAATGTAATGCGACATTGGTTCCTGGGATGATATTATTTCTAACTGATGACAAGTGGGTTTTTTGAGTCTGTACGCTACGCCAGTGGTAAGTGCGACAGAACCAAGTAAAGTAACCCATACCAACAAACATCTAATGATGACGATTCTCCTCTTGACTGAGAAAAATTTGCCAAGAAAGAATATACAGTACAGTACTAGTAGGATAAAACTACCACCAGTGGGCGAAGGTATGGCAAGAGATTTATCGGTTAGACTCCTGCTTGTGACCTGCTCAATATCAGGCTAATACCTTAATACCAAAATATTAAATTCTGTTAATACTAGAATACAAAAATAAATTGCGTCACAGTTTTGTGCTGATTTTGAGCTGAAGGGATCATTTAGACATACTTCTAAGAAAATGAAATAAAATTTGTCCGAACATAAACCTGGCGCAGATTATTGGAGGTGGAAGCAGCAGATGCTGTTGTATTCTGAACACAGATGGAAGGCATTTGTTGACACCCTATCCTCCTTAAAAAAAACTAAGGCACTTTAAAATGGGGCCATACGCTAAATATGACATGGCCAGTTTCGCATGGTTGATTATTATCTGTACTGTTTTTTAACATCGTCCTACATGCCTTGATGTCGCAAGTGTTCTAACAAAAAAAAAAAAAAACAATTACCTGGAGAATAAACGGCAAACTTAGTGACCTCTACTATGCAGACGAAATTTGTGCTCTTGCCCACAAACACTAATCCATAACTGAAATGCTAAATGACGTTGTAAAATTTCAAAATCAAATATGTTGAACATAAACTATAACATCCACCAACCATCTACACTAAGCGGAAAACCAATCAACAGCATAGATTCTTTCCGTTATCTCGATTGCATCATAACAACTTCTGGTGGCGCAGCTGAGGATATACGTTCTCGCATGCGTGCAGCCTCACTCCAAAAAGTATAGAGATCAACGCAAATTTCAAGGGACACAAAAATAAGAATATTTAACGCGGGCATCAATTTAATGATACTATGCGGCTGCGAAATAACCGAAGAAAGAACTGCAAATGGTTCAAGCCTTCATAAATCGCTGGCTAAGAAGAATCTTACAAGTATATTGCTCCAATATTTTTTTTAGTTCATTTATTATTTATTTTATCTTAAATATTTTTGGACTAACAATAATTACTCATATCTTAAATCTCAATTAAAAATATACTTCTTAAGTCCAGCCAGTGCTAGACAAAAATAATTGCGGGTTATCCCTCTGATGTACGGTCAAGAAAAGCAGTATCTTTTTTTTGAATCGAATGTAACCAGGTGCACTTTTAACGTTATGCTCCAAAGCGTTTGGATGAGATTCAAGCTTCTTTAGATATGTTACGGCATGTTTCGCTATTTCTACTTTGACTAGGTCTTTGTGGATGTTCGAATTTTTTATATACCATGAAGCAACTATAATCATACGTAGAACCTTACTTTGGCGCCTTTGAATATTTTTCACATTGCTAGCTGAGGCTAATGCTCCATAATTGAATGCCATAACACCAAATTGGTTTGAGAATCAATTTCTACAGTAGAAGTTTACAATCTAAGCTCAGGGTGGAGTTTCTGCCAATAAGCCAATTTAGTTGTGGCTTATCCTAGTAAGGCAACGGTCAAGATGTATACCCAATAAAATCACCAATGAAAATCAATGGTCAACAATAAAATAAGGGCCTGAAAAAATTCGACGCCGTAAATGGTAGTTGAGTGCCACACACTCTGCAAGCCACAATGCTCTCGATTGGAATCTACAGGGAAGCCGTAGAAGAGGAAGAACTGCAAAGACGTGGTGACACCTAGTTGAAGCAGAAATCACAGAGAAAGAAACCACACGGAGTGAAAAAAAAAAATCTAGCCTTAGATAGGGTTAAGGGGAATGAATTTGTTACGGCTATATGCTCCTCTTAGGAACCAAGAGATATACATAGATATAGATATATATATATATATATATATATATATATATATATATATATATATATATATATATATATATATATATATATATATATATATATATATATATATATATCCACTATTGCAAAAACCAGTGGCAACTGAGAGAGTAATATGAAGCTTCTTTAATTGTAATCAAAAATGTACCAAAAAGTTTTAAAAAATTTTCACATTACACACATTTCAGGCTGTATTCATATTTTAAACTCAAAAATTTTTAACATTTTATTTAAATAAAAGCAATGCATATTTAACCAGGTGACTGCACAAGGCGGAGCTAATATTAAAGAGAAATTTTTTTAATTTTTTTACATGCAGTTTTACATTAATCAGGTATTTCAAGAGATAATAAAATAGATATTACTGTCAAAATACATATAAAAAAAATTCCAAAAATTTGTTGCTGAAATTTCCTCTCCCTTACGCTATCTAATACCTTCTTAAATATGCCTTGAATAAAAGAATACTCAAGAAAAAAGAATAAGTCTTCACATTTACCTGGAAAAAACTAAAGCAACTTAAATTACATTATATTAGTTGTCAGTTATGAATTAAAAATTAATGGCAAAATCTTAATTTCTTAACACAGCAAAGCATTTTGAGGCATTGAGTTGATTAAAGTCTCCATCCGACTTATTTCAATTTCTTCCTAAGTTTCTTTTATTTGGCTTAAAAAAATTCTTTAATTATTCACTTGGTTTTTGATGATTTTTCGATCTATTATGTACCACAAGTTGTTTATAGATTTGAAATCAGGTGATTGTGTTGGCTATTAATTTACACTAATATTATTATCGTCAAGCCAGATATGAAGTCATATTATCTTCTGCATATAGATCAGCATGAGATTTTCTAAGACATTTTTATGCAAGTAGCAGATCATGGTTCAACTTATGTCATATATGATTGCATAACTGTCCTACCGCCATGCTTAACTTTTTTGGACCACCCTAATGTCCACCAAATGAAAAATAAAGTTTTTCTTTATAACTGATTAAACTTAAGTTAAGTTTAGTTGTTTCTAAATTTCAGATATAAGTCCTTATTGTTTTTCAGGTTCTTTAGAAAAAAACTATAAATGAATAAATGATATGAATAAAAATTATTGTTAAGATATAATATTCAAAAACAAAAATTCTTAGCTAAAGTGGATAAATGTTCTGGCCACTTCATAGTCTCTTATAAACCAACTGAATTTTTTCATGGTTGTATTGTTGGATTTATTTCTTACTAAATATCATGCTCATTATTATTTTATCTTACAATACTTAGAGCAATTTTTTTTTTAATTTTTATTGTATCTTAGCAGTTACTAAGTGGCGAAATTTCAATTGAAATTCTTGTCTGTGTTACATTGTAACGTTCGTTGTATATGGTTTTGTACAACTTAATAAAATGAAAGTTTTATTTGTTTTCTTTTAAAAAATTTTCATTAATTTTCTTCAGCGAGTTTATTGAACGTAAATATTAAAAGCGAAAAACAATCCATTGGATTGTTGGTTTGCAACAAAAACACACAAAACAAAACATCATGATGTTTTTTTTGTTGTTGTTTCCTCTACATAAATTATTACGCCAAGCGCAATATGAAATAAATATTATTCTTAAATGGCCTACAAGCTGATTAGTTGATGGGAAGTTAAAAATTAAAAACAAATTAAATAAAATAAAATGGAAACTTTATCACCAAATTTTATTACAAAAACAAGAAAAACAGAAAAGTTGTTGCTGTAATTTTCGATCAACATCTTCATTTCATTAAGTTTATTATTTTGTTGGTATTGATTTTGTGTGTGTGTGTGTGTGTGTTAAGTGCGTTGTATGCGTGTATATGTATGTATGTTGTCGTGTTAAATATGATACCAACATCTACCGTTCTATAACATGGTCAACGACCTTTTAGCTGTTAAATTTTCTTACCAAAAAATAAACAAAAAATAAAATAAAAAAAATATTCATTCAAACATTATGCTTTTAAACGTTTTGCTAAGAGCGTCAGTCAGTGTACGAGTATATGTTTAAGCTATAATTCTATCTACTTTTTTTTTGGGGGGTGGGGGAAAGGAGGGGGGACATTAATATAAATGTTGTATATTTTTTGGATACCGGCCGGTAAAAGTGAAATTTTAAATTTGTAGATAAAAAAAGAGGGAAGAGTAAATTATGAGACACAATTTTTCCAAGAGCATGTCATTGAACTTGTAAATTCATAAAAAAAAAAATAAATAAAAATCCATTCTAAGCTGTTGTTGTAAATTATTTAATGCTTTAGACTTCGATTCTCTTCAACACAAATTATTCAAAACAAAATCAACCAACAAACATAAATTTTAGTGTGAATTTTGATTTCTTTTTACTTTTTTGATTACATTTTGTTACTTTTGTTATTTTTGTTTTTTTTTTTTTTTTTTTTGTTAAACGCATTATTACGTAGTTTCCTCTATTCGGGTGTCAAGCACCTTTTGGGTCGTTGAACGTGTGTTGTGCTAGATACAACTTATAAAAACGGAGAAAAGTGATCACTTTTTAACCGAAAACAATATAATAAAAATGTGTTTTAAAGCTATAAATTTAATGACTAAACTAAATAAATTAGTAGAATTTAAATCAATTTAGTTGATTTCCAAAGTAATAAAAATGCAGCTTCCAGACAATAAATCAGAAATTAATTTAATATTCTATATAAATAAATTAAAATGACGTTCGTTCGTAATCGCCACACTCAAGAACGGCTGCACCGATTTGGTCAATGAATTTTTCGAATCTTCATCTTAACCCAACTTAGGTTTTTACGGGAAAAAATGACCACGCCCACTTTTATGCCCACGTTTTTAAGAAGCTTGAGAACTATAACAGGTAGATTTTTGAAATTTTCCACCAGTAACCCGCTTATTATTATACATAGATTAGCGAAACACTGGCTGGGATGGTATGGTGGGCGTGGTACCTCCCATTCCAAATGCTGATAAATTATTATCGTCTATCTGGAGATCTGCAATGGATAGAGTCTGGAAACTTTTCCCAAGTAACCCTTATATTACTGTGCATAGTCTAGCAAAACACAAGACTGGTTTGGTACAGTGCCCACTGTAACGCTCTCATACAAAGTCAAAAAAATGATTATCGTGTACCTAGAGAACTGTAATAGGTAGAATCTTGAAACTTTGCACAATTAACTCTCATACTAATACACATAGTCTACAAAATGTACAATAGATTGGGTCAGTGGGCATGGTAGCTCCCTTACAAAGTGAAAAATTATTATTGTGTAGCTAACTGACTAACCTAAACAAGGGCGAAAGGCGTAACGACATCTAGCGTCTAGCTTTGAACAAACCTAAATCAGAGCGCAACGTTTTGTCATAAACAGTAATGTTAACATATTTTGTTCAGTAAAATCTAATAAATTAAAGCGCAAAATAGAGATAAAATCGCTAGATAAAGCCAAAAATAGCTTAAAAACGGCTCAAACTCTTACACAAAAAAAAAAAACAATAACATTTTGCTTGCACCCAACTTCACTATCTAAAGCTCTATCTAAATTAGATTTTCCAATTGCCAATTGCGTTGACGCCGCTATTTTGATTTGCTTCATACATTTTGTATGTACATGACAATTTTTGACGGTTATTTTACGCCTTACGCTCTTGCTTAGGTTTAGCAGTAGAGAACTACAATAGATAGAGTCTTGAAGCTTTACACAAAACTGTATTAGGACAGTGTTATTGTTATTGTGTTATAATGCATAGTTGAGCAAAAAACAGAGATTGGATGGGAACAGTGGCCGTCGTACCTTGCACGTAAACTGAAACTGTTTTGTCGTGAGAATAGCGTGTGTTTTCGAATTAAAGCCATACTTTTCTTTCAAGTGTTTATTGTATTTTTCTTAACTTTTTTCACTTACCTATTTATATATAGATTCTACACATCTTGAATTCGCATTGCTAATTAAAAAAAAAATTTTTTTATCAGAAAAGATAAGTGCTTTATTAGGCGAACTGAATTTCAAGGGTTTGTTTTTAATTTGCAGGATTTTAATCGGCCCATGCCACACCAATTTATGTGCATTTTATCATGGATTGGCCTGAATTCTGGCTTTCACTTTTTAAAACCATTGCGATATGATCATATTAATATGTAATGGCTAGATACGTAAATATTTTGTACACACATAATGTCGTAGCTCATGCCCAGACAAATACAAAGCAATAACGCTGTCGTGTTTAAATTCCACTTCGATGATGTTCATCAATAATGGGCGATGTAAAGCGATAAGCTTCTGAAATCCTAATAAGAACATAGAAGAGTGACGCTTGTAAAAAAAGGGGCGCACTATTATGAGCCACTTTTGGTTGTTACAATAGCCTAAAATTGGTGGCACTTTTAGTGCCGACCCCTGTGCATGTAGATTTCTACCCGCATATTCATAAAAAAAATATATTTAAAATCTATTTTAGAACAAATTTTTCATACAAAACTTGTTTTAAAATACATTCCAAATCAGTTTTATTTTTTATAAATATGGGGGCTAGTGTTTTTATAAATATTAATACAAAAATAAAATATTTAAGAATTCGTATTATAAGTAAGAATAAATATTCTTTGAATTTCGAATAAATATTAACTCCCATATTCATAAAAAATAAATCTTATTTAAAATGTATTTAAAAACAACTTTTGTATGAAAAATTTGTTCGAAAATAGATTTCAAGTATATTTTTTTTTTATAAATATGATCGTAAAATATATATTTATATTTATAAATATGGGGGTAAAATATATATTTACCCCCATATTTATAAAAAAGTAACTTCATTGCTAACCGAAGGTTCACTGAAGGAACAACAAAATATGGGTGGTAAATATTAAAAGTAAAAATATTCAACAAGAGGGAAGCTTAAGGTAGTGGTAGACTTCGTTCTCACCAATTGACGTTTGATAATTGAATACAAGTTTTCTCGTATTCCTTTATCTGGGTTTGGTTGGTTAAATAGATGATGCTTACAACTAAAACACTACCCTAAGTAGATTAGATACAAGTAGTGCTGATGACGGACGTGGCTGTCTAGAAAATGTGCATTCCACTCGTGCTGGTGTCTAAAAATTAAATTTTCCCAATTTTTCTTTAATATTATCACCTAATTTGTAATTTAATTAATTCTTTTTTAGAGAGAATAAAAACGAACTTAAGCTTGATTATAAATTTCATTGTATGTAATACGTAAAACAGTTCGACTAATAATAATTAAAATTTTCAAAAAAAAAAAAAAAAATATATATTTGAAATCTATTTTCGAACAAATTTTTCATACAAAATTTGTTCTACAATATATTTCAAATAAGTTTTATTTTTTATTTAATATGGGGGTAAATATGTAATATAAAGTTTTTTTATAAATAATGCCTGTGTTCTATATTCACTTAATAATCAAATTGTATGTTGGGTTACAAATATAAAAAAAGTTGTTAAAGATATTTTTAACTTATGCCCTAACGTATGCTGTAAAATTTTTAGCTATTTTATTATATGTTCTGCAGCGTGTTGTTTTAAATACATATTCGGTTGGACTCATAGAAACGAACAATATTTCGCTTGAAAATATACAAATATAAACAAATACTTTGGATTTATCTAATAACTATTGTTTTGCTTTTTTTTATTTTAAACACTAATTTGCAGAGGCTACTTTTATTTCGAATAATAAAATTACTTTTTCATCTTTCCATCTGTAAATGGCTCGATTATCCGCTTCAGGAATGACAATTGAAATTTTACTGGATCATCAAACTTTTTTCGGGTTCAAATTGTATGAAACACATTTATGTTGTGGGAAACTATTAATAATTTTTTACAAACAAATTATAATAGTGGGATTCAGTGTTTGATGTAAATTTTCTTGGGAAAGTGCAAATGCGTTATATCAAAAGGCCCCCCAACCAAAAAAAGTGTTTAAAATTAAAATGCATTAGTGTGCTAAATATTTAGCAAAGTGACATAAACCTACCTTTGTGAAAATTGGTATGCTAGCTGGTATGCTACTGATTTTAAATTTTTTTACATGTTTCGTTCTCTGTGAGATTTGCGTTGAGATTGTGTATGTGCTCACAGACCCTTAGGGGTTTGCGTGGGGGCTCTTGGTTATATATCATTCAAATTTATCAAAAACAATAGGTATTTTGTAGTTGGATTTCACAAAAAGCTATGATATTATACATTTGCACTTTTGCAAGACCATTTGCATCAAACACTGAACTCCGATAATGCAATTTTTTTTACATATTTATTATTATCAATGAGTGCCTGTTTGCAATTTTTTCTAAAGGGTGTTAGCGAGAAAAGGAAAATGAATAGAAAGAGCAATTGACACAATTAAATTTGTACTTAAAATTTGTTTTGGTTTGACATTCGTAATTTTAAACGTAAACTGCAGAAAGATAACTAGCACAGTGCAACGCTGCTCTCACGCATGCAATTATGTTTGCTCCATATTTACTCTTTGTAATGGAAAAAATCTTTGTTATTAATATGTATGTATGTAATCTCTACAGCTTCTTCTGGCTTCTTTCGGATACTTTATTTTTTAAATATCTAAAATCTATGCTTCAAATATTTTTCTTATTTTCTTTGTAGATAACAAAAAGTTGCCGACGTTATACTTCTAGGCTATCAAACCTAAAATTGAAAAAAATTATATGTTTATTTTTTAGAATTTGAGACATTTGCATAACAGATAATTTTTTAAAATCAGATTAAAAGATAACTATACAAAATAATAATTTATACTAAAAAGGATAGTTTTATCATTGATATTTTCAGTAAAAAATTGTACAAGGAAATTACTCAATTATATCAACTTTACCATGCCTGATATATTATTTCCTCCCTTTAAACTGTATGTGTTGCTATTTGAAATAATTATAATTTTTTTAATTTTTATTTTTTTTTTAATTTTTAAATTTTTAATTTTTAATTTTTAAATGTTCACCCGTTTAATATCTTGTTATAATTTTATTGTAATAATTTTTATTACGTTGTCATTTCAGGTCTAAGAATCATTACATGTTTTATGTTTAACTTGCTTTGTTTGTATGTATATTTGTTTAGGTCAATATTTTCAACTGAATTTATGATTAATTCCCGAAGACCGACAGCACTTAAATTTGATTCTGCTTTCAGAGCCACATGCACACCACTTAATTTTAAATAGCCAGATCGTGGCGAGAAATAATGCTAGAATATAGATTACAGTAGTTTTTACAATTTCCTAATCCTTGTAATTTTTTAAGAAAACTAGGTTATTAATTTTTGTTCTAAATTTCTTTCAAAAGTACAGCCAATAACAATCGGATTATAAATAAGCCCAACCTGTAAATAAGTTAAGGTCGACCAAAAATTAAACATAGATATTGTAAGTTGATTAAGAAAACTAAATTAAAAGTGATAACCCAGACATGTTAGCACATTTTCGTAGATATTTTCAAAGACTATTAAATTTCAAAAATCTTAGCAATTGACCATTCTTGGGTCTATTAATTATGGTGGTTAAGCTCGTTACACTTACCACGGTCTGATAATCTAGCCGATGAGTCGTCACTGGCATCTAGTCTTCGCGTGTTGAAATTTCCATGTACACAGTCTATATAAATAAAATGAAATGCTCTTTGTTGGTAATCCCATCACCGAAAAACGGTTAACCGATTTGGTCATATTTTTTATTCTTCATCATAATACAACTTCGGTTTTTACGAAAAGAAAAATTCATCACGCCCACTTTTATGCCCACGTTGTAAGTAGCTAGAGAACTGCAATACTTTCGTATCTTTCGTATTTTGCATGCGTAACACCTTTATTATATACACAGTTTTGGAAAATACACAGGGTGGATTGAAATAATGGGC
The DNA here is from genome assembly GCA_949628195.1 of Phasia obesa. NCBI lineage: Eukaryota > Metazoa > Arthropoda > Insecta > Diptera > Tachinidae > Phasia > Phasia obesa. The sequence goes on along the minus strand of OX451217.1, from coordinate 8,427,896 downwards.
GTTGTAACTGGAGATCTAAAATAGGTAGAGTCTTGAAACTTTGAACAAATCTCATACTAATGATTGGATTAGAATAGTGGGAGTGGTACCTCCTACACATAATAAAATATTATTAAATGCGCATAGTCTAGCAAAAACAGATTGGATGCTAACACTGTGCGTCGTACCTTGCATATAAACGAAAAGACCTAATGACGGGTATTCCTTTCAGCCGAATTTTTACTCCTTGTTATAGATTTGTAATGCTATGAACATAATTTGTTTAAGATACATTGACTTACCCTTGTAATTTTAAATCCATCTATTATAAAGTCAATTAATGAAATTTTTACAAAAATCTTTTATTAAAAAATAACAATAGAATAAACCTTAAAAAAGGCCCTTTAAAAATACATACATCTCCTGTACCATATTTAATTTAACCTTTGAGAGCTTATAGATTTTTAAATTAAAATCCAAACACGACTTTAGTTATATTTTAACACATGCACACACAGATACAGACACATACATAGTACATATAATCCTTTCCATAACTATCTGGCGACTGTCTTTACTGCCATTTATTGCTGAATAAAAATCACGCTGCAAATTTAAAGCTTTCGGAACCCTAAAAACCATTCAACAGAGTGCAATGTTGTAAAGTTTTTCAGTCTTAAAGCTCTTCACATCCCTGTGGTTTGTTTGAGTTGAGTTGAATTGTGTTGGTTGTCTTGTTCTTTGCGAGACACACTTTCCAAAATTATGTTGTTAAAATTTTACCATCCTGGCGCCTCTTAAATGTGCGTTGGCTTTGATAGAATTTTTCCATAGCAAGGTATTCGGGTTCATAAACGTCGGGAATTTCCTTTTGCAGGCATTCCATGAAAATCATTTTAACGGACTGCATGCCCAATAAACGTTGTTCGTAGCAGCGAAGTTGTTGTACAAATGCCGAGTTGGGTCTTATTTGAGGACGTATTGATTTGACATGCAAAAAAGCATCTTTTAGATTCATTTGGCCATATTTCATTAAATATGCCAAACATAAAGTTGCCGAACGACTGACGCCAGCCACACAATGTATGAGGGTCTTACCACCATTGCGACGTATTTCTTCTATCATTTCCGACACTTCATCAAAATGTTTTGCCAGATCTGTATGCGTGCTGTCCAGTTCATTTATACGTAAATACACGATTTTTGTTGCTGTTGGTAGAGGTGTGTCTGGTAGTTCTGGGGCCACATTGATGACGAAATTAATGCCAAGTTGTGTAAGAATATGAGGTGTTATGACACTGGCCCCACACAAGTATAGACTTGGCAGTAGCTGAGAAACTCCATCAAAGATTGGTACAATGGTTTTAATATCAAAACTGCAAAAAAATTAAATAAAAATATATAATGAACATATTATATTTTTGAAATAAAAAAAAAAATAAAAAACTAGTAATTGTATTACATTTCGCATACAGCTATATGTATATATCTTTCAATATAGTAGCTTAAATAATTTTTCGATTTTTGGATTAATTATTAATCTTTAGGGCAATTTTATTTAATTTCAAGATTTTGTATAATTCCACAGTGCAACAAATAAAAACTTTTTGAACAATACACGAACTCGACAATATAGGTTCGATTCTACTATTAATGAGTAGTATACTCAGTTAATTTATGGGTCTCGAATGATACGGAAAATCAGTGGGCCCTTCAAAAAAGTTTTTGTCTAATATCTCATTCAAACTATAGCGCCTAACTTTGTTCGATAATAATGTAGCCGGAGATTTGTTTAACAATCGAAATTTTTTTTTAAATTTTACTGAAAATTTTTGTAAAATTTTATAGACAAATTCTTGTAAAAATTTTATCAAAAAATTTTTTGTCAAAATTTTATCGAAAACTATTTGTAAAAATTTTATCGAAAATTATTTGTAAAATTTATACCGATATTTTCTTGTAAAAATTTTATAGACAATTTTTTGTTAATCTTTTATTGAAAATTTTTTGTAAAAATTTTATCGAAATTTTTTTGTGAAAATTTTATCGAAATTTTTTGTGAAAATTTTATCGAAATTTTTTTGTGAAAATTTTATCGATTTTTTTTTGTGAAAATTTTATCGAAATTTTTTTGTGAAAATTTTATCGAAATTTTTTTGTGAAAATTTTATCGAAATTTTTTGTGAAATTTTTTTTGTGAAAATTTTATCGAAATTTTTTTGTGAAAATTTTATCGAAATTGTTTTGTGAAAATTTTATCGAAATACTTTTGTAAATATTTTGTGGAAAATTTATTGTTAAACTTTTATCGAAAATTTTTTGTTAAACTTTTATCGGAAACTTTTTGTAAAAGTTTTATCGAAAATTTTTTATAAAAATTTTATCGAAAATTTTTTGTAAAAATTTTATCGAAAATTTTTTGTAAAAATTTTATCGAAAATTTTTTGTAAAAATTTTATCGAAAACTTTTTGTAAAAATTTTATCGAAAATTTTTTGTAAAAATTTTATCGAAAATTTTTTGTAAAAATTTAATCGAAAATTTTTTGTAAAAATTTATCGAAAATTTTTTGTAAAAATTTTATCGAAAATTTTTTGTAAAAATTTTATCGAAAATTTTTTGTTAAACTTTACTCGAAAATTTTTTGCAAAAGTTTTATCGAAATATTTTTGTAAAAATTTTATCGAAATACTTTTGTGAAAATTTTATCGATATAATTTTATAAATATTTTGTCGAAATTTGTAAAATTTTATCGAAATTTTTTTTTGGTAAATTTTTTTCTAAGATTTTTTGTAAAAATATTTTTTGGAAAATTTTTGGTACAATTTTTTTCGAAATTAATTGTAAACATTTTGCGATCGACATAGAACAAAAATGCAAATGTAGTGTTTAGCGAAGCAGTCAATATAAGTTGATTATTTTTATTAATCGCGATTCGGAATATTATCTAAATCGTGATTAATTAAATCATAATTATTTTAATCACGATTAAATCTGAGTCGATTTAAGTTAATCAAAGTTAATCGATTAAAAAATTCATATATTAATGCTAAGACTGCTGTCTAAGATAAATATGTTGGTATGATAGTATAATGAAGGCTTGTAACTCTAGTGGCAAGTGGCAGGTCGTTGCGAAATATAATTATCTCTCAAAGGCATCTTAAAACTAAAAAGGAAAAGCAAACCGAGACTAAGCTTACAAATAATAAATTTATCCAAATAATAATATTATTTGTAAGCTTAAAAAATAATGAATCATTTTGTTTGCCTTTAAAAATAAAAATAAATAAAAAAAAACTCATTTGCACTTTTAAAATAACTTTGTTATTTTTTTTTTCGATCCAGAAAAACAAATACCAACCTGGCTGACGTCAGATAAACAAAATTTTTCAATAGTTGTTTGTGCATGTTTTTTGTTTTTTTTTTAATGTATATTTATCTTTTTTTGTACTTGTACTGACATACAAAGCATTTAAACTTAAACACCCCCGCATTTGTTCCGGCTATTTTCGATTTGTTTTTTTTTAACTTGAATGAAATGAGTGATTATCTCCGCTTTTCTACACTGTTCCCTTCTAAATTGTGTTCTGCTAAATGATTATAATAAACAGGATATTCAAACACACATTCAAACATTAATCATATGATTTTTTATTTTTATAAAATTATTCAACCATCAATTTATCTGTAACATTGTTGGTCAGTCACATTATTGTTTATATATTATGAGGTATTTAAGGGAAATAATGACAGCTAGTTGTTTTATAAAATGCAAAAAAAATAATATTACTTATTAATATAGGGGGATGCGAAGCATACAACTTCATTAATGGGCCTAAGTCGTATTCTAGCCAGAGCTGGACATTGAAACACAATCGTCTCAAACTCCTCCAGGCACAGTCTGCAAGTATTATTTGTAATTAATTTTTTGTAAAATTTTATAGAAAATTTTGTTGTAAAATTTTATAGGTAATTTTTTGTAAAATTTTATAGGTAATTTTTTGTAAAATTTTATAGGTAATTTTTTGTAAAATTTTATAGGTAATTTTTTGTAAAATTTTATAGGTAATTTTTTGTAAAATTTTATAGGTAATTTTTTGTAAAATTTGATAGAAATTTTTTTGTAAAATTAGATAGAAAATTTTTTGTAAAATTTGATAGAAAATATTTTGTAAAATTTGATAGAAAATTTTTTGTAAAATTTGATAGAAAATTTTCGAAAAATTTGATAGAAAATTTTCGAAAAATTTGATAGAAAATTTTCGAAAAATTTGATAGAAAATTTTCGAAAAATTGTATAGAAAATTTTTTTAAAAATTGAATAGAAAATTTGTTGAAATTTTTTGAAAATACGAACATTTTTTGTAAAATTTAGCGAAAATTTTTTGTAAAATTTAACGAAAATTTTTAGTAAAAATTTTATTGTAAATTTTTTGTTAAAATTTTATTGTAAATTTTTTGTTAAAATTTTATCGAAAATTTTTTTTTAAATTTCATAGATAATTTCCGCCTATTGTAAAGGGTATAAAAAGACATATTCCACTGTCAAAAGCATTTCTCTTTTATATTCTTAGTTCTAACCGACTGAATATAGATAAATGGGATGATGTTGAATTTAATAAAATTTATTGTGTAGCTTTATCTAAATTAAGTTGCTTTAATATATAATGTTTACAACTAAGAACTAACGAAAGTCAACAGGTACTGATGAAGGATACAGCGATCTAAAAATTTTATATATTTACTCTAAAGATTATATATTTACTTTATATGAAGGGTCCCATACCTACTAAAATAGGCCGCTTTCAAAAATAAAAGGCGCCTTAAAGTATGCATATCGTTAAAACTGAGTACTTTCACTGCTTTTTCTTCACTTTCTCCTGGAAAGAACATATTATTTGCGAAAAAAAATTTGTTAAAATAGTAGTTTTTACGTGAACCCAACACAGACAGACCGAAAATAAGTTCCTGTTTTGTTATATGTATAGATAAATAAATACATTAACAAATATATTTACACATTTACATTAATCGAACAACTTTTGTTTGAATGACAACTCTTATAAAAATTGTTTAGCTTTCCGCCAAAGATATTCAAGTTGAAGAAGGAAACGGTTGTAGTCAAATCATAGGGTTATCTCTACAAAGAAGTCTACCCAAAAATTGGACTTCAACAATCTTCGTTTAAGAAGAGCTTAATCCATGAGATAGACAGAGAAAATCAGAGAGAGACTCTCTATCTCATGGATTAAGCTCTTGAAGTAAAATGATCAAAGAAAAAATATTTATGTCTACGCTTGGAAAAAAAAAACTATCGACTCCCCTTCGAGATTGGATTATTCCTACTTTTTTACAGTCCCATTTTTTCTGGTAAAAGAATCAAAAGTGTTGCATAAGAACTCATTACGAGTATTAAACAATTTTTGAAATTTTTTTGTATGTGCTTTAGAAAATAAAGAAAAAAATCATAATGACACACACAGATTTACTTTGGTCTCCTTTCCAGTAAAGTATTCAACTTTAAGTAGTCAAATTCAGCAGGTCCAGCAAACAGCAGGATTTCTTTAAATAACCGAGATTATACCAAAAAAAAAATTATTTCCCAAAAAATTCAATCTGAAAAAATTCAATCACAAAAAAAAATTCGATTTTGAAAAACTAGATTTTTATAAAATTATAAAATTTTGGTTTAGCTAAAATTGAGATTTTATCAAAAACATCGAAATTTCATCAGAACGCAAAATTCCAGATTTTACTAAAAATTATCAAAAGTCAGATGAAATTTTGGCATCCAAATTTAACTGTACTGAGTTTTAACCAAAACACATTAATTTTGAAAATTCATTAAAAATTATATTTTACAAAAACAAATTAAATTACACTAAAAACTCGAGCTTTCATAAAAAAGAATATTTTAAATCTCACCAAAAACAGAGTTATTTTTACAAAAAAATCGAAATTTGACCAAATCAAAAACTTCAACAAAAAAGGATAAATAACTTAGCTATTATAGGTGGGAGTGTGCTGGAACACCCAAGATAATGGATAGTTTGGACGTGCGCTACCTGATACAGTGCTGTTTTAACATTTACCCGCCCCTATGGAAAAACTTTTTTATAGAAATGAACAACAAAAGTAAACAATATGAAAAAATGACTGCGTCATTAAATGGTTGCTTGGGTTAAATTCACTCATAATTCTCAATATAAAAGCGTTTTTGAATAAACAATTAAATTGAATTCGAATTTTATAAAAATAGAATGGAATTTTTGTGTACGAATTCTCTATACCGTACATAGCACAGGTAAATTTTGTTGGTGTTGTTGTTGTTGCTGGTCGATGTCGCAACGTTTCTTGTCGCCAGTTGGATGTTGGAGGAGTAGATTGGAATGTTTTACTTTTGTGGTTTTTGCGTTTTTTGTTTATTGCGCTAGAACTGCTAAGGGGGAGGGTGGTTAACAAAAACACAAACAAAATGTAAAAAAATTAAAAAAAAACATAAAGGAAATTTGCACACACACGGCAAATTGTTGCTGACTAACAAAAAGATATTTCTTCTTTAACTAAATAGTGTAAATTCTTTTGGTATTTGGCCAAATGTATGAATAGTTTTTGTCACTCTTTATTTAAATTCATCAAATTGTTCCTTGACAAACTAAACTTTCACTTATGGTCTGGCCGAAAAGTATCCATGTGAATTGTAAAAATTATAAATAAATAATTAATTATTTATTTACCTTTCATTATTGTTTACGTCTAATTTTTGTTTTATTTCATTGTTGCTTTTGCAGCCATCAAATACTTCTGCCTCTGAAGCATTTAATACGGTGTCTCTTGCTTCCAAAAGTTGCATTTTGTAAATAATTTAAGGATCTTGTTTTTATTATTTTTTAATAGTTAATAATTTTTTCAAACTTTCTAAACAATCAAATTTTCGCACACGTTTGTTTAGCAAATGGCTAAGACGTCTTTTCTACTCTGCGTTAAAAAACCGACTGACTGTTCGTTCGTTCCTCAATGGTTTGTTTTAAAAACAAAAGTAAATTTTCGTACAAAACAATATTTCAATACAAGTTTTTTTTTTTTTGGGTGGTTTTGTTGTTGGAGTTGTTTCGTGTTCGAATGGAACATCATAGAACAAAAAAAAAAAATAGTTTCAATTAAATAGAAATGATTGTGCGAATATCACTGTTCAAGGGATGATGGATATTGGGGCTTTTAGTGGGTGAAATAGTAGAGGAGAGTGTCATGCATGTAGACATCAACAACAATGTGTGCTACAAATGACTAGTTTAGGAATTTTTTTTGCGTTTTGTATAAAATGTTTTAGAAAATTTCAGGTGGATGTGAAATAGTTTAAGTGCCAAAATTTACAATACAAAGTGTTGTCTTCACAGTCTAAAAAAAAAAATAAGAAAATATGTGTCTGACGAAGGTAAACAAACTTAAGAAATGTTAAGGTTAATGTTTAATACATAGCAACACCTACTGTTACCAAATTTAAATAATAAGTGGACTATAATTAACTTTTAATTGAATGAATTAAAATGTTTTTATATCTGCCTCTAGCCAAACAGACTAAATTAATTAATTTTTTTTTTATTTTAAATTTATTTAAAATAAACTTTTCTTGTGACCGCCAATTCGGATGATTTTCGAAGTTTTATACCCTTCACCCCGTTGTCTGTACAGAGAATAGCAGCTCTAAGGGTGACATCAGCATACGGCACTGTATCCGCAGACGCTGTCTTCATAATAGCTGGAATGATCCCCATAGATCTTCACGTAATGGAACGCCAAAAAAATGTTTATCGCTTAGCAGCGAAATAGGACCCAACCGCAGCATACAGCGGATATCCAACACAAAATTCTAGAAGAATGGCAACTCCGGTGGCAAAATGGAAGATAGGGTAGGTGGACACTGATCCCTGATATACAAATATGGAAAAACAGAAAGCATGGCGAGGTTAATTACTATATAACCCAGATGCTATCCGGACATGGATATTTCAGGAAGTATCTGCACCGCATGGGAAAATGTAGTTCACCCTACTGCATATACAAAGAGGAAGAAGTGTATGATGACGCAGACTATGACAACTGTTAGGTATTTTGATATCTGGCATCTCTCTTGCATATAAGATATGGTTTAACATAAATAAACAGCAGTTGCTTCTATGAATTCTTAAAGCACGTGTCTTTATTTTCTAACAGTTTAACTGGATACATCACAATAACTATGGCCGCTGGGCCAATCAACGCAGAGTACTCGAAGCAGAGATTGGCGCCATTTGTTCTAGAAGTATAGTACACAAAACGTCAAAGAGCGCAAGAAGCTGGGAAACAGTTAGGAGATATGTAGAATATATACTCCTAAGAAAAAGAAGGAAATGGAACAGCGGGGCCTAGACGCAGGCGCATAAGAGATGTAATGGTTAACGAGAACAAATAAGGGGGTCCACCTCGAAGTAATGTGAAAGCACTTCCGAGGTGGTACCACACCACCTGGGTGGGCTTTTAGCCGATATTACTGGAGCTCGTCATACGACAACTGTGACGACATCATCAGATGCGTAAAGCATTTTCCCATTCCAATCCCGCAAAAAAAAAATACTCTTTGCCCCAGGTAGGAAGGATATATATACTCTATCTATAGAGGGTAACACTTTAGTTTTAATTTAATTTTAGTTTTTAATAAGAAATTTTTTTTTTAATTGAAACAATAATTGCAGTTAATATTTTAACAGCAATTTTTTTCTCTTTTTTTTTTTGATAATTTTTTTAAATAAAAAAATATTTGTGACTAAAAATTAAATTTTAATAAGAAGTGTTTTGTTCGGCCTTTTTTTCTGTCTTTAAATTAAGATTTAATTAAATTTTAGGTACAAATCCACAAATTGTTGTTATTTTAAACAATTAAAAACTAAAATTACGGAATGGAATTTTCGAAAAAAAAATCAATTGAATTGTCACCCACTGTATATGAGTTTGTTATACGGTTTTTGATTTCAAAAATATTCTTTTTTTGTCCCATAAAGTCTATGTGCGGGTACATACATACATATTCTATAGCCTTTATTAAAAAACAGATTTTCTGAATATCCTAGATAACTTTTGAATATGTGAGGAGTATCATCCTTTGATTATGGTTTCTAAAATTTTTCCAATTCTAAATCGGCAAAATTAGATTTTTCTTACTTCTGGGTTTATTTTAATGACAACACTAAATGCAGACTAATAGTACTATTGCAATTGAATATCGCAAGTGCATCAAAAATATTGTCAATGTTGCCATAAGGTTTGTAGAGACACTTTCATATTTATTAAAATTATGTTTGACTTTATCTATATCTGTAACAGGACCATTTCTGTACATGAAATATTTTTGGAAAATTTTGTTGCTAATGTAGTTAGTAATGGAATTGAAATGGAATATAAAACAGCAATTTTTAAAATTTTTGTCTGTCCATTTGTCTGTCCGTCTATCTGTCTATGTTCGCATCACCTAAAAACTACTGGATGAATTCCAATAAAATTTTGTGTGGAGGTACCTGAGTATCGTGATTCAAATATAAAATGATTTTTTTCCGCATGAATATGTCATTTCCAAGAGAAAATAGAAAAAAAGTAGTGAAAGTACATAATTTCACCGATTTAAAACTTGACAGCACCTTTTATTTTTAGAATCGTCGTATTTTAAACACTATTTACAGAACTCTACAATAATTTTATATAAATTTTAGGATTTTATAAATAAAATACATAAACCATAACTGAAACACTATAAAAGTAAGAGTTTTAAAACTTGTTAAGGATTACTTTAAAAGCAAAATCGAACAAAATATTGTCAGAACGCCCACGAAGGGCCGGACACAGCTACTCTATTCATATAATAAAATAGTAACTCATTTCAGTCTGTCTGCTTTTCGTTTGGGTTCGCATCACGTAAAAACTACTGCAAGGATTTTAACAAAATTTTTTGAGGAGTTACTTTAGCATCCTGATTCCAATGACTGACATTTACGGTTTAAAGCTGGGATATTTTAAACAACAGATGGCGCCAATTAAATTAAATTTGTATCTTATTTATATTTTTACTTTGTGGAATTATATTGTTACTAAAATAATTTAAAACCCTCTTACAATAATTTTTGAAATTTTAGAATTTTATGGAAGGCTGGGTACCTTTATATAAATAAAATACGTATCTCGATGAATTTCAACAAATTTTTTTGAGGAGGTACCTTAGCATCCTGATTCCAATATTTCCAAGAGATATTAAAGAGAAAAAGAAGCAAAAGTACGTCGACTTTTTTACCAATTCAAAAGTATTGCGTATTTTAAGGCATCTATTATTTTTGAAAACGGAATATTTTAAACACGGTTGCACAATATATGATGCTGTTTTAAAATAATGACAAAATACAAATTACAAACTGTCAAATAGCCAATTGAATAAAATTTGTATTTAAAAAATTTTAAACACCTTTTACAGAGCTTTACAATAATTTTTAGAATATTTCAATAATTTTAGAAGTTTATCCAGGGATGGGTACCTTTATATAAAGTAAATACATAAACAATAACTGAAGCACTATAAAAGTAAGAGTCTTAAAATATGGTATGGATTTATTTCAAAGCAAAATCGAAAAAAATATTATCAGGACGCAAACGACGTGGTGGGCAAAGCTATTATTATATATGTATATGAATGGTTGTTGTGGCAGGCGATATGCCTTTGACTCGCATTATTACCTCAAGCGACATTCTATTTTGTTATTGAATTAAAAAAAAATACTTCAAGCAATTGTCCTATATCTTTTATTTCTGCGAATTGGGGGTATAAATTGACATTATGGTGTAACGTCTTTGTACTAAATCGTGGTCATATTTGAATAAATTTTGTTTACTAGATCGAGATCAAAGTTTCTGGAGACCTGTGAGATCAAGCTAGTGACAACAATCGGTTTTCGAAGTATTCTTTTTTTTGGATTTGACTTCATTTAAAAAAATATTTAAAAAAACCCATTTTGCAATATTAATATGCGACTCATAAAGCAGAAATATTTGTCTGATTACTGTCAGGCTGCGAAGAAAAACATTTTTTTTTTTGGATTTTAAAAAAACACCCTTGTAGTGTGTAGCATAAGTACAAAATACTCTCCACTACTAATGTCGCCAAACGAAAGGGTATTTAAAATTTGTTTTTATTTTTTTTTTTTTAATAAATTCAAATACAAATAAATAATTTGAAAATTTCTACACTAAACAATAAGGTGTTATTATGACTAAAAAATACATATATCTAGTTATATTTTTTCATCTTATTTTTTTTTGTCCTTGACATTGTCATAAATGGTTTTACATATTTATACGAATGTTTTTGCGAATATATTTTAGTTTTTTTTCAGCACTCTTTTGTCGAGAAATCAAAATTGCTTTCACTAGATATGAATAGATGGTTGATTTTTAAAATATTTATTTAAAAAATAATAATTAGTAACAGGGATGGGTTGGTAATGTTGGTACAATTTAACAATGTTTGGTACAATTTCATCCTTAAAAGTACAATGGTGCACTAATGGGTCATTTGGTATAACTTTCGAAACAATTCCAATCAATTTAATATATTTTGGTACAATTTTTTCTAAGTTACCTTAAGGTAACTATTTAAAATGCGAACTGCTAGTTTTACTTTTAATTTAAATCTATTACCATAGCGTGAATATGGGTCTGCGCAATGGTAACTTTTTGTTATCTGTAAGAATAATATAATAATAGCAAAGATATTTAAGATATAATTTGTATAGTTAAGTACATGAAAGAAGGTATGATAAGTTTCGGGTCTTATATTGATTTTACATTACATCACACCTGCTCAGCAATAGTGTATTAACTCGATATTTCATACTTTTACGTTTTGTGAATTAGACACGCAGCGCGTAACAATCCCCACAAAAAAAATAAATCGTTTTGGGTAATTCCTGACTTTTTGTTTTTGGATATGTTTTGCATATGGGACTTTATCTGACGAGGCCGCTTTAGTCATTGAAATAATGATTCCATATGATATTGTGGAACAAGATTAACGTGAGTACCTGGCAACTCGGCCTAACCTCACGGTGGTCTTACCACCGAGTGAAACTTAGGCGTAGACTAGCGCCCCCATTGTGTAGTATAACAACACTTTACGATTGCCACCAATCGCTTTTTGTGTGTGATACAGTCACAATGAGTAGCAATTTATATAATATGGCAAGCCTTTCCAAGGCAAGCCTAGATCCATATTATAACCTCTTGCTTAGGGGTTATAATATGGATCTCAACTCCGTCTGTTGAGAGTGCAACAGCACACTTGATCGACCTTGAACCTTACCTACATAAATCGATCTTAAACCACAACCACCACGTGTACCCCCGAAGGGGACCTCACCAATAACCGGTCACAGAGAGGATAGGCTCTCTGTGGGGCCACCGATTCCCGTGGTTCCAGTCCTTTGGGCACTGGTCGGGCCTCGAAGAAGACCCGTATGTTTTAACACACAGACTTTTTCTTCCAGATTTAGGCTCTAGGAACCCTAGCGTCTGGTGCCCCTATTTTCCCCGAGTGGACCGCGTCAAAGCATTTGCCATATTCCTGCAGTGACAATTGAAACCCCCGGGGGAAATTCCATATGATATACTTGTATGTGACGCAAGCTTACGAAAGGGACTTTATCTTGCCAGGATAAAATTTTCAGCACGGGACAAAACAAAATTTCAAAACGCCATAACTTCGATAATTTATTAGATTTTTGATTAAAGAGAAGGTCTCTTTAGTCAGCTTACGTCACTTATAGAGAAAAGAGATCTGAATTTGATACACAGCGACTTTTGGAGAATTTTAGCAATACATCGGACGCTATAGAAAATAGCACGGCTAAGTGGCAAATAAGGTGGACAACGACGGTCAATGGTAGGTAGACTTATCAGCTGATTCCTAATTTAAAAGAGTGCTATGAGAAGCAGTACTATTACGTTAACTTTTACCTTACTCAATTTCTGAGTGGACACGGTTGTTCCCCCCGGGGGTACAATAATGTCACTGCTGCATTTCCAAAGGCTTTGACAATGTGCTCCTGGGGAAAATGGGGGCATTCGATGCCGGGGTTTCTGAAACCTAGATCTGGTAGAACAATGTGTGAGCTAGTCTACGCTTTTATTTCACTCGGTGATAAGACCACCGTCGTGATCAGCATGTAAAAGACCCCCTGATTTTCTCGTTTTTTTTTTGAGCACGTTATCACTAGATTATTGGAAGTACATATATATGTGAATATGTTAAAATTCTTCTTTTCAAACTTCGGAGGCATTACGAGGTCCGTAGAAGGATCCAAATTTAGTTGTAGTTTTAAACATACTCCCCTATGAGGAAATACCGTAGGGATTGGAGGCTACTAAAACAAGGTTGTTTTAAAGTGTTAAAGTTTCGTACTCCTGGTAGAAGAAATCATCTTTCGATGATCTTTCAATGATTTCTTCGTCGTATGCAAAAAACATTTGATTTTTATAGTTATATTTTGTACTAATGATAAAATTGCAAGAAAATTAAAAAAAAAACAAATAATTCTAATTTTAATAATAAAGGTTGTAACAAAATTATCTATTATTTTTTGTTTTATATGAATAAATATCTTTCTAAACAAATAAAATCTATTTGATATAATTTAAGTTCCAAAAGTACAATTTTAGAAGCCGGTTAGTACACTTTTAAAATTTCATTTACCATCCCTGTAACAAGGTCAAATTCAAGATCAAGGTGAAGAAGGAAAACAATTTTTTTTTGGAATATATATTTTTTTTTTTTTTTGTATTATAACTAGAAACTTAGTCAGTTTGAAAGACTTATTATAATTTAGAAATTCCTTCATTTTTATATAATTTCATACCTTGATATTTACACAAATAGTTATAAATTCACGAAAATTTATTTTTATGGGTTAAGGCTACATGAAAGACCATAGATAGAGGTAGAGCGATTGTGTATCATTGTGGGTTCGATTCCCTAATACAATTTTCCTAACTAGACAAGAATTAAATCAGACCAATTTAACAGAAACTATCGACTGGAGTATCCCAACTCAAGCTGTAGTTGGGAGTAGTAAAATTTTTAACAAAAACAACACTGCATTTTTTTCAAAAGAAAACCCATTAACCCGAATAATTACAAGTTCATTAAAATTTATTGTTAGTGCCGAATTACATTATGCAACTTTTATCGCTGCAATCTTTTCTTCTTTAATATTGCATTTGTCATGCAATTTTTATTGCAGCAATTTGTATGGATTAACACATTTGTTGACTTTTTCAACTTAAGAATTAAAACTGCAAATACCCCCTCTTTAATTCCTCTCTCCCTACTATTGCAGAATTGCAGCGACAAAAGTTGCATAATATTATATGTATAGATAATAATGTACTGCCTTTTAGTTCACAGATAAAAATATCTGCATCTATTAAAAATGTTAATAGGTTTCAGATTAAAATTTAATTAAATAATTAATTGATTCAATTATTTATTTAATTAGGAAATTTTTGTGTTCTTCAAATATATAATTGAATCAATTAAAAAATTAATAGAACCTTAATTGAAAACTAATTAAATTCTTTAATTGATGCTAAAAATTTTTTCTGTGTTGCTATAGCGGCATAAAGGTGGTAACAATTTAAGTGTGGACCCCCTGTAAGTACAAATATTCTCGAAATTTATTAAATTATTAAATCTAAGCCGTTTTTATTTTCTTCTTGTTTATTTTTATTATTTATATAGATTAATCATTATTTACTAAATAATATCTAATACATAATTTGTTAATAACTATTTTATACATGTGCGACTAGATGTGCAAACTGTTCAATAACTTAATTTGTTCAATCCCACAAATTTTTTCACTCCATCCGCCAGTCAATATTCTTCGTGTTACGATTAACAGAAGAGAAAAAAAATTAAAGATCTTATTGTAAAAAATGTTTAAAAATATGTTTATACACCTTAGGAATTTTAAGAATTCGGCTATTAATTTCAATTAAAATTATTCTGGGCATTTTGCCAAAATTATAGAAATTCCAATATTGTGTTTACACTAAAATTACTGAGAGCAATGATTTTTATTTTATTTCATTTCATTTGAAATTTGTTTATTTCTGTTGTAAAAATGCTGTTTGTTGGCTTTTTATGTGTTTTTGGTTGTATTTTTGTTTTTCATTACACTACTTTTATTTTTAAATTTAATTTTTATAAGTTCCACATGTCTTCACATTCATAAAAATTCCTTTTAGAAAAACTGCACTCAAGCGCGATTTACTTTTAAATTTTATTTTTCTAGCAATATTGCAGTTGTTTTTACATAAATTATAAAATTTTTACTACTTGTTCTTATTTTAATAAAGAAAAATAGTATTTTTCTTTTTTAATTCTTTAGTGTAAACAGTTTAAATGCAAACTTTATATGTTTTTTCTATTTTATTTCTTTAATTTTTCTTAAAAGGTAAAATAAACACATGCATATCTGTGGTGCTTGAGTTGGTTTGTTATTTTTTCTTGTTCTAATTTTATCTTCAATTGCTGGTTTTCCAAAATTTGACACATTGAAGGAAAATCATCTAATTGTATATAAAAATAATATTATTGGAATAATTTCGATTGAAAAGTAGGTTAGTGTGTTTTTATACGAAATTATTTTTAAGGCATTGAAAACTGTGAGTTTCATTAAGTATTTTTTTATAGAGATAAAGTTTGCCTTAGTGAAAATAATAGAAATATATTTTGCCATTACCGGTACAGGATGGGTTAATATTTTGCAAATTGTTCGAATATAGTTATATACTTTATGGGGTCGGAAGTGAATATTGTAGAAATTACACCCTTTCCACCTGTGGTATTATACCCTTCACCACAGGTGGAAAGTATATATATGAGTTTGTCAGTCCGTGTGTAATTTCTACAATATTCACTTCCGACCCCATAAAGTATATATATTATGGATCCTTATACATAGAGAAGTTGATTAAGCGATGTCCGTCTGTCCGTAATCGGGTAGTAATATCATTTGCCAAGGCACTAGAAGTGACACAAAAAATTTAAGCACACGAATCTGTCAGGCATAGTGTCGAAAATTTTGAAATTGCAATTCAGCAACATTGGTTCATTCCTTTGGAGGCTGCAGGCCAACTGCCACGCCCACCTATATTTGTTAACGTTTTTTTTCATTTCTCTTGGCTTTAATGATTTTCTTTTGCTTTCTTTTTTTGTCAAATAGACCGCGACTGGTAGATCACAAGGAGTGCACGCAGATGTTGGGGGATCAATAACCCCTTGCGAAGGGATATTTTTATTTGTTTTTACGACGGTATAGTTTTTCTGCATTGATTTGTTTTAAAGACCTTTATAGAAAGCAATACACAAGGAGATAGCCAAGGCACCCACTGGCTGGCTACTGGTAAACAGGAGCAGTTAAAAGGCACTTGGGAGGGCGGGGATTTTTTGCTGTAGTCTGACCATTCTAACTTAATAAAGATTGCAGGTAGTTAAAAAAAAAATCAATAAAAATTTTTAAAATTTTTTTTTTAATTTTAAAATTTAAAAGAAATTTAAAAAAAAAAATTTTAAATTTTAAAAAAATAATTTTTTTTAATATTTACAAACAAATTTACAAAATATTTTGAAACAATATTTTTATTGAAAATTTTTTAAAAAAACTATTTTTTAAAATTTTCCAAAAAATTTTCGAATAAAATTTTACAAAAAATTTTCAAAAAAAAAAAAATATCTTTACAAACAATTTTCGAAATATTTAAAAAAAAAAATCAATATTTCGTTGAAAATGAAAATTATCAGTGTATGTAGTCATTACCATCTATTTAAGAAATGTCTGGCACGAAGGGGGCTATATGCCGACTATTTTCTTTGTTTTTATATAAAATACGCCGCTTACAGAAGGGTACAACACATTCTACCCAACTGCTAATATAGAGATTGTTTATACTTAAATTAATTCTATCGTCTCCACATTCTTCATCCAATTTTTTAATTAAACATTTTTTTTGCTTTACTGTTGCGGTTGCCGTTGCCGCCAGCCATGTCAACAACCATCACTTCACGATTTGAATATTTCTTTTGATGAATCATAACGCTGCGAATAAAATTCGCAAATTTGTTATATCTTTGTGATTATTGGCTTTTCGACGTATGCAGTGCATTGACCTCTAGCAAGCGAATTAAACAAATTCCGCAAACAAAAATCTATTTATGTTTATTAAATATAAAAGAAAATTAAACAATAAATTCAATTTTATTTACTTAAATATATAAAAAAAACTTTATCTACAATACATTGGAAGTTATCAAGAGAAATACTTTAAATGAAATACTTGATGCATGTGCATGTGGTTGTATGGAATTAACTATAATTATCTTTAACTTCATCTTTGCATTCCATTGCCTCGTTAACATAACCCTCCGCAATCGCTTTCTGTCTAGTCATTTCGAGAGCTTTTTGTTGGGGTGTCTTGGCCCATTCCTGTAACTCGCCGGAAGCCCATAACCAGTAAACAACACAGCCAACTAGATAAATGCCAGCAGAAATAAAAAATACAGTCTTCCATTCTTCACTGGTTTGATTAACCACCAAATGGCCGGTAAGCATTGGACTGACAATACCGGGTATAGTGGCAAATGTATTGCCAATGCCCATCAAAACACTGGCATGTTGAGGTGCAATGTCCAAATGATTAACGCTGCAAATTAAATTAAATCAATATTAAAAGTAAAATTCTTTAATAAAAAAAACTTACGCAAAGCCAGACCAGGCGAACGCACCTAACCCCACTGCTATGGTTATACAAACCACCGACCAAGTTGGATCTAACAAATAGGCTGTGAGAATCATGAAGACTGTTTGTGCCAAAAAGGCACCACAGTTAAAGTAACGACGTACTTGGGTGGTTGTCAAATAACCCTTGACTTGCAGCCAATCCGCCAAATAGCCCGAAACTCCCAGCAGTATGCCCATGGTTAGGTATGGCACCGCTGATATAAAACCAGTTTTATCCAAATTAAAGTTCAAAGTATCTGAATTTATAAAGAAACAATATTAAAAAGATTACTTGTCATACGTTTGCAAGTGAAGTAAGTAATAAAACCTTTCAAAAATGTTGGCAGCTGGGTGAGTAGTGTATAGAAACCCCAATTTTCCGAAAAGTGTGACACTGCTATGGCAAGAAATGGCAAAGATGTAAATATCGATTTCCATGGATGTGTAATTTTTTGTTGGCCTGTAATGCCAATTTTCTTTTCAATATATTCCCGTTCATCGGCCGAACAGAAGCGATCCTTATCAGGTCCCGAACGTACAACTAACAACCACAAAACAAACCAAATACAGCCAATGATACCGAACACATAAAATACACTCTCCCAGCCATAAGCAGATGCCAAAAGACCCGACGATGGCATGGCTACAACAGTGCCAGCATAGTTCCCAGCAAACGCTATAGATGCCATGCGGGAACGTTCCAGTGGTGGGGACCAACGTGCCCATACTGCATGTATACAAGGGAATGTTACACCCTGAAATTAAATAGTTTTTTGGCATATTAATTACAAGATTAATTTATTTTGAAATAAACTATAAGATTAATTTATTGAGAAATTAAAAAAAAACGGGGTAATATATTTTTTTCTTTTCCATGGGTGTTTTTATACAGGTATAGAACTTTAAGTTGCAATAAAACAACGATGGATTATTCGATTGACATGAAATTTATTTATCCGAAAGATAATCTTGTGGCATTACATTTTAATTATGATTTCTGACATATGACCGCCACGGCTGGCGCGGATGTAGTCAATCTGGACATCCAATTTTCGATGACTTTTTCCAACATTTGTGGCCGTATGTCGGCAATAAGACGGCAAATGTTGTCTTCCGCATAGACCAATGACTTTACACAGTCCCACAGAAAGTAGGCTAGCGGTGTTACATCACAATATCTTGGAGGCCAATTCACAGGTCCAAAACGTGAAATTAGGCGGTCACCAAACGTGTTTTTCAATAAATCTATTCTGGCACGAGCTGTGTGACATGTTGCAAATGAAATTAAATCGATACTAAAAGAAAAACGCTTTAATAAAATAAAAAACTTAGGCAAAGCCAGACCAGGCGAACGCACCTAACCCCTCTGCTGTGGGACATGTTGCGCCGTCTTATTGAAACCACATCTCCTGGACATCATGGTTATTCAATTCAGGAATGAAAAAGTTAATAATCATGGCTCTTTATCGATCACCATTGACTGTAACGTTCTGGGCACCATCGTTTTTGAAAAAGTACGGACCAATGATTCCACCAGCCCATAAAGCGCACCAAACAGTCAGTTTTTCTAGATGTAATGGTGTTTCGACATACACCTAAGGATTACCTAAACTCAAAATGCGGCAGTTTTGTTTGTTGACGTAGCCATTCAACCAGAAGTGCGCTTCATCGCTAAACAAAATTCGGTTATGAAAATCGAGAAAAACGGTAATCTCGTTTTGAGCACTATTTGCAAGCCTTGTTCAGGCGAGAGTCTATTCATCATGAATTGCCAAACCAAACTGAGAATAAATCACTTGACAGCTGTTAAATCGGTCGCCATCTTGAAAAGTCATGCAAACTTAAGGTTCTATACCTCTATAAAAAACACCCTTATTTAGCAAAAAAAATTTTTTTTTCCAGAATACCGTGAATACCTAAGATTATTTGTAAAAATTAATTGAGACATTGATTGATTTCTTGTTTCGTGATATTAAGAGGTTTGCATTTTAAAGGATTAAAAATTATTTTTTTATTATTATATTTATTTATTTTATATTTTTATTATTATTTTTTTATTATATTTTTATACAAGTAAATTGTACCAACAAATATATAAGTATTTATTATGATTGTGAAATTTATAACCATTTTTAAAAGGAAATGTGGTTATATCATTTATATACATATACCATTTTCAAAATTAACTGCATGACTTTACAAATGACTTAAACCATCAAGGGAAAATTTTTATTAGAAATTAACATTTTATTCAAACGTATTACATTTTAGTATTCAGGGAAATAAAGTATTTGTGGAAAATTGGTGGGATATAGGCTAGTAAATCCATCATATATTTACGTTGTTCTTCTGTTAGTGGTCTAATGGTTGTGTTTAATGGAAGCAAATCAATATTGTCTTATATTCTTGGTCTTCCTCTTTTATGTGAAAAATCTAACACTTTGAATTCGGAATTGTCATCCAGAGAAGTTTTATAAAACATCTTATATGGAGCATTTTTTAGAAATCTGATCCATTGTATTTTTAGCCAAGACACAGCTTTTCCATTGGTGCTTCTCGTTCTATTAGTCGTTGATTCTCCCAGTTGTTTCGTCGAAATGAAATCTTTCTGAGCCATTTGTTCTACCAAAATTAAATTATAACAATGCTTAGGGATGTATAAATAATTCGATTTTTTAATTTTAGTTTCTATCAAACCATTTTTATCAGAGACTGTACAATTTTCAACCATATTAAACCTATGTTAATGTTACGATTTTGTCCTGACCAGGCATCACTGTAAGCTATGACCAGGGTTGTCAGATTTATTTTCACATATTTCGCCAAAATCGATGTGAAAAGTCGCCAAAATCGCCAAAACAGTTTTTTGTTAAAATTTGCCTCTAAATATACAATATTTTTTAATAGTTATAAAAAATTTTTTTCAATTATTACAAAAAATTAATTTAATCGAATTAGTTAAAATTCGCCAAAAATAGAAAAAAAGTCGCCTAAATATATAAATATTTTATTTTTTATCTGAAATGATTAGTTAACACGAGAAAGGTAACATTTTTACCTGAACATATCCATCTATAACACAGTATAACATTTTTCAGTTAATTGATTGCCAACTCAATTCTGTGAACTGTATGTGAAATTAGACCCAAAAAGAAGAATTTCTGCATCATTCGTTTTGTCTTCTTACCTGCGATTTGAAGTTAGTATCGATTTGAAGTTAGTACTATCGTATAGGGGAATTTATCACGTTTTAGGCCCTGTTGTTTGACATAGCTCGACAACCACTAGCCCAATTTAGTTGAAATAAATTTAAAAAATTAAGAATTACAATTCCCTTAATCTGTTCATATATTGTTTTCCTATACAAGTAACACTTTCGAAGTTAAAAATGAATGTATGGAGGGAAAAAATTATTTTTTGCCTAAAAATTTAAATTTTTTTTTAAAAATACATAAAAAATCCAAATGGAAAAAAGTTTCAAGTCTAGTTATTTTTTCGCAAAGTCACATAACCTATGAGCAAAATGAGACAAATCGAAATCGAAATCGAAATCGAAATCATAAAAATCGATGCACGCGTTTCGCTTTTATTCGCAATTGAGTAAAGGTATGAATTTCAAAAATCAGTTATAGCCACCACCCTTAGAATAAAAATAAAAATATAAATTAAAAAAATTATCATGCAAAAAAAAACTTTATTTATAAAAACTTAATGAAAATAAAATAATATGCAATTAATACGCAATTATAATATGCATAAAACAAAATTTAGAACATTTTTTCAATTATTGGCAATATCCATCCTTGTAGACGCTTGTGGTTCTGATGATCTTGTTTTCT